>CM076584.1:9501052-9982821 GCA_034641835.2 Pinus albicaulis
AATTGTTCATTTATGTAATGTATTGGAGGTTGCCCCCTCGAAATGGCTTATTTATAAGGCGTTGATATCTCTTTTCTTCTATTTTTGGAGCTAGTTACACAACATTTGATATTAGAGCTTTAGATTCCAGGGTTTCGCTGCTCTAAACAGGTCATCGTGGAATTTTCGCTATAACCTTTTTTTTACGAAGGTTCAGAATCTGAAATTTTTAGGGTGCGAAACTGAAATCCTGAGGAAACTCTTCAAAAAATTTCAAAGCTTGGTTTGCAATATTTTCAGAGATATGATTTGTGGAAGGTAGTGCTTTTTCAGGCTCCCGAATTTCATCTCAAAGAGGTGATCGTGGGAAAAGATTCATAACTCTCTCTCTGAGCATCAGATTGGAGTGCCGTAAAAAGTGGTCGCAAGTACACGGACTTTAGTTTCTTGGCTATCAATTTCAGAGCCGAAGGATGAAACAGTAACACGTGGCAAGTCATACAAGTTTTCTCTACTGAACCAGTCCATAATTAGGTCATTGTGGGAGATTGGACACAAATTTGTCTTGGAGAATCCAAATCAGGTCAGACCAGTGGAATTCGAAAGAGAATTCAGAGGGCTACGTTGGTGCCAAAATTAAAATATTGAAGTGCTACAATCACAGAGATAATCCAATTTCAATATCGAGCTCCTCAAAAGCAGGAAAAAGGTGTGTGTGTGTCTGTGTGTCTGTGTGTTTTTTTTTTTTTTTTTTTTTTTCCCGAATTGCATAAGTCTTGTTTGAAGAATCAATTTGAATTGATTCCAAGGGCATATTGTAGAATATATATCATTATTGGGTTCTAAAAGATGCCTCGTAAAAATAATTCAACACCCATTAAGCCTTCAGAAGGCTCTACGATGACTCATGAAGATGAAGAATTGCAACATGATCTATCAAAATTACAAGAGCAAGTGCACCAAATTTCTCTCTCGCAAAGAGCAATAAAAAATGAAATGGAAGTTTTGAAGAAAGGCGTGGAAGCGAAGATGGACAGTTTGAAGAAAGGCGTGGAAGCTAAGATGGATGGCATGGAAGCTAGAATGGAAGCTAATATGGATGACATGAAAGAAAACATGGAAAACATGAAGAATGATCTAAAAGTAGACATGGAAGGTTTGAAAAATTTGATACAATAAATGTTTCCTAATGGTGAAAAGATAGTAGAAGAACCTCATGATGAGAACAAAATAAATGTTAATCGTGATTCCATAAACTCTAATGTTGGCGGGAAGAACCACCATATTTCAAAAATGGATATGAGGAAGTTTGATGGAAAGGATCATGTAACATGGATACTACAGATGGAGCAATATTTTGATCTCCATAACGTGCAAAACACACAAAAGGTACGCATTGCAACTTTACATTTAGAACAAAATACATTTGTATAGTATCGATGGCTTTGCTCCCGTAAAAAAATTGTCACTTGGTCAATTTTTACGGAGGAAATGATAGCACATTATGAGGATACAAAGAGCAACACCTTCTTTACCCAATTGATAAATCTCAAACAAATGGGTTTAGTGGGGCAGCACATTGAGGACTTCCAAAAATTGAATATAAGGGTAACTGATCTTACAGAGGAACACAGGATTGATCTCTTCCTAGGCACTTTAAAGGATAACATCCAACATGAAGTTCCCGTTTTGGAACCTGATTCATTGGAGAAGGCATTCGGGTTGGCAAGAAAAGTTGAATGTAAAATTATGGCGACAAGGAAGCCTACCACTCAATTCTATAAAGAAGGAAGTGTTGCTACGCCTAGATTTCCACAACCTACAAGGTTGACACAACAACAATTGGAAGAAAAAAGAGCAAAAGGGCTTTTCTACAGTTGTGATAGCAAATACACTAAAGGTCATAAGTGTGCTGAGAAGAAATTATTTTACATAGATTGTGAAGAGGAAGAAGAAAATGAACAAGAAGAGGATATACACCAGGAACCAGCCCTAGAAGAGGAAGAAATGAATCCGACCATATCGTGTAATGCAGTGGCAGGAATTACCACTCCTCAAACTCTCAAGATAGAAGGACATATCAAGAAGAAAAAGGTAATAGTGTTGATTGATTCAGGTAGCACCCATAATTTTATTCATTGTAAGGTAGCCGAGGAATTAAATTGTTTCCTATACCCAGCACCAGAATGTCAAGTGATGGTTGCAAATGGAGGAACTATAAATTGCTCTGGAAAATTCCATAATATCAAGATAACCACAGCGGAATATGTATTGACTAGTCCAATGCTTTCCATTCCTATGGGAGGTGCTGATGTTGTACTAGGAGTACAATGGTTACAATCTTTGGGGACGATAGCTTTTAATTTTCAAGAACTTTTCTTGAAATTTTTTTCAGAAGGAAAGGAAGTCGAATTACGGGGTATTGAAGGGAAGCCGGGAAGGATAATAAGATCTAATGTCATGACAAAGCTTCTAAAGAAAGAACAACGAGGCGTAATTGCACAATTATGCTCACTAGAAGTTCCAACATCAAAATCATCTATTTCTGCAGATCTCCAACAAGTCTTGGACAATCATTCCAAGGTGTTTGAAACTCCCAAAGGACTCCACCTATTCGTGATCATGATCACGCTATTCATTTGATTCCAGGAAGTGTTCCTCCAAACATCAGGCCTTATAGATATCCTTACTTCCAAAAAAGCGAAATTGAACGTATGATTGCAGAAATGTTAGAGGCGGGTATAATTCAACCTAGTCAAAGTTCTTTCTCTGCTCCTGTAGTATTGGTACACAGGAAGGATGGATCATGGCGAATGTGTCCGGATTATAGGGAGCTCAATAAGCTCACCATTAAAGATAAATTTCCCATTCCTGTGATTGATGAATTATTGGATGAATTACATGGAGAAATTCATTTTACCAAGTTGGATCTTCGTTCAGGATATCATCAAATTAGAATGAAGACTGAAGATATTCCAAAAACAACATTTCGAACTCATGAGGGTCATTATGAATTTTTGGTCATGCCTTTTGGCCTTACAAATGCACCTTATACATTTCAAGGGTTGATGAATTCCATTTTCAAACCCTTCCTTAGAAAATTTGTGCTAGTATTTTTTGATGATATACTAATCTACAACAGGTCTTGGAAGGATCATGTTGAACATGTTGACAGGGTGCTCAAACTATTGCAGGAGAAACAATTATATGCAAAACATCCAAATGTTTCTTTGGAGTACAAGAGGTGGAATATCTGGGTCATATTGTATCTCACGAGGGTGTTAAAGTAGACCCTAACAAAATTAAAGCCATTAAGAAATGGAAAGTCCCCACAACCATAAAGAAGTTGCGAGGATTTCTCGGGTTAACAGGGTATTATCGCAAGTTTGTTAAGAATTATGGGAGAATAGCAGCACCTCTAACAACATTGTTGAAGAAAGATGCATTTTCATGGACTCCTGAAGCAACTAAGGCCTTTGAACATCTTAAAGAGGCAATGTGCCTAGCACCGGTCTTAGCTACGCCAGACTCCACAAAAACCTTTATTGTGGAATGTGATGCCTCAGGAAATGGAATTGGTGCAGTTTTAATGCAGGAAGGAAGACCCATTGCTTTTGAAAGTCGTCCAATCAAAGGAAAGTATTTACAGAAACCTATTTATGAGAAGGAAATGTTAGCAATACTGCATGCACTAAAGAAATGGCCAACTTACCTAATGGAAGACACTTCAAGGTAAAAACTGATCATGATAGTCTTAAACACTTTTTGGAACAAAGACTATCTTCAGAAGAGCAGCAAAAATGGGTCACAAAGATGTTGGGTTATGACTTTGAAATAATCTACAAAAAAGGAAAACTTAATGTTGTTGCAGATGCACTCTCAAGAAAGAATGAAGAGGTGGAAGCATTGCTTTGTGCCATTTCTATTATCCAACCAGATTGGATAACCAAAGCAAGAGATGAATGGAAGAAGGACAAAGATGTATGGACACTCATTCAAAAGTTGCAGCAAGATCCTAGTACATCTTATACATTTAGTTGGAAAAATGATTCCTTATGGTACAAAGATCGCTTATATCTTTGTAAGAATTCCTAACTAAAACAAAACATTCTTCTATAATTGCACACTTCTCCTTTAGGAGGACACTCAGGATTTTTAAAAACTTACCACAGGGTGAAGAAAGAATTTTTTTGGGATGGCCTTAAATCTGATATTCAAAATTTTGTGGTGGAATGTTTGGGTTGCCAGCAAAATAAATTTGAGACAATTAAGACCCTGGGACTTCTACAACCTTTATCCATTCCAAGTCAACATTGGGAGGAGATTTCAATGGATTTATCACAGGTTTACCTAAGTCCGAAGGAAAGAGTGTCATCATGGTGGTAGTTGATAGCCTTACCAAGTATGAACACTTTTGTGCATTATCTCATCCATTTAAAGCAAGTACAGTTGCTACTACATTTATGGATAGAATTCAAAATCTACATGGAAGCCCAAGGGTTATTGTGAGCGACAAAGATCCCATTTTTACTGGAAATTTTTGGACGGAGTTATTTTCTTGTTTGGGTACTCAATTAGCTCATAGCTCATCTTATCATCCTCAATCTGATGGTCAAACTGAGATCGTAAATAAATGTTTGGAAGGATATCTTCGTTGTTTTGTATCTGATAAACAAACACAATGGTCAAGTGGTTACCTCTTGCTGAATGGTGGTATAACACTTCCTTCCATACTGCAGCAAAAATGACCCCATTTATGGCACTTTATGGATATCATCCACCATCCATCACATCATATTTAAGGGAAAATTCGAAGGTTCAAGCAGTGGAAGATCACATAGAGCATCAGCAAGAAGTTCTCCAACTCTTAAAGGATAACCTGAATTTGGCACAAAATCGAATGAAACAACAGGCAGATCAACATCGCAGTGAGAGAAGTTTTGATATAGGAGATTGGGTATTTTTACGGCTACAACCATATAAACAAATGTCCCTCAAGCAAGCTAAGAAGGATAATAAATTATCGCCAAGTACTATGGTCCTTACAAGGTGTTGCAAAAGATTGGTACTATGGCATACAAATTGGAGCTTCCTGCTTCTTCGCGAGTACATCCAGTTTTCCATGTTTCATGCTTGAAGAAGGTTATAGGTGAAAATCTTCCAGTTCAAACAATATTGCCAGAACTTGATGAGGAAGGAAAAATCATATTGGAACCTGAAGCGGTCATGGAAACAAGAACTCGACAACTACGGAATCGATCAATTTCGGAGTATCTCATCAAGTGGAAGAACTTACCCACTGAAGATTCTACATGGGAGGATGAGAATTTTATACAAAAGCACCCAGAGCTACTCAAGCGTTGAGGACAACACTTTTTTTGAAGGAGAGGGGCATGTTAGGTCCCTATATTACTATTATAGTCCCTTATTGTTGTTAGTGTAACCCCTTATTGTTATTATTGTACCCTTGTAACCCCCATTTTGTTATTATTGTGCCCTTAAATTATTATTGTTAGGTCAGCTAGGATTACATTGTGGCCCACTAGGATTACATTATGGCCCCATGGACTCCTATATATAGAAAGGGGGTTTTGTAAATTGTATCATCCAAGAATTTTTCATTTATGTAATGTATTAGAGGTTGCCCCCTCGAAGTGGCTTATTTCTAAGGTGTTGATATCTCTTTTCTTCTATTTTTGGAGCTGGTTACATAACACACGAGGTGACTACAAAGGGAAAAGATGTGCATGAGTTGATGAATCTGTTCCATACCCTGCGCACAAATTTGGGTATGAAAGATTCAGAGAAACAGTTGGTGCTAAAGTACTACAGTTGTCTGCACAGATACATTCAGGAGGAAATGGAGTTCCTCGACATCTCCTTGCTTGGTACGACATACCAGTATGCTGCCAAGATTGAGCAGAAATTCAAACAAAAGAAACGAGACTTTGGATTTTCGAATCAAAAGTAAGGGAAATGTTCCCCCAAACCACAGAACAAAGGACAAAGCCAAGTCATGGCGGCCCAAGACAACCTGCCAAATCCGCAAGCAAAGAAAAACACCGCGAAGCCAAAGAAGGACACGGGAAAGTGGTGTGAGTTCCATAAGAGCTCCACTCAAGACACAAGTGAGTGTCAAGCCAAGCAGTCGCTGGTGGTCGAGATAAGGACTTCTGAATCAGATGCATGCTCTGACTCTGAATCAGAACCCAACAAGGGGAATGACAAAGGGAAGAATATTATTGATTTGGTGCCCAACATCACAGTTGCCACTGAGAAGATCCAAAAGGAGGAACCAGAAGATCTAGAGGAGGAGGAGCGTCTCTTCCACTCCCAAATGTGGGTAAAGGGTTCCCTGCTATAGTTCATTGTCGACAGTGGGAGCCAAAATAACCTCATTTCAGCAGAGGTCATGAAGCGGTTGGGCTTGCCGACCACAACACACCCATAGCCATACACCATCCGGTGGCTTCACCAAGGACAGGATCTCTACGTCAGCCAATAGTGCCGCCTTCCCTATAACATCAAGCCCTTCACGGATGAGGTATTATGTGACATTGCTCCTCTTGATGTTTGTGATGTATTATTAGGCCAACCATACTTGTGGAAGTGACATGATGTGTATGTCCCGACCTCGTGATGTTATTATTACTTTGGGCAATAAGTGGTACAAATACCAGAGGTACCACAGCCTTCCACTATCTCTTTGGTTACTGCAAAACAATGCAATAAGCTTATTTCCAAAACCAGGAAATTTGTTTTCCTGATGATCCGCCCCGAGGGAAAGAAGAATACTGTGGCCACGACCTCCAGACAGGGCTCCTTCGCACGACAACAAAAAATGGACAAGGTCGTGGAGGAGTACGGGGAAATCTTCACCTCCCCCAAAAGGGTGCCTCTGCACTGTCAGTTCAAGCACCCCATTGATCTGACCCCAGGTGCACCACTACCCAATGGATCGATCTATCGACGCTCTAATCTGGAGAACGATGAAATCAAGAGGCAGATTCAGGAGCTTCTGCAGAAAGGTCACATATGGCCGAGTTCATCGCCCTTTGGGAGCCCGATCGTGTTGGTACAAAAGAAGGGTGGACTTGGAGAATCTGTATTGACTATTGGGTACTGAAAAAGATCACTGTTCGGAATAAGTACCCGATCCCACATATTGATGACCTTCTGGACCAACTCAAAGGGGAAAAATATTTCAGCAAGATCGACTTGAAGTCTGGGTATCACCGGGTACCAGTCGAACCCTCCGATGTGTGGAAGACTTCCTTCAAAGCCAAGGAGGGCCTTTTCGAATGGCTAGTCATGCCTTCAGGTTGACGAATGCTCCCGCAACCTTCATGAGGTTGATGGATGACATATTGCGGCCATTCACCAACTCATTTGTAGTTGTTTACTTGGATGGCATTCTGATCTTCAGCCAGACTTAGGAAGAGCACCTCCACCACGTGCGACAGGTCCTCTAAACACTGTGGCAACACAAGTTGTGTGCCAATTTGGAGAATTTCACTTTTGGCATGACCCAGGTTCAATACCTGGGATACATTATTGATGAAAGGGGGTGCATGTGGATCCAACCAAGATCCAAGTCATTCGGGATTGACCAGCCCCAACCACTCTAACAAAGCTTCGCAACTTTATGGTTCTTGCTAATTTCTACCGCAGGTTCATGTTGGGATTCTCTCATATCACTTGGCCCTTAAGTCAAGTCACCAAGGGAGGAGTGCAATAAAAATTATTTTGGTCGGAATCTCAACAGAATGCATTCGTAGAATTGAAACATCGCTTTTTTCTTCCCCAGTCTCACATTATTAGACTTGCAACAACCATTTGAGATCGAGACAGATGCCTCTAACTATGCTATTGGGGTAGTTCTTACTCAACAGGGGCATCCAGTGGCATATCACAGTGATACATTGTCTGAAACAATCTGCAAGTATCCCACTTATGACAAAGAAATGTATTCCATTGTGTAGGCTTATCGACAATGGAAGAATGAAATTTTGGGGAAGGAAACAATCACCCACACAGACCACTGATCCCTGTAGTTCATATAGACACAAGGGAAGTTGCATAACGATTGCCATCAGAAGTGGTCCACATATCTGCAATATTTTCATTTGAACATAAAGTACAAGAAGGGTAGCACCAATAATGTTTCATACTGCCTCAGCCAACCAGCAATCATGGCGTTAACCACCGTTCTCAACTCTTGTGGTCACGAGACTTCTGATTCGTCGCTTCTCTACAAGAGCGATCCAGAATTCCGCCACACATAGAAGACACTCTTGGAGGGTACACAAGTTCCAAATTTTCACCTCCAAGATGCACTACTATGTCACTTGGGACACCTTTGTGTTCCTTCAAGCGAGCGTGCCAAGATTATTTTGGAAGCACACTACAGTCAAGTCAATGGGAATTTCGGGGTCGAGAAAACAGTGGTGGTATTGCAGAATTATTTATATTGGCCAAACCTTCGACAGGATGTCAGGAAGTACATTAGATCCTGCACTGCTTTTGTCATTGCCAAACCGACCATCAAGAAGCAAGGCCTCTATACTCCACTACCTACCCCTTGTTGACCTTAGGAATCCATCTCCATGGATTACATGTCGAGCCTTCCTTCTACTAAGCATGGAAATGACTGTGTTTTCGTGGTCATCGACAGATTCTCGAAGATGGCCATTATGGCGGCCTGCAAGAAGAATATCACAGTAGAAGCCACTGCTAAACTATTCTTTGAACGAGTGTGGGTGCACTTTGGGATCCCATAGTCTCTTATCTCAGATCAGGACAGTAGGTTCCTCAGCACATTTTGGTCCAGCCTCTAGTCAATTCTGGACACTAAGCTCACCAAGTCCATAGATTTCTATCCCCAAACTGGTGGCCATATAGAGGTCGTCAACAAGATGATTGTACACATTCTGCGCATGTACAATTCAAAGCATCCATGCACATGGGATGAGAGCCTCCCCTATATACAACATAGTTATAATCGGGCTCTCCACAGCTCAACCGGCCATATCCCCTTCCAGGTGGGCTTGGGATTCCAGCCACTATGTCCCATTGACGTAGCCATGCCTTTTGCGGCTAGTCAGGCCAATTCGGCTCATGTCCAGTTTGAAGCTGACAAAGCGAAAAACTTCATCAAGCGCATTCATCAAATTCGCCAATAGGTTGATGAAATATTGGATAGAGCCAATGCTAATTACAAGCAACGACATGATCAACATCGGGTGCCACACAACTTCCAGGTGGGCGACAAAGTGTGGCTACATTTGCAAAAGGAGCGCCTCACTGGACCCCATCGCAAGATTCACCTGCTCCGATATGGGTCGTACACCATCACCAAGGTTGTAAGGAACAATGCCTTCGAGCTCAATATTCCACCATTCCTGGGTTTGCACCCAGTATTCAATGTGGACCGCCTTCGACCCTACTTCCCACCTCTACTGGACACCTCAGACATTGCAGTACAACTCACACCAGTAGAGCTAAACCCAGACTGCATGGAATAGGCCACCACAGATTGTATCATGGACATGAAAATCAAGAACACTCTCCAGCAGAAGATCCAACTACATCGGATTGTCAAAGCTGGCCAACTCCTGCACCAAGGCAAGTGGTTCACCAGGGACCAAGTTCAACAGAAGTTTCCTCATCTCATGGAGGAACTCAATGCAATGGGGAACATTACTTCCTAAGGGGGGAGGAATGATCCAGACAGATATTGGTGGCCACCCACCTATTCCACTTGGGGCCCCACCATTGTTTCTGCTAGTATTTAAGTTTCCTTAATTGTAGCACAACTTACTATTTTTAGCATTTTTTCGAGTCCTGAACTTCTGGAGTCGTTTTGAGGCCCTAAACGACGTTCTTTGGGAAAACTGGGAGCCCATGGACCAATGGACCCATGTTGCTCACATAAAAATTTGTAGTCCTCGGGGTAGATATTTCTAACGAGGTATTGTGCGCGTCAAACGAAGATCATATGCCAAAGTTATGTCCCCGGGAAGTTCATGTACCAATTTACCCAAATGATGCCCATAGTTTTTCTGCTTCATTTCCTTGGGTTAGGTTTTTTGATGTTTATGGTTTTCCATTGTTTCTCAATAATAAATAGGCCCTTAAGCCTCATTGTAACACAGTTCAGAGGCTTGTAGCCACCACATCTCTTCTCAGAGATAAACTACTAGCACCCTAGCTAGTTTATTTCCATTATGTCTGCAAGCAAATTTCAGTTCTTTGATATTAATGAAATGAAGTGTTATTTCCGCTGCATCTTTGTGTTTATGGTTATATTTGTATTGTGTTATGTTCCTGCATAAATCTGGATCATGGAGTACCTGTAGAACACCATGGAGTGGCTTCAGTTGAAGGTGTAGAATATGGCCACCAAGGTGGACAATTTGGGCTTGAAATTGATGGGATTAAAGTGACAGTTGAAATGACAATGGTTGGTGTCCTCAACGAGGTTTTTGGTCTGCAGAATCCTACGTCCCCTAACGTGGATGATGAAGCTCGACCAAGCGAGCCTACGAAGCTAACAGTTGCATAGATTCCACTCTAGGAGTAGGAAGAAAATGGAAACACAATGGCTAATAGCAACCCAACAGGAATGTAGAGTCCAAGTTACAGATTTCTTTGTTAAATGTTTTGTAAATTTGCAGTTTTTGTTGGGATTTTCGAGAGAATTTATAAGAAAAATATTGTTAGAAGTATAGAAAGGAATAGGAAGGCTAGGAAAATACTGTTCTTTGAATATATTTGGATAAGTGTAGATGATGAACAATCCTTGAATGCAAGTGTATTGGTATGTTTACCAACTTGATCAATATATCAATTTGTTTGTTTCTTTATATATATATATATAGTAAATATTATAATAGTTATAATATAATATTATATAGATATACTAATAATAATTATAGCATATTCTAATTATTAATAGCTATATATATTACATTATATTAGTATTATCATAACAATTTATAATAGTATATTAATATTAATGGTGGTTATTATGTCACTTGTAATTGGCATTTAGTAATCATGTTGGCCTATTAATCTCGACCTTTACAATTTTTTTTTGGAATTTTTTTTATTTTCTCCATAGTTAAACCTTGGGTTTTGAGGTTCCCTAGGTTGACGTTACCTCACTGACACCACCAGGGCTTCAGAGCCCAAGGCATGGCGTAAATGACAAGGTGCATTTAATGTCATTTGCATGGCGATGGCGAGGAATTTTGCCTCATTATTCTATTTATGACATCTTCTGCTACATTTTATACTCCATTAAGCTTAACAAACATATTGTTTCTTATGCACCTACTGATCATTCATAGCTTGAAGAACATAGGATTTTCAAGTCTTGATCACTTAGACTGCTCACCTCTGCTCATCTAAGCACATCTTTTTGCAGCAGCCCAAATGTAGAATTTGCATTTTCTACATTTTTCATGGCATACATTACATTTGATCATCATGAGTCTACTCCAAGCATTTACTATGTCGTGAATCCCCTTATTATTAGAAATATATAAAAAAATGTAGTTTTGTTCATCTCTTCTTCTTTCAAATTCATCTTTCGTAGCAACCCAAGTGCAATAGTTGTGTTTCCTTCAAATCCAAATGGTGTTTTCCATTCTTGATTGTAATGTCGATAAAATATTTGTTGAAATTAGCGCGAAAAGTGATTCCTTGATTTGTGCCTTAATTGAAGGAGTCAAAGTAGAGTTCATTTTTTGTGCATGGTCGAGTTCCTAAAATTTATTATTTTCCCTAAAACTTAGAAGTGCATGAGGTAGTTAAGTGATGTGTTTAAATTGAAAGTCAAGTTCTTGATTTTCTAGTGTGAGTTAGTTTGGAAACTGAAAGAATAAGTGGAGTTAGCCTCCTAAATTTTAGGAGGAACTACTTAACAAGTTGTTAACTAGAAAAACACTAGTTCATCTTTCCAAACATAGAACTCACTAATTTTAACCATTCGAAATGCCTTTAAAAGAAGGAACGAAGGAACAAATTTATTCATTATTTTGGTGAGCACAAGTTGGTGGTACAAAACAATAGGAAGCACAATTTTGTGCGCGGAGCTTATCAGAGGAAGAGTGTGTAAGAGAATATTGTGCACAAATTAGTAGATGGAAACAGAGATGAACAGTCTTGCAATGGTTTCAAGCTTAAATCAAGCAGGAAAGATAAGTGTGTCTTTCATATTGAAAAAATTGTATTATGTAAAAGATCATTTGCTCATGTTTTTCCATCAATAAAATTCTCATCAAGCAAATGGTTTTTCCGATGGGGTTCCCTAGAAAATTCTATGTTGTTGAGTTGTGTAACTATGCTTTTATTTTTTTTACCATTCCACTGCATCTAGTAGAGAAATTATGAGTTTATTTGAGAAAAAATATATTTTAGATTGCTCATATTAGCAGATCCAAATTTCATGGATTTTCTACATGGTATCAAAGATATTGGAACATATTTAAGGGTACATGTCACTTATGACTGAAGTGATGGAATCTCAAAGCATGGTGGGAAAGAACATGTATTTAGATCAAGTTTCGTAGAAGAAAGCAGGGAAGTCTTCTAGTTCAGAGGGAGTAGTTGTAGCAGCGAAGAACTCGGTAGAGTTGAAGACAAATCTAGGAGGACGAGGTTCTTCTAAGAACACCTTCCTCGCTAAGAGGGAGTATTGAAATTAACGAGAAAATTGATTCCTTGATTTGTGCCTTAATTCAAGGAGTCAAAGTCGAGTTCCTTTTTTGTGCATGGCCGAGTTCCTAAAATTTAGTAGTTTCCCTAAAAATTAGGAGTGCATGAGGCATTTAACTGATGTGTTGAGATTGAAAGCCATGTTCTTGATTTTCTAGCATGAGTTAGTTTGCAAACTGAAAGAACAAGTTGAGTTAGCCTCCTAAATTATAGGAGGAACTAGTTAACAAGTTTTTAACTAGAAAATCACCAGTTTGAATTTATAAATATATAACTCACTAATTTAAACCATTTTAATTTCCTTTAAAAGGAGGAACAAAGCCACACATTTATTCATTGTTTTGGTGAGAACAAGTTGGTGAGACCAAGCAATAGGAAGCACAAGTTTGTGAGTGGAGCTTGTGAGAGGAAGAGTGTGTTGGACATTGGATAAATCAATGCTCCATGTGTCTTTCGTGACATGGACTAACTACCTCTCATGGATCCTTATCTCTGGTGATGTGATCATTGACTAACACCTGCATGTTTTGGTCTAACGAGAATCGTGATTCCCAACAAGTGGTATCAAAGCGTAGGTCATGAGTTCGATACACACCTGGCTCACATTGGGGGGTATATTGTTGGACATTGGATAAATCAATGCTCCCTATGTGTTTCGCGACATGGGCTAACGACCTCTCGTGGATCCTTATCCCTAGCAATGTGATTGTTGACTAACACCTACGGGTTTTGGTTTAACGACAATCGTGATTCCCAACATAGTGTGCAAGAGAAGCTTGTGCACTGATTGGTAAAGGGAAACATAGATCAACACTCTTACAAGGGTTTCAAGCTTAGATCAAGTAAGAAAGACAAGTGTATCTTTCATATTGAAAAAAATATATTTTGTAAGAGATAAATTGCTCACGTTTTTCCATCAATAAAATTCTCGTCAAGTAGAGAATTTTCCCAGTTGGGTTCCCTAGACAATTTGTGTTGTTGAAATGTATAACTATGCTTTTATTTATGTTACTATTCTGCTGCATCTAGTAGAGTAATTATGTGTTTATTTAAGAAGAAATTATATTTCAGATTGCTCATATTAGCAAATTAGAATTTCATGGATTTTCTACAATATTTATTGTATAATGAATGTTATGTATTATGTATCCACATACATCTCACCTTAACACTCAATAAAGGTCGATTTGGGTATCAATTTCCCTTGAAATGGTTGTTTTAGGTTATTTGAGTTTGAGCTTTAATGGGTGAGAAGGTGATGCCCTTGTTCCCAGACGAGACCCTAGAGCACGCTATGATATTCTTGACCTCATCACAGGATCTAAACACAACCTCTCTTGTGTCCAAGGCATTGTACAAATCTGGGTCATGGGGGAGGAGGAGCTAATTCATAGGCAATGTATATGCACTTTATCTAGAGATTATGGTGAGGTTAGCGAGGATAAGGTCAATAAATCTCAAGGGCAAGCCAAGGTTTGTAAATTTCAATCTGGTTCCACCCAACTAGGGAGCGAATGTTCTTTCGTGGTTGGTTGTGATGTCATCTTCTTATCCCATGATGGAGAAACTTATGGTGAAGAGGATGGTGGTGATTGATAAAAGCTTGGAGCTCCTAGCTCATTCATTCCCCAACTTTTGTGTTATGTCACTAGCCAAGTGTGAAGGCTTCAACACGGATGACCTTACTATTATAGCGAGAGATTGCAGGTAATATTCATACACTTCATCATACATTTTGAACTCTTTTATCTCATTTCTTACTGACACAAACCCATTGAAAATCCATTCTAATAAGAACCTCCATTTCAAACACAAGTTTAGATGGTATGTGTTAGTGTCCATATTGAATGTACAATAGATTTAATGCATTGTTACACAAAGTGTGCATCCCTACCCAAGCTGTAGAAACATGCTCAAGGCATTGCACTGCAAAAAGGTAGACTTCCTTCCGCTTAGGTCATATGTTTGTAAACTAGGCCAAAGGGGTATCTATTCTAATAAAATCACATGGACCTGGACTGAGTCTCATCCCTTTTAAACATTTATGTTTCCTTTCTCTTTCTTTGTCTTGAGTCATATATCCCGATAGAGATAGGAGTAGCTCCCAAGCTTTGGGCGTGTTTCAAGAAAGTGATCTAGTTGGTAGCCACTCCCTTCTCAATGAATGATAGGTTTAAATTTTTGAGGAAGTAGTCTCACCCTACCTTCACACACTTAAGCAAATAATAAGGGTGATGGTACTAGGCCAGCTCTTAGGGAGCCTGTCCCCTTATTCCCTGGAATTTTTGGATGAAAAATAGATTGATTTCTAGTTGCATAAGTGGTTGGTAATCCCAAAGAATTGGATATATATATATATATATATATATATATATATATATATATATATATAATGAATTTTTATTTGTTTATTGATAGAAATTTTCATATATAATTTTAGATGAATTGAGATTTTTTATTATTGAAAATGTTTATTTGAATATATAAATATATTAGAGATTATTTTTCTTTTTATTCTCCGTGGCCTTTTTCAATCTAATATCTCAAACAATGTTTCTAATTTCATCTTCTTTTACTTTGAAGTGATTGACATGTGTAGCATTTCTCAAATTACAAAGTAGTTTGAAGTGATTTTGATGCTCATATTTTTTTCACACTACAATGTAGGATGAATTATATTAAGAAAAATATCGATTGAATTTTGGACAAAGAATTAAAGTTAAGTTTGAGAATCAATTATATTTAAAATTTTATTAATAATCAATATTTAAATCATTCAGATAAATATGTTAAGGAGTTGTCTTTAATGTGACTTTTTGGAGTTTTCGCTGGATTTTCAGGCCGGAATCCAACAGAAAAAAAAAAAAAAAAAAGAAGAAGAAGAAGAAGAAGAAGAAAGAAAGAAAGAAAAAAAAAGAGGTGAAATCTTGATCTGTGTTATTTAAACTGGTTTTTTTACTGCATATATGGATTCAACACCCTGAAAAAACCCTTGGGGCACTTAGATTGTGCAGATTTTACCCATCAAACTTGTGATTTCAATAAATTTATGTCGAATTTTATACAAATTATATCGGAAAAATCCACTGGAAAAATTTTCAAAAAGTCTCATTAAAGACAACTCAATATGTTAATGCAATTTATTTAATATTATGTTGATGTAAATGTTATAATTAATAAGATATTTTTTATTAATATTTATTGAATATAATATAAAATATTATTTAATTTATATATATATATATATATATATATATATATACACACGATGAATTTTAACCAAAGAGTTAATAAAATATTTATATATATTAAATTTATTTTCTTAAATTGAGATTATTATTATTATTAATGATATATATATATATTTTTTAACTTGTAAAAACCTTTTTTTTTAAAATACAAATCTCTTAAAAATATTATGTTCACACATAAGTTCATGTCATTCTTGCATAATAAACAAAAGACCATTGATGGCAATGTGCAAAAAAGCAAGACAAGTGACATTGCCACCACGTGGTTCTTGTTGAATTGGTAATAGTGAAAAACCAAGGAAAAGACTAGAAAATAGAAAACTAAAATTAAGAGACTATAAAACTTTTTAAAAAGGGGGAAAATTATAATTAATGAAAAAAGGTTTTTCAATTTTTTTTTTAATAGCTAAAAGTTAGTAGTGAAGTTATTTGAAAATATTGTATACATTAATGTGTGTATGTATATATATTACTTATTTTTAGTTGTACAAGATTAATATTAAGCGATACAATTTCAAGCAACATTGTATTTTTTGTTGTTTAAAATGCATTTTTGAATATATATATAAATGACAATGCTTTCAAAAATCCCGTGGGGAACTTGAATTTGGTATATTAAATAACTTAAACTCACAATTTAAGAAATATTTGTTATATTTTGGTTAGAATTACCCAAAAAAAAATGCCACAAAATAATTCATTTCCTTTATTAGTTAGACTAAGCGAAAAATATATATGGGACAGTATGAATAGACTCAATTATTGCTCTTAGAGGCGCTCTCAGCCTAGTATGGAAACAATGTTGTGATGCTAACATAAACATTTTAACTTGGTCAAAAGTAAAAATAAATAAATGAATAAGAGGGAAAAAATTATCAATAATTAAAATTATAAAAAATAATAAATATAATAACTATAATTTTAACCATAAAATTATAAATTTAAATTAAACTATAAAATTATTGTTGTTTATAAGCCCATAGTATTTTTTCATGGTATTTGTTATGATGAAACTTATTTAAAGACTTGAGGAAATCCATTATGGAATGTGCTAGGGCTAAGTTAGATCTATATTAACTCCAGACTTGATCTCTCGAGGCTTGGTGGATTTAGATTTACATAAGATTTAAATTTCTTTTTTCTTTAATTATAAGTAAATAATTATATTTTGACAAAATTTACTTATTCATATTGAGTTTGACTATTCATTATATTTTTTCTTACTTCGAGAGAAATACTAAGTTGTCATGTAGCACTTGATATACATTAAGGGTACAAATCCATATACCATATAAATGCATAACTATAAAAACATGATTACAATAAAAGATATAAACAAAAGAATATGTGTAATTATATTTATAGAAAAAGGATCAAGTATATTATTAATTTTAATATCAATTAATTTGCTTTAGTACCTAAGTTTAGTTAATGATGGATAGAAACCAACTCTTTTAGGTTAACTATTTTCTCTTACACAAAATTACACATTTTCTCTTACATGAAAATGTATAACCACAAGAGAAGTTAAACATAGTTGTTTTCATACCTACATCATGTCTCAACCATCATAGCCATGACTTGAAAAATAAGACTATATTAGGGAGGGGGTCATCAATGTCCTTAAAGGGGACAATCATAACCATATTTAGTTAGTTTGTGAGCATGGTTTTACTTGGGTTTTAACTAGAGTGGTTGGGAACATGGTTTTTTCTCCCCTCCACTGAGTTCAATTCCTACAAAGGGATATGTTGGCTTGTTGTGATGAAGTTAGAAGAGTAGATGACGCCTAGATATAAGTTCCCACCCAAAGTGTGCCTCGGGGCACCTTAACCTTTGTAGAGTCACAATTTTCCTGCTACATGCTAGGTTGTTGGCACTTACCTAGATGGTAGTCAATTGACTTTGAACCTGAGCATTGCCCAGATAATCCCAACAAATTATCAATTCCTCTAGATTTAAAATAAGATAAAAAAATTACTATAAACACCCAACCTTTATTATCATAATCTTCTTCCTCAACTTGTTTCTCATTATTTGGAATGGCTAGGACCAATATCATTGGGCATGTGTTATATTATTTACACAATTATTACCACATGTTGTATGTTGCGCCAGATGTTTCCGCGCCACCCCCCATCCAAGGGTTCAAGGGAAACACCCCATACAAAATTTGGGCGATTTTTGTGTTCATTTTTTATTGTTTTTAACACAGTTTTTTACTTTAGCGGTTTTGTGGCATGTGGTGGTTTTCTCCGCGGTTTTGTAGTTTAATTAACTTTGGTTGTATTCTAATCTAAGGTAATTGGATTGGCGATTTATGGATGCCCTGGGATATATATATATATATATATATATATATATATATATATATATATATATATATATATATATATATATATTTGTAATACTATCAAGAAGAATATATATTGAAAAATCTTTATGTTTTTCCTAGTTTTGGGTTTCTAGGATAAATCTTTGTGTAATGTAAGTATTTTCCATTGCATGTTTTATGTTTTATTAAGAATTTGTTTGTAAAAAAACATAGTTACCAATCAAACGGGAACTATTACCTCAAAACGAGAACTCTAACAAAAAAAATATCAAAAAACCATGAAAAATCAACCCGAAAATGATAAGTTGTATTCTAGAATAACTTCTTTTCTTTTTTTCTTCTTCTTCTTTTTTTTTTTTTTTTTTGGGGTTAATTTTCAAATTTTTTTTTTTAAATGGAAGTAAAAGTCAAATTTTTTGTGCAAAAAACAACCTGAAAATGAGAAGTGTCGATGTTGGAATAACATAGCCAATTTTGTGTGTGCAAAAAACAACCTCAAAATGAAAAGTGTTGATGCTGGAATAACATTGCCAATTTTGTGTGTGCAAAAAACAATCTAAAAATGAAAAGTGTTGATGTTGGAATAACATCGTCAATTTTGTGTGTGCAAAAAAACAGCTTGAAAATGAAAAGTCTAAAGTGTTGATGTTGAAATAACGTTGTCAATTTTTTGTGTGCAAAAAACACCTTGAAAACGAAAAGTGTTGATGTTGGAATAACGTTTTTTTCTTTTCAGGGTAAATTGTCAACAATTTTTAATAATGACATTAAAGATAATTATCATGACTCTGAAAAATCTTAAAATTTCAATGATCACGACATTAAAGATCAAATATCAAAAGTGTTAAAATTCCAATGATTTTTAGGCATTGTATTAAAGATAAAATATCATGTCTCTGAAAAGCCTTAAAAAACCAAGGATGACATTAAAGATAAAATATCACTTTATGAAAATAAAATTCCAACGACTTTTAGTCATCGTCTTAAAGATAAAATATCACTTGTAAAAATAAAAAGTTATAAAACAAAAACATTAAAAAAAACACACACACAATCTAAAGAAAATAATAATAATAATAATAATAATTATTATTTAAGTTAAAAAAATTAATAATAATAAAAAAATTGCATAATTAAAAAAAAATTATAAAAAAAATAATTAAAATAAAAAGCCTATTAGAAATTTAAATTAAAAAACCAAAAATTTAAATTAAAAAAAATTTAATTTAAAAAAAAAATTAAATAAAAATTTATATAAATATATGAAAAAAAAATCATTTTTTTCTTTAAATTAAAAATAAAAATAAAAAAATTTAAAAAAACAAAATTATAAAATATTAAATTAAAAAATATATATATAAATTAAATTAAAATAAAATAAAAAATTTAAAAATTCAAAAAATTAAAATGCTAGATCTCCACCACTCGTCGGCCGAGCTCTATGACCCAAGCGTGGCGATAGTCATAAAAATTATTTATTTAATTATCTATTTATTTATTTTATTTTATTTTTTTAATTGTTTAATTTTATTTATTTATTTTTTAATTTTAACCTTTTTAATTATTAATATTTTTTTATTTTATTTTTATTTTATTTAAATTTAATTTTTTTAGCATTTAATTTAATTTATTTGTTTTTAAAATTTATTTATTTATTTATTTTTAATATATATATATACTAAAATTTTAATTTTAATTATTTTTTATTTTAGTATTTTGATTATTTTAATTTTTTAATTTTATTATTATTTTAATTATGTTATTTTTTTTAATAATTTAAAAAAAATGTTTTTTTTTTCTTCTTTAATTTTTTTTGGGGTGTTTTTTTTTGAATTTTTTCCTTTTTATTTTTTGAATTTTTTAGTTTTTTTTTTTCATTTTTTATTTTCTAAATGTTTTTGTTTAAATTGTTTTATTTATACAAGTTATTTTTGTTTTTTTAACACTTTTTTGGTTTTTTTATTTTTTTTAATAATTATTTTTTTTTTCTTCTTTAATTTTTTTTGGGGTGTTTTTTTGAATTTTTTCCTTTTTATTTTTTGAATTTTTTTTTGTTTTTTTCATTTTTTATTTTCTAAATTTTTTTTGTTTAAATTGTTTTATTTATACAAGTTTTTTTGTTTTTTTAACACTTTTTTGGCTTTTTTAAATATTTTTTTTATTTTTTATTTTTATATTTGATTTGTTTTTGTCATGTCTTTTTATTTTATTTTTATGTTTTATTACCAAGATGAAAATGACCACTCTAAACAAAAATTATTGATGTTGCATCAACACTTTCCAAAATTAGCATGAAAATCACTAATGTTTTAAAACAAATGTTCATACTTGAAAAATAAAAAATCACCACTTTTCAAAATCAACATGAAAAATCATGACATTTAAAAAAATACAATCAAAGAAAATTTAAAGTTCCAAAAATATGCTTTAAAAAAACGAAGGTAATTCTACATCACCATTTTTCAAAATCGACATAAAAATCCTGACATTTAAAAAAAAAAATCATAAGAAAATTTAAAGTGCCAAAACTATGCTTGGAAAAAAAGGGTGATTCTTAATCACAACTTTTCAAAATCGGGTGCTTTTTTTGCTACCTCGAAAAGGTGAGTACCAGTTCAGTTACCTATTTGATCGATAACTATGTTACAACTAATAGTACAATGTTGAAACCTATATTTTTTATCAGAGTATTTTTGGCTTTAAGGAGATGCTTTTATGGGTAATTGGTTTTGCTCAAGCCTGCGATATATCTTGTTACAATGGAGATCTATGGAATTGATTCTTATAGTTAAAGGAAATGGTGAATAGTTCAAAGATAGGGGTAAAGATTCAATGGGAAATTTTTTAAGTTGCAAAAGCCCAAAATGGAGGATTTTTTTGTGGACAATTATCAATGGACCATTGTGGATCTAGGTGCTGCACCAAAAGGGATGTCAATAGAAGACTAGTCCAAGTTGGATATAAAGGAAAAGAGAATAATACAAATGTGTCTCTCATATTTAATATGATTGAATGTTTTAGGAGAAGTTACAAAAAATGCATTGTGGAACAAGTTAGGGACTTTATATCAGTCAAGTCCCTAGTGAACAAATTGTTCCTATTCAAAAGAAACTATATAACCCAAGGATAGTGGATGGAAACTTGGTGACCAAGCATCTAAATTCCTTCAATATTGTGGTAAGTTGGCTATTATCTATTGATATTAAGATTTCAGATGAAGGTAAATGTATTAGTTTGTTTTTTTCTTTACCATACTTGTGGGATAGTTTGGTTGTTGCCATAGGTAATAAATGCAACGACCTTAGGATTTGGCAATATACTCTCATCCTTCTTATCAAAGGATATGAGATGGATAAATATGGACAATCAAAACACATATGCCTTGTATATAAGAGTAATCTCCTAGAAATTCTCGAGGGAAAGATCCAAATATAGGGGAATATCTAAATCTAGGGGAAGATCTAAATCTCTAGGAAAATTTGTAAAGGTCTATTGGAGATGCAAAAAATAAGGGCATTGAAAGAAATACTATAAATCCAAAATTGTTGAGAAAGGGAAGGAATTTGATGATGCTCCTTCTACAGAAGTGAAAACCTCATTCGATGAAGGGGGTGTGTATTTTGCTTCTTCAAGTACACATGTAAATCATGAGGCCTGGTTGGTCGACTTAGACACATCCTTTCATATGGCTCCTCATAGGAAATGGCTTTTTAAATATGAAAGATATGATAATGGTGACATTTTCTTAAGAAATGAATCAACAAGCATAATCATAAGATGAGGAAAATTCAAGTTGAAACTCTTGGGTGGAAGGATTAAAACACTCGTTTGTGTTATGCACATCTTAGGTTTGGCCAAAAATATGATTCTTGTAAGTAAAATGAGCGTCGATGCAGGTGTAAAAATAATGTTTGAAAAGGATACCTACAAGATGGTTAATGGAGAAATGGTATTGTTGAGCCTGGGGAGTTTGGACTATAATTCTATATAAGCTCTTAGGAAACACTCTGAATGATGGGTGAAACAATATCGATGTTACTAGGAGTGGAGTAGAAGGAAAAAAACTATAGCATCTAGAGATAATCCTATGTTGTGGCACAAACTATTGGAACATATAAGAGAGAAGGGCCTTCAAGTACTAAACAATAATGGTATAGTAGAAGGTATGTCTAATTTCTCTCTAGATTTTAATTTATGTGAATATTGTTTATATGGGAAGTATAATCAAGTAAGATTATTCTCTAGTGCTATGAGGTTAGAGAGAATGTCATAGTTGGTGCAGAATGATGTGTTTGGACCTATGTTGGTTCCATCATTGGGTAAATCTATGTATTATGTCTCATTTATAGATGAATTCTCTAAGAATACATGGATTTATTTCCTTAAGAAGGAATCCGAAGTCTCTCATAAATTAAAAAAGTTTAAGGCTCTTGTGGAAAATCAAACATATAATAAAATTAAGGTTTTGAGGATAGATAATGGTGGATAAATTAGCAAAAATAAATTTGAATAATTTTGTAAATAGTGTAGTATAAAAAGGTATAATAATACGCCATACACACCTTAGAAAAATGGAGTTGTGGAGAGAATGAGTAGGAAATTGATGGAGAAAGCAAGGAGAATGCTCAGTGGTGTCGAGTTAGGATAGGAATTCTGGGAAAAGGTAGTGGACACTGCGTGTTACTTAGTAAATATATCATCTTCGTCATCATTAGATGACAAGACTCCACATGAGGTATGGACTAGTGATAAGAAACCTTCTCTTAAACATCTCATGATATCTGGTTGTGATGCTTATGTACACGTTCCAAAGGAGAATATATGTTGGGTAGATAAGAAAATTGAGAAGTGTATATTTATTGGATATAAATGTGGTCTAAAAGGTTATAAGCTTTGGAACCTAGAGAACCTTAGAAGATTATGCATAGTGGAGATGTCATACTTAGAGAAATCAAATATGTCAAACAAGAAATCCTAACAAAGGAAAAATAATGAGGAAATATAGGGTTTGAATTGAAGAATGATGATTTAGACTAAAAAGAAGAACATAAATCAAAATAAGAAGAAGAACATACCCCTGTATTGAAAAGATCGATTCACGAAAGAAGGCATGCAAAAAGGTACAATCCACCTATTCTTCATTCAAAGTTTGCTTTGTTTATTACTAATGATCTTAGAACTATTAGGGAGGTAACAGATTCAGAGGATGACAAACTTTGGAAAAAAATCCATGGTTGAAGAAATGACATCCTTGGATAAGAATGAGGCTTGGGATCTAGTGGAGTTGTTATTTGGAAGAAATTCCATTGGCAACAAATGGGTGTTTAAGAAGAAGTTGGATGCATAAGGTAGAGTAGAGAAATACAAAGCTCATTAGTAGAAAAAGGTTATTCATAAGCAGAGGGAATTGACTTTGGTGAGATCTTTTCTCTTGTTTGCAAGTTAACTTCTATTGACATTATTTTTATATGTTGTTGCTACTGTTTATTTTGAATTAGAATAGATAAATGTGAAGACAACATTCCTACATGGGAATCTGGAAGAAGAAATCTACATGAAGTAGCCAGAAGGATTTGCGATGAAGGGGAAAAAAGTGCTAGTATGCAAGCTGAAAAGTCCCTATATGGGTTAAATAAATCATCAAGGATGTGATATAAAAAAATTAATACTTATATTAGGAATTGGCTTCACAAGAAACAAAGTGCATAATTGTGTGTATTTCAAATTAATTTGTGATTATATTATTTATTTTGTCTTGTAGGTGGATGATATCTTTCTCATTGGAAATGATAGGGAAATCATCCAGGAAATGAAAGCTTAGTTGTCCTCTCACTACGACATGAAGGATCTTGGTGCTTCAAATTTCATTTTTGGAATAGAAATTAAAAGAGATAAAAAAAACATGAAACCCTAGTCAAATCGTATGAAGTATGTCGAGACAATATTTCATAGGTTTAATATGCAATAATGTGAACTCGTGAATATCTTGTTAGAGTTGGTTTTTCCAGCACCTCATTTCCCTATGAGCCAATTATGGTGAGTTGTAACCTCACATAGGGAATTGCATCTATCCAGTTGTCGTAGTTATCCTTAACCGACACTGGGACTTCTGCATTGCTATATAATGGAGGTATTCTATGTACTTTTACATAATATTGTGAGTAATAAAATACTCTTACATGGTATCAAAGCCTTGGCCTAGGTTCGATTCCCCAATTTGCGTTTGAGGGGGGGTGTTGGATTTTTACACTCACTTCATTTGGAATCGATCACGTGGACTAACCACCACTTTGGGATCCACCCTAAGACCACTCAAAATGGTAATGATAATGGTTTGGAATTTTACTAATGCCTGTGAGTTTTAGTGTAATGGAAAACCTCAACATGGAATCAGAGCTATGTTCTTGCCATTCAGTGGTTGTTATGGGATCTACAATTTCGGCTTCATGATAATCTGAGCACTGGCATATTTCTCTCTTTTGGGGGGGGGGGGGGGGTTTCCTATGGTTTTTTCTCTCTTTCTCCACTTATGAGAGTTTGTACATGGGTACCTAATCAGGCCTTATTGTCGGGACCCATTCTTTGTTTTCTTTCTTCTTTAGTTACTCCCTATGTTTCGCTTAAGGGGGGGTGTTAGAGTTGGATTTTCCAATGCCTCATTTCCCCATGATCTAAGTATGGTGAGTTGTAAGCTCACATAGGGACTTGAATCTGCCCATTTGTCCTAGTTAACCTTAACCAACATTGGGCCTTCTCCATTCCTATATAATGGAGGTATTGTATGCATTTTTACATAAAATTTTGAGTAATAAAATATTCTTACATATCCCTATTCATGTAGGTGCAAATTTATCTACAGATTAGTCCCCCAAGACACAAGAAGAGGAAAATGACATGTCCCATGTTGCATATGTTATTGTAGTTGGAATTTTGATGTATGAAATGGTATATACTAGACTGGACATTGCACATGCAGTGGGATTATTGAGCAGATATATGTCAAAACCAAGGAGGGAGCATTGGATAACAGTAAAGAGGGTTTGCAGTTATTGGTGTGGCAATACTCGCTATGGTTTGTGCTATTAAGGAAGACCAAGGTTTGATAGGGTGTTGGACATACATGGCTTTGTTAATGTGGACTAGGAAGGAGATCTAGATCAAGGAAGATCTATAAATGGGTATGTGTTTAACCTATTTGGAAGAGAAATTAGTTGGATGAGAAAGAGATAGCTTGTAGTGGCACTCTCAACTACATAATATAAATATATGGCAACCACTCATGTAATTAAGGAAGCAATATGATTATAGGCATTGTGCTTAGGTATTGGGTTGAAACAATGAGCTTTAATGATAGATTGCGACAGTCAAAGTGTAATCTTCCTAACAAAGAACCCAACATATCATTCTAAGATAAAGCAAATTGATGTTTAGTATCACTTTGTGAGAGATATGATTGAAGAAAAGAAGGTGTTGTTGGTGAAGGTGGACACTTTGAAGAATGTTACAGATTTATTAACAAAATTTGTGAGCACTAAAAAGCTATCCTGGTGTAGAGAAGCAATGGGAATTATTGCCCTGCTTTGTTGACCATTTACTATTGTAATTCCTTGTGTGCAGAGAAAAAAATAAGTGGGAGAATGTTGGGTATGTGTTATACTCTTTGCACGACTATTTTTACATATTGTACATTGCATCGGGTTTAGTGGGGGTGTCACAAGGGGGAAAAATCCCCTCCTTTGTGGGAGTTTGGGGGCAACACACCTACAAAAAATTGGATGATCTTTTAGTCCATTTTTGGCAGTTTTCAACACATGGTTTTTTCATTTAGCGGTTCTGTGATACATGACAGTTTAGCCCACGATTTTGTAATTTTGGTGAATGAATTATGTTTGTATTCTAATCTAGGGTAAATGGACATATATTTTATGAATGTCGCGATGTATATATATATATATTGTAAATAAAAATATATACTGAAAATTCATTTTGGATTTCCAAGGTAATATCTCTATGTTAATGTGTGTGTTTGTAATTGCATCTTTTATATTTTATTAAGAATCTATTTGCAACATTTAATTGTATAGGGTTGAATTCCACAAATATCTCATTGTAACTTTGAGTGTTTAGATCAAACTCTCCCTATTCATAATTTACCTTTTCAAGCAAAAAAAAACATATCTTTCATTAATTAAAATATTGTTACATGTTCTAGTTATGCTTCATATCCCCTAGAATATCTCAAAAAAATATAAACTAATTGCAAGCATATATTCAAGAAAACATTCGGTAAAAAACAAAGCCATTAAAGAGCAAAAAATCATTTGTCCAGCAAGGCTACCAAAAGGGAGATATGGGGTTGAAGAGCCCGGCATCAATCGATGGAATGCCTTGAAATGTGCCTTTAAGAAAATGCCTGCAAAAAAAAAGTAACCAAGAAACCCCAAGAGATGGAAAGTGGTCGTTAAATGGTTATTCATAATGTACTTCGCCAATCCAATACTTAAATGTTACATTCAATTTGAATAATTTTTCTTATTCTAAATTTTTTGTGTGTGCAATGAGAATAAAAAACTATCAACATTAATGTGACATCACATTAATATAAAGTAAAATTGCCAACATATAAATGTTATTAATTATAAAACTAACTACGTGTTACTTTATATTATTTTTTAATAAAAATATCTTATAAATTGCATGCAACACACACACACACACATAACTCAAATTTTTATTTAGCTATCTTAGATTCATCTTAATTTTGGATCTACCAAGCATCAAGAGGAATCAAATCCTTTTTCAACTTAAAAGAGGTGAAGTCTCTTTTCAGTCTAAAAGAGGTTTGTACCTCAAAAGAGAGAGATTTGATCTCTCTTGGTGCTTGGTAAATCCAGATTTAAGATGGATCTAAGTTGGTTTAACTATTAGCATTTAAATACGTCACATTAGAAAATAATACCATAAGAAAAACCATGAACTGAATTTTTTTGTTTTATTTTAATAATTTAATTTAATTTTGTTTTATTTTTCCCAAATCAAAATGTTAAACATTACAACAACATTACCCTAATAAACTGGAGAGTGCCTCTAAACATAATAATAAAAACTATCATGGTTTAGCCTCTTATGTAATATATATAAAACAAGGTCACATAGCTACTATTTCTCGACGCTTAGTTTAATTATTGAACTTTGAAAAGGATGAACGAATTCCTAGATTTGAACAAGGGCATAGTTTAATATAGTTAAATTAAAGTTAAAAACAATAAATATATAATGGAAAATGGTTCATTTTGTTAGAAAAAATATCATGTGCAATGGACTATATCATAGATGTAGATAACGCAATATTCATGGTGTGGCCCTGTTACAAGAGCACATATTAAAGATTGTTTAAGATAGCAAACAACTAGGTCAAACATTGTTCACTTGTTTGAAATCTACACTAGAAAAAAAAATATTAGCTTGGAATGATATTAGACATTATTTTTGGGATTATATACATAGAGTAAGTCATTAATTTAAGACCCATGTCTATGAATACTAGTTGCAAATGATCAATTTCTAACGATTTTGAATAGTCCTCTTAGCACATATTGAATGAAGGGGCGATCACAAGGGTGAAGAAGTGAGATTCAAACTAGCAAAATGAATAATGTAGCATCGATCATCACTTTTGGGATTTTCACCTGATAACTAGGACATCCTCGTAGGTCACCTGATTAGGAGATCATGTCTTATGCTAAAAAATGAAAGTGCTCGAAAAAGGTCCGAACCTAAGCGACATGAAAGGTCTCGTCATTGCGATTCTAGCACCGTGAATGGTTTGAAAAATCGATGTCATATGAGGAAGATATCGCGTTCTCTTCGTTTTCCCAAATAGCAAAAAATTGTGACTGGATGCCCAGTCAGCATGCCGGTATAGTCAGCAGATATATACTTGGAATATTCCATTTTTTATTAAGCCAACATAATTGTGCCACGTGGCTCAATCTGGGTCGTTGAATGTAGATGGTACGAAGTTGATTTGGCCATTGGATGGATTTTTGAAGTGTTGTTAGATGAGTGACATGTGGCAAGCCCGCAAGCCGCCACGTGTCATATTTCTATGGTAAAATTTATTTGGAGTCGATAGAAATCGACCCCCAGACCTACTGTTTGCAAGCCCGTGTGCTACCGCCAACCCCCCTATCATGTAATTTTGCGGCCAGAACCGTGGCTCCGGCTCTAACTGCAAACATAAACGTAATTGTCGTGACAATTCTGTTTACATGTTTTAAAATTGTGGCAACATATGTCTACAACCTGGTGGATAACATAAACCGTTCACATGACATGGTTTTCTATCAGTTAATGCGACGATTTGTTTGGGCGGCTATTGAAACCGTAACCACCGGTGGGTGTTTACAATGGAAATCACATGGCAGAGTGGAAGGGTTTAATGCGATGGTTAAAGGAGTGGAACCTCGTCACTTCTGGTTCCGACATATATGGTGGAGTTTCAAACGCAGTGGAGGTTACATTAGGGTTGGCATGTGACCACCCTACCACTAACACTTTAATGTTAAGTTAAACTGTCTGATAAATTTGGAGCGTGCCCCTAAGTTTGCGGTTTTCCCATAAATTTAACTTCAATTAATTGTCTGTCTCCACATTTAGTGGAGCCTTTCTAGCTGACATTGGGAAAAATGCATTGGGAGGTCAATTTTCGACCAATTTTGGTGAAACAAGAGTCTACCTAGACTAATTTGAGCATTCTGGAGCCATTGGTGCAAAGAAAAAAACTATTATAGGCCTGAAAACATGTGTAATTTACAATTTTGAGCATAATGACAAAGAGGGACATGTCATTGGGATCTGGACCAACAGATGTAGCCTAGGAGGGGTGAACTGCTTCATCATGCCTATTGTGTAAAACTTATGTGTGAATGTTTTTCTCTGTTATGCACTGTTGTTCAATGTTTTTAAGTCTTATTTACATGCTTAAAGTTCACAAATTCATCTAATTTTCATGGTTAAAACTCTCATTCCTTAAGTAAAAATATGGAGACAATTTTTACATGTTTATTTAGCTGAAAGGACACTTAGCACAACATAACTAATACACTCCTTTCAGATCAAGTTGGTATCAGAGCTAGAGTTTTATCTTTGGTTTTTTAATGTGCAAGGATTTTTTAACTGTTTGAAATGGTTTTCATGCTTACTAGGCTCAAGCTTAAGAGAGGAGAAGGAAAATTGGTGGAAGCAAGAGGTTCTCAAAGTGAGCCACAGAAAAGGAGGGCAAGATTGCCACATTCTCCACCACCTAGTTCACCTCCAAGAGAAGCAGAAGCAACATCAAGCATGCCTCCACGAGAAGAAGAAAACCATGAAGAGATGGATCCCAAAGAGGAAGAAAGAGTGTTCAGGAATGCATTCCTTGACATGACTAATGTAGTAGCTCTGCCACAATCAGAATACGTGCGGATAGAATATAGTTTACTGATTCTTTGAATATCAAACAATCAATTTGCATAATCTGAAGCTCTGCTGTTTCCGTTTAAAAGCTGAGTGATTGCAAGAATCTGTCGGACCACGTCACAGCCAGACGAGGCTTGGGTGCAAACTCTATTGGAATTTTTTGCATCCAACGCCGATCTGCGAAAACTGTCTCCCACCTCATGCAGAATCTGCTTCCATCCTTCGCATAGCAATCATGCAATGAGTTAAGAACTCATCTTACAAGTGCGAAATTTCAATTAGATGTGATGACACTTTTCCACCGTGAATCCGATCAGCGTTGCCTTACACCTGCAATTCGATGGTCTGTCTACAGTATAATTTAGTGCATCTATTGGGTAACAGAGTTTAAACAATATCTATTGAACAGAGAGCCGAACACAAACAAAATACTTGCATATAATAATAACAAGAAATTACAGATTCGACTCTTTTTTTCTGAATATTACATTTGTGGGCCTCTCACTCTCTTCTTTATAACTTGTCACACTGTCACACCATTCCTACTCTACACTCTCTTCTTTCACTTTGTCCTATTCCATCCTCTATATCTATATCCTCCATCCTCATACGAAGCTCATATTTATACATAGTTGTGGATTAATTTGAATCCATGATTTCCTCCACAAATGACTCAACCAAATCCTAAAATAGCTTATCCCTCCTTTGACTCAACTAATTTCTATTTTAAGGAGTTCATAATCCCTAAGATATCTATACAACCCAACTCCACTCATATTCTCAAATATAAGAGAATATTTACAATAAACCTCACACTTAGATTTTCATCTTAATTTATTGAAAATGTACATAATTTATAAAATAATTAAAAAAACATCACCCCCTAAATCAACCAAATAAATAATGACATTTGAGCAGGATGCTCCTGCATCAGACTCCCCCATGTAGAAAAGTTTCCATAGACTCCTGTCTATGAGGTCTGTCACTTTTCTGTAATAATGCGACAGCCACAAGTCTCAATGACTTGCTACCTCTATGATTCCAAACTCTATTTTTCCGCCAGTCTTTTAAAGTATCAACTCCATTTTTTAATTTTGCACAGAATTCCCAGAATAGTATTTTCAAAACACTATTGAATGTAACCCTCGGTTTTCCATACCACATCATCTTTGTAAATACAAAATTGTGTAAAAATGTTGATACCCATTCTTCTAGTCTCCAGGCTTTGAAAGAATCTCAAACTGGCTTTACATCAGTAGTCATAGGTTTATCAGCTGACTCGACAGTCTTGAATTTAATAAGAGCTAAATCATAAAGCTCACCATCATCCACATCACTCATTCTGTCAACCGGATTCCATTGGCCTTTACAACAATTACTTCCGCCAATTCCTCGGAGTAATTCGTCTTTATCAATTACATCAATACGATTGATGTTTTCTGTAGTGTCTTCTCCTCTTTCCATTACAATTTCTCTGGTCTCATCTTCTTCGGCCTCTTGCTCTTTGTCTGTTGCTTCCTTCTCCAATTGCGCTGAACACTCAACTTTCTAAAATGAAGAATAATCAAGGACTTCTCCTTGATCATAACTATAGTCATTGACTGTCCCTATAGTGGCAATTTTCTCATCCGGTGTTGTACCTGCATTTATCAACAAATTATTAGTTTTAAAAATGCAAGACCTTTCAGCCTCTTTTGATGCTTCAAGCACCAATCTCCCATCATAGACTTTCTGGATTTTAGCAGATCCTTTTTGCTATGACTTCATTCCTTTTAGTTTCCCCTTATCTAACAAATCAATATGAATTTGTTCAAGTTCTCTGCACTCATTCATTAGCTTGCCATTCCACTTCTGTTGCAATAGCTTCCATTTGACCCGTTTCTTCATTCTCCATCTGTATCTTTGGTCTTCATTTATCTTTCTTTGTAGTCATTCTGTTAATATATCCATTTCTGCTCTCATTACTACTAGACTAATCTCACACTCTTCATTCTGCCGCCAATTTCCATACTTCTGCAATCTAATGCCTTCTTCAAATTTACTTTCCTGTTGCTGATCATCTCTTTTAAATTGCTGGCTGCTTTCATCTTTATCCTGCTAGATTAATACTTTTGTTTCCTTTATGTCTCTAAGGACATAAATTTCTTGCTGCTCCTAATCTTTCATCTTATCTTCAAATAATTTCTGTTCAATTCCTCTGATTTCAGCACCATATTTATTAATTTTTCCTTCTGTATATACAACCACATTATTAATTAAAGAGTCAAAGCATTCACTTAACTCTATAAACGTTAGAGAAATTTCATCCTTATCATGCACGGTAACTGCAATATCTTATTTATCAGGTTCTGCAAGCTTCATTTCTCCTTCAGGTTCCTTGAGCCATCTTTCCAAGAACTCTATTTCCATGTGAAATATTTCCAACATTTCATCACAACCTTCATTTCTAGTTTCATTCTTCTTCTGGAAATCCTCCTGAATTATCTTGTTTTCTATATCATCACATTGCAAAATTCTTTCATCAATTTCATTAAACAAATTAATTTTTTTACCTCCTTGGAATATCACTATGGCATTTTCATTATGCTTCTGCTCCATAACAGCTTCAACTGGCTGTCTTACACCAAACATAAATTCATCTATGAATTCTTTCTGCTGCAATAAATTAGTACCTTCCTCCTCTAAAGGAATTCTCCATCATACTTCACCTTAAGAGCTTTATTCATCGTTGTGACTGTTTCACCAGACTGTCCATCTTCTTCTGCACATCCTGCAAACACACACAAACTATGAGATTTAAAAATACAAGGCTTCATAGCCTCATATGCTTCCATTATCAACATATCTTTTAATTATTTTGAACTATTCCAATAGTCCATGATATCTTCCTCATTATCCTCTTCGCCTAGAATTTCACCCTGTTCTGGTCCACAAATGGAAACTTCCATTTCCAACTCAGCTTCTTTGAGTTCTTCACATATCAATTGCACACTCATCATCTGCTCAAGCTTTCTCAACTCTACTGTTAACTACATATTTACCTCTTGGTTCCTATTTTCTTGTAGTATTTTCCATTTCACTTTCTTCCTCATGGTCCAACCATGTCTCTGGTCTTTCTTATTTCTATGCAACAATTCCATCAAGAAATCAAGGTGAACTGCTATCTCAACCTTCTCCCTCTCATATTCTTCATCAGTCAACTACTTTCGTATGCCATTTGCCTTGGCATCTTCCTTATTTTTTCTTATGTTGTGGTCTTCCTCAAAACCTCTGAAATGACTATCAACAGTCATCTTCTCCTCCTTTGCGAACTTCATCTGTTCACTTATGGATTGCATTCAATCCCCTTTTCAACAAGCCTTCATACTTTCCATCCAAAAATGCAAGCTCTCTTCCTGCGTTTGACCTCTTAGTATCTTTTGGTTCTCTGTCTTGGAATCATCTTCTGGGCAACTCTCTTGCTCCTCTTTGCTGCAAATAAAAACTGCAATATTTCTTGCGTTATAATGACCAAAATCTTTGGGTGTCGGGCTCCGCTGATCATGCACCCAATTACATTCAAACCTTTGACTAGATTTAAGACTCTTTGAATCCAGACTTGACATCAACTCTTCATCTTGGATGAAAAATGCACCCTTTTGTACAATAAATCAATAGTGTATTTTGACTTTAACTTAACTCAAAATATACAAATTTCTTTATTTTACCTTGACACCTTACTTTGACTCTTCAACTTTATTGAATCCTCATATGATGATTCTATATATAACACACTCAAATACTTATCACTCCAAAAATATACCAAATTACAAATTTCACCTTATTCCTCCATATAATTCAAAGCACTTATTCTCTCATAGTGAAACTATACATCATAATATACATCTCCACTCATTCTCTCTCATCAAAATAATACAAATCTCTTTTATCCTTTTATGACTCTAAGTTAAATATTAGAGTGCTTTTATATTCCACTTATATGGAATTAAAAGAATTTTAAATATGAAACAATGACCCTTTATCTATCCACTTATTCTCTCTCATACATGTACATGAGCATTTAATTAAGACATCACACATTATGGAATTACTTATTTCACATTCAAGCAATGTGAAAAGCTTTTCTTTATCCAATTAACAATGTTTGTTGTTCACGCTTCTCTCCATTAAAACTTAAATGTTATCCACGCCATGATATTTTACACACATGAGCCGTCTCCAATAAAAAAAGCCCCAACATTAGTTACGATGCATACCTTATATGTATTTACAGTTTGTGCAAGATACTGTAAGATATACTATTTTGCGCATTCTCAAAAAATCTGACGCAGCTCCGCACAATGCAATCTCAGCATCAATAGCAGGGCTCAATACATATTTTAATTCAGATCATTGCAACTCTATTGATTCCTCTGTTTACCAGCTTGTGAATTTCCTTGAACGAGAATTTCCTCGTCATTACTTTCGGAATATTGTACTTTGATGATCTTAAATTGCCTGTCCCTGAATTGCCTAATTCTAGTTTCGAATGTCGACAAGCCTATTACTGCGCCCACACATTGCGGCCTTTGGGTTCCTCTATGTTCCTTGCACTTTCATTCAACAAAAACCATGAAGAATATATGCAGTCAATTTATTATTCCGTCAAAAGCAATAAAACAAGATAATTCTTCTCTTCTACGCAGTCTTCCACACAACCCGTGCTCGCACAACAATCTATTACACAATGAATTCAATGCAGCAATCTATCATACAACTAACTCAATGACACAACAAACTCAGCTTTTAACCTTGGGATCTGATACCAAAATGATGCAGTAGCTCTGCCGAAATTAGAAAACACACAGATAGAATAGAGTTTACCGGTTCTTTGAATATCAAATAGTCAATTTTCATAATCTGGAGCTCTGTCGTTTTCGTTTAAACGCTGAGTGATTGCATGAATCTGTCGGACCACATCGCAACCAGACGAGGCTTGGGTGCGAACTCTATTGGAACTACTTGCATCCAACGTCGATATGCGAAAAATGTCTCCCACCTCATGCAGACTCCACTTACATCCTTCGCATAGAAATCATGCAATGAGTTAAGAACTCATCTTACAAGTGTGAAATTTCAATTGGATGTGACGACACTTTTCCACAGTGATTTCGATCAGCGCTGCCTTACACCTGCAATTCGATGGTCTGTCTATAGTATATTTTAGTGCATCTGATGGGTAACAGAGTTTAAACATTATCTATTGAACAGAGAGCTGAACACAAACAAAAATACTTGCATATAATACTAACAAGAAATTACATATTCAACTCTTTTTTGCCGAATATTAAATTTGTGGGCCTCTCGCTCTCTTCTTTATAACTCGTCACATTGTCACACCATTCCTACTCTACGATCTCTTCTTTCCCTCTGTCCTATTCCATCCTCTATATCTATATCCTCCATCCTCATACGAAGCTCATATTTATACATAGTTGTGGATTAATTTGAATCCATGATATCTTCCACAAATGACTCAACCAAATCCTAAAATATCTTATCCCTCCTTTGACTCAACTAATTTCTATTTTAAGGAGTTCATAATCCCTAAGATATCTATACAACCCAACTCCACTCATATTCTCAAATATAAGAGAATATTTACAATAAACCTCACACTCAGATTTTCCTCTTGATTTATTTAGAATATACATAATTTTTATAATAATTAAAAAAACATCACCCCCTAAATCAACCAAATAAATAATGACATTTAAGCGGGATGCTCCTGCATCAATGACTAAAATGATGAGAGTCCTTTATCAAGAAAGGAATGAAATACTAGAAGGAGAAGGATCCAAACTTCACAAGGAAGGTTAGGGATCATCAGGAGGTCACAATGATGAAGATAAATCAAAGAAGGGCAATGGAGGAAATGGAGGCAGTGGAAAGTCACCATCATCACCCTCATCTTCATCCTCATCATGGAAAGTCACCATCATCACCCTCATATTCATCCTCATCATCCTCTGCTTCATCTTCAATACATCAGCCATCTAAGTCAAAGAACATTGGTAAACGTCCTTTTCTAAAACTTGATGTTAAGTTTGAATTGCCAATGTTTAATGGTGAAGTCAATGCAGAAAAGCTTGATAATTGGATTCGGCAATTGGAGGTTTATTTGAGAATTCAGAACCTTCATGACGATGACACCAAAATCCAACTAGCTTCATTGAGGATGGAAGGTGCAACTCTTGTTTGGTAGGAAGCCAAGACAAAGGAGGAGATCAAAAAGCATGGTAAGATTATTCTATCATGGATTGATTTCATTACTGCAATAAAATAAAAATTTTATCCATTAGCTCACATGCAGGAATCCATAATGAACTGGAAAAAGTTTAGACAATTGAAAGGACATAATGTACAAGACTACACCCAAGAATTTAGGAGAAGAGCTCTCTTATTAGGGGCAGATTTGCAAAGTCAAGATACTTTGCTCAAGTACATAGGGGGATTACATAGCTACCTTATACATACTATCCTCATGTTTAATCCTACAAGTCTAGATGAGGTATGTGTTCAAGCCACAGATCTAGAAGCTAGAGGGAAAAATACTTTTGAAGAGGGTAGAAACAAAACTTTTAAGGGGAAAAAAAAAGAGAAGACCTCAAATGAAAAGGAAAAAATAATGCATCTGTCAAGAAAGAGGGAGATAAAGTGGTTTGTAAACATTTTTCAAGAGAAGGCCATGAAGAGAAAAAATGTTGGAAACTACATCCTTAAAAGAGACCCAAATTTAAGAATAACAAAGGGAAGCAGAAACTGCAACTACAACTCAACATGACTTAGGAGAGGATTCAGGTGATGAAACTAAAATTAAAACCATGGGATTGAAGAACATGAAGGGGAAATAAATTGAAACAAAACCCAGTATTAGTACTTCAAACTGTCACATAGAAGCTCCAAATGAAGAAGAGAGAATTGAACAGTTTCATGTGAGGGTCATATCCAAACATACTAAGATTGATACATTGTTTAACAGTGGTTCACAAGCGAATTTAATCTTTGAATACTTGGTCAAGAAACTTAATCTTGAGACCATTCCACATCCAAACCATAGCCACTTGGGTGGATTTGTAAGGATGAAAATTTACAGGTTTTAAAGAAGTGCATATTGCGCTTTGCAATAACTGCACATTTTTTTGACATAGTTGAATTAGATATGGTTCCACTTGATATTACATGTGTTGTGTTGGGCATTCCTTACTTGTATGACATGAAAGATATCTTCCATTTCCATGAGAAAAAATACCATTTATTCAAATATGGCAAGGAGTACATTGTTAGAACACATTGCAAGAAGATACATATTGCAATGGTAAATGCTGGACAGGTAAAAAGGCTGGTGAATTCAAGTAAGAATTTTGTTCTTCTAACGATTAAGCCTAAAGCTGATGTTAATCATGAGTCATTTGAAGATTGTGATCCTAAGTTGAAATCATATTTATATGATGTAGTTGATGCACATCATGAGATGTTTCAGGAGCCAACAGGATTGCCTCCTAAAAGGGAGATTCAACATGAGATTTAGTTTCAACAAGATTGTCCTCTTCCAAACATCGGCATGTATCACATGGCGATAATGGAGAATGTTGAAATAAAGAGGAAAATCAAGGAATTGTTGGACAAGGGACTCATAAGGCCAAGCACTTCGCCATGCGGTTCACCTATAGTCCTGACTCCGAAGAAAGATGGGACTTGGCGCATGTGTGTCGACTTCAGAGCTTTGAACAAGATAACGGTAAAGAATCGATACCCACTCCCAGCAGTATATGATTTGTTAGATCAGCTGAAAGAAGCAAATAATTTCACTAAGTTATATTTACAAAGTGGATATCATCAAGTAAGAATTGCAGAAAGTGACATATGGAAGACTGCATTCAAAACCAAACAAGGACTCTTTGAGTGGTTGGTTAAGCCGTTTGGTTTGTGTAATGCATCGACAATTTTCATGTGTGTGATGGATAATGTTTTGTGTCCATTTCTTGATGAATTTGTGATTGTGTATTTAGATGATATACTCATTTTAGCAAAACAAGATAAGATCATGTCTTACATGTTAAAAGGGTACTTGATGTTTTGAAGAAAGAGCAATTATTTCTTAAGATGTCTAAGTGCGAATTTGGAAAGACTTCTTTGGTTTATTTGGGACACATTGTAGGAGGAGGCGCATTGAGAATTGACCCTTCTAAAGTGGAAGCCATTGTGAATTGGCCCACTCCAAAATAAGTAACCGAGGTAATAAGTTTCTTAGGTGAAACTTAGTATTGGAGAAATTTTATTGCTAACTTTTCTGCCATAGTAGCTCCTATGCATGCAGTGACAAGTGTGAAGAAAGGCTTCCAATGGGGAGGAAAATAGTAGAAAGTTTTTTAAGCTTTAAAAGACAAGATCATTTTAGCTCCAGTTCTTGCATTATCAGATTTGAGACAACCATTTGAGATACAGACCGATGCTAGTGATTATGCCATGGGTGCAATACTTTTGCAGCATGGTAAGCCTATCGCTTTTAATTCTGAAACATTCAATGGTATTGTAATAAATTATCCAACATATGACAAAGAGCTTTATGCGTTGGTACAAAAAATCAAGAATTGGAAACACTATTTGATGGGTAAAGAGACGATTATCCATACCGATCACCAATCGCTACAGTACTTGCAGTCGCAAACAAAATTGCAGCAATCACGACATTTTAGGTGGATGGGATTTCTTCAAAAATTTCACTTGGTTATAAGGTACAAGAAAGGTATTTTCAATAAATTTGTTGATATGCTTTCAAGCCCAATTATAAGTTCTTCTAATTTGCTTAAAAGTGATTCTATTGTACATGAGAGTTACATAGAATAATATGCATTTGATGCTGATTTTAAAGATGTGTATGCTAGTTTGAGTGAAGCGAATCAAGTTGACAAAAATGATTATCACATGCATAACAATTTTCTGTTTCATTTGGGCAAGCTGTGTATACCACAAGGAGAGAGACTTAGTGTCATGAGAGAGGCTCATTCTTCTCTTATTGTTGGTCACTTTCGGGTAAGAAAAACAATGGCGCATCTACAGAGGTATTGTTATTGGCCTCGCATGATAGATAATATGTCACGTTTTATAAGAGGATGTTCTATGTGTGCAACAAGCAAGCCTAGCAATAGGAAGCTTGGGTTGTACACGCCACTATCGGTGCCATCAAGGCCATGGGAGAGTGTCTCCATGGACTTTGTTAGAGGTCTACCTATGTCAAGAAAAAAACATGATTATCTTTATGTAGTTGCGGATAGATTCAGTAAAATGTGTATACTTATGCCATGTAAGAAAACCATTACTACTGAACAAACTGCTTAAATTTATTTTCAACATGTATGGGTTCATTTTGGTTTGCCAACTTCTATTGTTAGTGACAGAGATTCCAGGTTCGTTGGGAATTTTTGGTCCAATCTTTGGAAGATGATGGACACAAAGTTGAAAAAGAGTACTACTTTTCATCTGCAAACTTATGGCCAAACCGAGGTGGTGAACAGAACCGTTATGCATCTATTGAGAGGATATTGTAGAAAGCATTCCAAGTTGTGGGATGAATAACTGCATTAAATTCAACATTCTTACAACCGGGCCAAGCACTCTTCTACAAATACTTCACCTTTTGAAGCCTACTTTGGGTATTTTCCAAAATCGCCATTAGAATTCATCTATGAGAAGGATGTTGCAATTGATTGGCATAGTGATACTAACAAGGCTCGAAAGTTCATTGAGAAAATTCAGATTATTCATCAACCAAGAACAACTTGAGAAGATTCAAAGCAAGTACAAGGAGAGGCATGACAAACATAGAGTTGATCACAATTTTCAAGAAGGAGATGAAGTATGGTTGCACATAAGCAAAGAAAGGATGCAAGGAGAAAGTAAAAAGCTCAAGCCTATTCATTATGGTCCATTCAAGATTATTAAACAAGTTGGTAATAATTCATTTCAACTTGACTTTCCTTCATATATGCAAATGTATTCCGTTGTCAATGTGGAGAATTTATGTTTGTATAAGCCTTCGTTGATTGATGATTAAGGTAGTGACATTCAGCTGCCATCAATAGAATATTTCTCGCCAAAATTTCTAGACGAGCTCAAGGAGGATGCCATCCTTGAAAGGAGGACACACACTTCTAAAAGGGGAAGGATTATCTTCGGATTGGGCTCAAGGGCAACAAACCAAGTAAGGCAAGATGTATGGAAGTGGAAAAGGTGAGGGAGTTTTTCCCTCATCTTCTGAACAGGTGATTAAAGTCTTTTGGGGTCCAAAATCTTCCCAATGGGGAGGTGTGATCAGGAGATTATGTCTTATGCTAAAAAATGAAAGTTCTCAAAACATGTCCAAACCTAAGTGACTGGAAAGGTCTCATCGTTGTGATTCGGGCGCCGCGAACGGTTCGAAAAACTGATGTCGTATGATGAAGATATCACGTTTTGTTCGTTTTCCCAAACAACAAAAAATTGTGCCTAGATGCCCATTCAGCATGCAGGTACAATCAACAGGTTTATACTTGGAATATTCCATTTTTATTAAGCCAATATAATCATGCCACGTGGCTAAATCTGGGCTGTTGAATGTAGATGGTACGAAGTTGATTTGGCCGTTGGATGGATTTTTGAAGTGCTGTTAGATGAGTGACATGTGGCAAGCTTGCAGGTCGCCACGTGTCCTCATATTTCTATGGTAAAATTTATTTGGAGTCAACAGGAATTTACCCCCGGACCTGCTGTACGCCAAGCCCGCATGCGACCACCCACGCTGCATGAAATTTCTTAACCATATACGATGTGAAGTTAATTTTATGGTTTGAATGTTTTATATTCGGGGGTTGGGGAGGCCAGCCCCCCTCTCATTTAAACTTGCACCCATAACCGTGGCTCCGTCTCTAACCGCAAATAGAAACGTAACCATCGCTACAGTTCTGTTCACATGTTTTAAAACCATGGCAACATATGTCTACAACCCGGCAAATAACGTAAATTGTTCACATGATATGGTTTTCTATCAGTTAATGCGATGGTTTGTTTGGGCGGCTATTGAAATCATAACCACTGGCGAGTGTTTACAACAACAGTCACATGGCGGAGTGGAAGGGTTTAATGCGACAGTTAAAGGAGCGAAACCTCGTCACTTTCGGTTCCGACATTTATGGCAGGGTTTCAAACGCAACGGAGGTTACGTTGGGGTTGGCATATGACCACCCCGCCACTAACACTTTAATGTTGAGTTAAACTGTCCGATAAATTTGGAGTGTGCCCCTAAGTTTGGGGTTTTCCATCAGTTTAACTTCAGTTAACTGCCTTTCTCCACATTTAGTGGAGCCTTTCTAGCTGACATTGGGAAAAATGCATTGGGAGATCAATTTTCGACCAATTTTGGTGAAACAATAGTCTACCTAGACTAATTTGAGCTTTCTGGAGCCATTGGTGCAGAGAAAACAACCATTAGAAGCATTCAAACATATGTAATTTACAATTTTGAGCATAATGACAAAGAGGGACATGCCATTGGGAGTTGGACCAGCAGATGTAGCCTAGGAGGGGTGAACTGCTTCATCATGCCTACTATGTAAAACTTATGTGTGAATGTTTTTCTCTATTATGCACTGATGTTAAATGCTTTTAAGGCTTATTTACATGCTTAAAGTTCACTAATTCATCTAATTTTCATGGTTAAAACTCTCATTCCTTAAGCAAACATATGGAGACAATTTGTACATGTTTATTTAACTGAAAGGACACTTAGCACAATAGAACTAATACACTTCTTTCATATCATCACCCATCTCAATAATCCTTTGGATAAAGTGCATTTAAATCTGAAGTTCTCTTGATACTCAAACCTACTTAGCTTGCAACTCCATTTGTAAAACCTTAACAAGTATTGTGCTATATGAGCTATTGAATTAGAACTCCCTAGATCCTTTTATTTATTGAGAAACTTTTATAATTGAAAATATAAAAATGATATTTCAACATAAATATACACATCTATAACAAATTAGTTAATAACTACTAATAATGTTACTACTAAATATAATATGCCACAAAACCATTACTAACAATAAGTTAAAAATGATTTATAATAATAATCAACAATATTACAAACAATATAACAAAACAGTTAACAAAATTATGAAAAAAGAAGAACAAAAAGAATGCCACTTAAGGTTGACACCAAATTGACAATATAACCAAGATATTACACTAAATATATCATTAAAACAATATAACTAATATCTTAAGATAGAAATATTTCATTGTAAAAAAAAATCAAACTACTTAAAAACATTTTTTATGCTTCATTGTTAGTGATTCATTTATATGATTAAGAATCGTTTAATTAAAATAAAGTTTGTCAAAATGTTTACTCTTACCTAATCTTCTTTATTATATAAATTGGTTGAAATAAATCTTATTTAATAATTTGAATTAAATTAAAAATATTGTTTTTTTTCTAAAAATAAAATAAAATAAACAATAACTTTCTAAAATAATTTGATTATTAAATTGTTAAAACAAACTTGGAAGGTATATATATATATATATATATATATATATATATATATATATATATATATATATATATATATATATATATATATAAATTAGAGTTAGGATAGTATTGGGTTGAAGATTTAATGTTTTTTTTTAAGATGAAGGTTCAATGTACAAAGTGTAGTTGGTTTCTTTTATTGGTCTCTCGTCCATTTTCTACAATGTGGGGCCTCAGCTATTCCCTTTTGATTCTTGAAACAATTATACATACATATCATGACATTGTTTTTTGGATTATTTGTGGGAATAAATAATGTTGTCCTATTTTGTGGGGGTAAAGTACAATATAATTTGGACTATATTAACTTTTTATTAAAATAAAACAAATAGTCAAAATAGCTTAAGTAAAGTTGAAATTTCTGTGATTTTAAAGAAGTCTTGATAGGGTGAAAATAAATGTGGTGGGGTTTGAATTTACAGGATGAAATTTAATGAAGTAGAGTTTGAATTGGCAATAGGGTTTGAATTGACAAGATGCTTATGAATTTTGTAAGATCTTTATTGAAGGTTGGAGCAGAGAAATAATCTCATGAGAGTAATGGCTTCTGTATTTCCATATGTCCTGTGCAATCTCGAGGTGAAGTCAAGATTTCAATGGGATTAATGGTTTATGTTTTATTTTTCCCAAATAAAAATGTTAAACATTACAACAACACTACCCTAATAAATTTGAGAGTGCCTCTCAACATAATAATAAAAACTATAATGGTTTAGCCTCTTATGTAATATATATAAAACAAGGCCGCATAGCTAGCGTTCCCTGCTACTTAGTTTAATTATTGAATTTTGAAAAGTATGGATGAATTCCCAGAGTTGAATAAGGGAATAGTTTAATATAGTAAAATTAAAGTTAAAAACAGTAAATATATAATGCAAATGGGTTCATTTTGTCAGAAAATATCATATGCTATGGACTATATCATAGATGTAGATAAAGTAGTATTCATGGTGTGACTGTGTTACAAGAGTGCATATTAAATATGGTCTAGGATAACAAACAACTAGGCCAGACAAGGTTCACTTGTCTGAAATCTACACTAGAAAAAAAAATGAAAATTAACTTGAAATGATATCAGATATTATTTTTTGGATTATTTACATAGAGAAAATCATTAATTTAAGACCCATGTCCATGAATATTAGTTGCAAATGATCAATTTCTAACAATTTTAATAGTCCTCTTAGCACAAATTGAATGAAGGGATGATCACAAGGATGAAGAAGTGAGATTCAAACTAGTAAAAGGAATAATGTAGCATTGATCATCACTTTTGGGATTTGCACCTGATAACTAAGACATCCTTGTAGGTCACCCATCTCAATACTCCTTTGGCTAAAATGCATTTAACTTTGAAGTTCTCTTGATACTCAAACCTACTTAACTCACTACCCCATTTGTAAAACCTTAGCATGTATTGTGCTATATGAATTATTGAATTAGAACTCCCTAGCAGGAAAAATTTTAAGGATGGAAGTTTATCTTAAAGTTTAGAAACTTTGGCGAATCTTACAAGTCTCTAATATGTAAATTGTAAAAAAATTTATGGTATTTTTGTAAAAATGTTTAGGTTTCTAATTATTTTATATTAGTATATATAAAATATTGGCGATTTTTGGGGAAAAATAACTTTATACTATAAAATTTGGGCGAATCAATTTAAAAAAAAAAAAGGAAATTGGCGAATCTTTTTTTGGAAAAAGCATGGAACATTAGCCCACTGCTAATATTAGCCCCTAAGCCCCTAAAATTTACCCTGTTCGCTAGATCCTTTTATTTATTGAGAAACTTCTATAATTGAACACATAAAAATAATATTTCAACATAAATATACACACCTTTAACAAAGTAGTTAATAACTACTCATCATTTTTTTTCCTAAATATAATATGCCACAAAATCATTACTAACAATAAGCTAAAAATGATTTATAATCATAATCAATAATATGACAAACAATATAACAAATAGTTAACAGAATTACTAAAAAAGAAGAAAAAGAATGCAACTTACACTAAATTGACAAAATAACCAAAATCTTAAACTAAATATACCATTAAACAATATAACTAATATCTTAATATAAAAATATTTCATTGTTAAAAAAATCAAACTACATAACGACAATTTTTTATGCTTCATAGGTAATGACTCATTTATATGATTAAGGATTGTTTAATTAAAATAAAGTAGGTCAAAATTTTTACTCTTCCTTCATCTTTTTTATTATTTAAATTGGTTGAAATAGATCTTGTTTTTTTATCAAGTTTTGAAATGTCCATTGTTACTTTTTTAAATTTTAATAATTTGAATTAAATTAAAATTATTGATTTTTTCCATAAATAAAATAAAGTAAACAATAACTTTTCAAACATAAAAATATTATTAAAGTGTTTAAACAAATTTGGAATATATATAGATAGATAATTTGGAATTTGAAGTGTTATACTTTATCTAGGTAGTGACAAATTTATATAATTAAAGAATTATTTAATTAAATTAGAGTTGGGATAATATTGGTAACTTTCCAAAATAATGATTATGAAAAAAATATTATTAAAATGTTAAAATAAATTTGGTATTTAATTAAATTATACTTTATGATAATGACAAATTTATATAATTAATGAATTATTTAATTAAGTTAGAATTTGGATAGTATTGGGTTGAAGGTTTAATGTTATTATTTTTTAGATGAAGGTTCAATGTACAAAGTGTAGTGTGTTTCCTTTTCTTGGTCTCTTTTATATTTTTTACAATGTGGGGCATGGGCTATTCCCTTTCAATCATTAAACAAGTATACATATCATGAAATTGTTTTTTGAATTATTCCCAGGAACAAATAATGTTATTCTATTTTTGGGTAAAAGACCACATAACTTAGATTATATTAATTTTTAATTAAAATAAACCAATGGTCAAAATAGCTTAAATAAAACAAATAGTCCAAATAGTTTAAATAAAGTCGAAATTTCCGTGACTTTGAAGAAGTCGTGACAGGGTAAAAATAGATGTGGTGGGGTTTGAATTTACAGGACTAAACTTAATGCAGCAGGGTTTGGGTTTTAATTGACAAGATGCTTATGAATTTTGTAAGATTTTTATTGCGGAATAAGAATTGAGCTCCCTGACCAATCACAATTGAAAAAGGTTAGAATGAATATATATATATATAATATTTGAGTTTGATTTTTGGTAAAAAATTAATTATTTCAAATTCAATGCATTACGAAATGAGTTATTCTGGTCGCAATCACAATTGAAAAAGATTATAATTTATTTTTATATATATCATATTATGTAAGAATAATTATTTTAAATTCAATACATTAGGGAATGAGTTTTGTTTTGTTTTGTTTTGTTTTGTTTGTTTGTTTGTTTTTTTTTTTTTTTTTTTAATGTCAGAGGGAAACCGGTAACGAGAACCATACAATCATAGCTGCCATCCAAGATCACATTGTGCTGCTGGCAATGAAAACCTTCTTGGTCGGCATCATTCCCCGCCAACAATGCATAGCAAGTTTCACAGGCTTACGCCTAACGGGCTCCCCACGGGGTTTGAACCGGTGACCTTTACAAACGAGTGCCTTCACAGAACACTCAATCACCAACAAGCCGCCACCCCGTGGGTGGGAATGAGTTATTTTCGCTCGCAAGGATAATAATATTTATTATAATAATTCATATGTTTTAATTCAATTTTTTTTTTAATATAAGTTATAGAACTTTATCGTAATAATCATATTAAATGAATATTATCGACACGTTTCTAACCAATCAGTGTGGTTCATCATTAGGATTAGGTGAGAGATCAGATCTAGATGTTGAGTGTAAATAGATGTAGAAATGGCTAAACTAGTTGTTAGAGTAATGACTAGTTTGACTTCGAAAATTAAAATCGATTAAGGTTGAGTTTAAATAGATGTAGAAATGGCTAAACTATTTGATTTTGAAAATAAATCCATTAATAATGGCTAATTTTATTTATTTATTTAATTAATTAATAATATATATATATATATATATATATATATATATATATATATATATATATATATATATATATATATATATATATATATATGGTGGTGGTGGTTAACGTTCACTGGGACAAATCTTTGGTCTATCGGACCTAAAGAAAAGAGTTATTTAGTTTGATTTAAGATTTTATTCCTATGCTCAAAAAGCTTGGACAGAAGCCTCCCGAGCTCACTATAATTTTGACATCTTAAAAGGCTAGGAAGGTCAGTATTGCAACAAAGATTATGAAATTGAGTTCTAATGTGGTTGTACACGGAGCACTCTAAGAGGAAGTGATTTTCATCCTCGATGTTCATATTCTCACAGAGATGGCAGATCCTTTCCATCCATGGTGTTTTAGGAACTATCCAACGCCTGTTTCACTATGGAGCTCATGAGAGTTCGTTCTAATCTTCGCTATATTAATTTTCTTCTTTGAGTTAGTTAAAACATATAGATACATTTGATCTTCTAGGGTGGGGTTGATGACCTCCCTATAATATCTTAATTTTCTTTTAGCTTCTAGATCTTTCTCACACCACATTTTTTCTTTGAACTTAGCAGTAACAATTTTTTTAATGTTATTAATGTTTTGCAATGCAACATTCTCGTCGATCTCCCAATGGTTTAACCAGGCCCTGGTGTCTTTATACCAACCTCGTTTAAGCCTTAGGTGGTTTTGGCTGGAATTTAAAGCTAGCGTAGGAAGTTTAGCTTTATATTGGGGTTAAGCGTTTCGAAAATGGAAAAGCTTAGGATATTGAAGGTTACTAGGCGGAAATCTTAAAAATTGGAGGTGGCAAATGGAAAATCTTAGGACATTGAAGGTTACTAGGCGGAAATCTTAAAAATTGGAGGTGGCAAATGGAAAATCTTAGGACATTGAAGGTTACCAGGCAGAAATCTTAAAAATTGGAGGCCCTGTCCTCATCCCTCACATCCACAAGCTATTAAATCAAGTGGTCAAACAAGGGTTCCATAAACCATGGACTCGGAGCCTCATTATTCCTATTTTTAAAAGCGGGGATACCAATAACCCCTCTAATTACCAGACAATTATGATTATCCCTCTCTTAGCCAAGTTATATGGTATTATTTTGGAAAAAAAGATGAGCATATGGCTTGAAAGTGAAGGTAAGCGGGCTAAAGGCCAAGCGGGTTTTAGAAGGCAACACTCAACAACAAACCACCTCGTTACGCTTAGGATCATTGTGGAGGAATATCGTAATGATAAATCCAATCTCTTTTGTTGCTTTGTGGACTTTAGAAAGACTTTCGATACGGTACCTAGAAATAACATACAAAATAGATTAGAAGAGCTAAAGGTTCCTTTTGAGTTGAGAGCTGCCGCTATAAGATTATATGAGAATGTAATGGCCAAGTTTAAGTGAAATGAGGGGTGGTCAAAAGATATTGAGTGTAATATTAGAGTTAAACAAGGTTTCCCCCTCTCCCCTACCCTATTTGGCATTTACATCGAGAAGCTAGAAGGTTGTTTAGAGGAAGCAAGTTGTGCTGGCATAATCTTAGCTGGAATAGTCATCATCCTTCTTCTCTATGCTGACGATATTGTTCTTTTGGCAAGGTGCCCGTCTGATCTTGATAAGCAACTAAGACTTCTTAAGGATTTCTGCTCTACCATGGGTATGACTGTTAACAATGACAAAAAAAAAATTATAATTATCAAATCCAAGAAGGACACTTACACTAATTTTGTGTATTACAATAACAACTTGGAAGAAGTGTCTTCTTACAAGTACCTGGGAATTGATATTCATCACAAGCTCAACTGGAACTATAGCATTGAGAAAAGTATTAATGGAGGGTGGAAAGCTTATTTTGGTCTTGAAAATAATTGTAAAGCAACAAACCTTGTGATGTGGGATAAAAAGAAGCTCCTATTTGAAACTTTAGTCACTCCTGTTATCTTGTATGGATGTGAGGTTTGGGGTTGCAGCATCTCTAAAGAATTCTGGAGAAAGATTGAGAAAATACATAAGCGTTTTATAATGTATAACCTCAAAATTAAAAGCAAAACACCCTATCCTATTCTCCTTATCGAAGTGGGTCTTCCCCCTATCGAGAGCCTAGCTATGACTAGGCTCTTGTTGTACAAGCACAAAATCAATAACATGGGCGACCATGGACTTCCTAAGATAGCGTTAAATTCCAGCCAAAACCAACTAAGGCTCAAACGAGGTTGGTATAAAGATACCAGGGCCTCGCTAAACCATTGGGAGATCGACGACAATGTTGCATTACAAAATATTAATAACATTTTAAATATTGTTACTTCTAAGTTTAAAGAGAAAATGTGGTGTGAGAAAGATTTAGAGTCTAAAAGAAAATTAAGATATTATAAGGAGGTCATCAACCCTACTCTAGAAGATCAAAAGTATCTCTTTGTCTTAACTAGCTCAAAGAAAAAAATTAATATAGCCAAGATAAGAACGAACTCTCATGAGCTCCATAGTGAAACTAGTCGTTGGGCAGTTCCTAAAACACCATGGGTCGATAGGATTTGCCATCTCTGCGAGAATATGAACATTGAAGATGAAAATCACTTCCTCTTAGAATGCCCTGCGTACACCCACATTAGATCTCAGTTTCATAATCTTTTACCGACCTTCCTAGCATTTTAACATGTCAAAATTATAGTAAGCTCGAGACGCTTCTCTCCAAGCTCTTTGAGTATAGGAATACAATTTTAAAACAAACTAAATAATTCGTTTCTTTAGGTCTGATAGACCATAGTTGGGTCTTAGTGGACGTTAACCATCATCATCATCATCATCATCATCATTATTATTATTATTATTTATTTATTTATTTACTTATTTTATTTTATTATATTTATTTATTTTTATTATTTTACTTTTATTTTATTTATTTATTTATTATTATTATTATTTTAGTAAGGTGAAGGGCGGAAAACACAAGACCATTAAGAATATGGGGGAGGGATCCAACACCTGCTGATATTCCAACTATCGTCTCTATTGAGATTAACGGGTCTTTTTTCAATTTCTAAGGCCTCTCTTAACTTACGATGATGGAAATGGTCAATCTTAGCTATGACCTTAGCCTCTTCGATGCAAATATGATGGTTAGTTTTTTCCGCATGCTCAGCTAGGGCAGATGAGCGAGATCTTCCATGTTTAATGTCAGCAGCATGTTCACAGATCCTTTGATTTATAGACCAACCAGTTTCACCAATGTAAGGTGTCCCACAAGAACAAGGAATAATGTAGACACCTTTCCCATCCCTAGGGTCTAATAGATCTTTAACCGATTTAAGAGAGCTACGAATCGTGTTAAGGGGCTTGAAAGAAGAAGAAACCTTATGTTTCTTAAGGATTGTTTCTTAAGGATCCTTAAGAAACATAAGTTTTCTTCTTCTTTCAAGCCCCTTAACACGATTCACAGCTCTCTTAAATCGGTTAAAGATCTATTAGACCCTAGGGATGGGAAAGGTGTCTGCATTATTCCTTTTTCTTGTGGGACACCTTACATTGGTGAAACTGGTTGGTCTATAAATCAAAGGATCTGTGAACATGCTGATGACATTAAACATGGAATATCCCGCTCCTCCGCCCTAGCTGAGCATGCGAAAAAGACTAACCATCATATCTGCATCGAAGAGGCTAAGGTCATAGCTAAGACTGACCATTTCCATCATCGTAAGTTAAGAGAGGCCCTGGAAATTGAAAAAAGACCTCTTAATCTCAATAGAGACGACGACTGGAATATCAACAGGTGTTGGATCCCTGCCCTATATTCTTAATAGTCTTGTGTTTTCCGCCCTTCGCCTTATTTAATAATAATAATAATTAATAAATAAATAATAGTAATAAAAATAAAAATAAAAATAAATAAATATAATAAAATAAAATAAGTGTGTATATATATGGGCGGAAACGTGAAGCTGGGTTACACTTTTGTGAGAATCAGGGGCCGAATTTTTTTTTCAACAATAGTTCGGTCGAACTTTGTAATAGTTCGGCCGAACTCGTGATTTCGTTTAGATTGACGGCACACTGACGGCGCGGGCAAACAAATTTTTTTCCGGGAATTGGAAAACCGGCATTAAAAGTTCGGCCGAACTATTTTTTATAAATAAGTCGCCTGCGAAGGTTGATGGTTTACAGTTTTCATTGTACGCGCGTTTTTTTTCGCTCTGGCTGCGTTTTTGCTGCTCCCGGTCGCCGTGGTGCTCCTGCTGTCCCCGCTCGTCGAGTTACTCTACATCCAGTAGAACTTCTCGGGTATGTCACCAAAATTCTCGCCTCTTTCAAAAGATGCCGAATGCCGAATGCCGAATTACATTGATAAATGAAGAAATTTCAGTAATTGGAAATTGTATATATTTAAATATCATAAGGTTCCAGCTTTATTGTGAGAAATATATAGGATATGAGATTTTCTAACTTGAGAATGCTAAGGTACTATCTTTATCTTTATTGTCATTAAGATCTTAAGATATGGGATATATGAGGTTTCCTACTTATTGTATGAATTTGAATCTCAATCTGAATCTCATATATGAGGTTTCCTACTTAATCTCAATCTGAATCTCATTTATGAGGTTTCCTTTTTTTTTTCACAAGAGAAAAAACATTGTTTCCAGTATATTAAAAGGGAAATACAGTCTATGAAACAATTACATATACTCGTCAATGGAGAGAAACACCTAGTTTATCCATCCAGAATAAATAGATGCCTAAACCCAGACCTAATGATAAAAATCCCCATATCTAACGGTGCGGATACTGCATTAGTTACAATATGGACCTCATGTATTAGCATATGAGGGATCCAAATATGTCAAAAGCAGAAAACGGATACAGGATGCATATACATCGTGTGAAGGGAGGTAATAGAAATAGACATCAGGCGCCCAGATGATCCATTCCTTCCAAAAAAAACTAATAAAGTCCAATGACCAGCCACCGATGTGTAGAAGCCCACTGGTCATGTCGGGAAAACAAAAAGGATCCTGTAGGAGCTTAGGCAGGTTAGTTGAGCGAAAATACTAGCATAGTACAGTAGCAAGCCCCGAAATAATAACAACATTTTTATGAGGAGTGAAATAGATTCACAGGCTCGTAAGAAATCATATCAGGCTCGCTTGATACCAATATCCATCTACCACAGCCAATACAGAGCATCGTGGATGCCATCCAATGTGAGACCCGTCAAGTCCATCGTGTGAGATTGCAGCAAAATTTATCCATCCAAGAGGATATGTAAAGTGCAGCAGGCTCGCTTGCAGACAGAAACAGATCACATGAAAACAAAAAGAAAATACAAACAACAGTCGGTCAGTATAGAACCATAGTACCTGGAGAGGAGAAAGAGGTAAGTGCGATATGCCACATAAACAGGATACTATTGCTGAGGAGCCTATAAATTGTGTCTGAAAGAATCCAACTCCCGATTGTTCCTGTAGAATTTGACAGTTATGAAACCAAAAGATTGATCCAGCCCCTTCTTAGAAAGTCCATCAGCTCTCCCATTTAATTCTTTGTATATGTGACTTATTGTATGAATCCCATTCATGTAAATTGTCGTACCTTTTGCAGTAATATGCAGTGATGAAATTCATATTGTTTAAATCTGTTTTAAATAATTTTATTTATTCTACATTTCATCTACCTTTTGTTTTATGTGAAGTTTAAATCAATTCAAAACTCTTATATTCAAATATTTTTTATTTACCATATATTAAAATGATTTTTTTATTTACCTTATGGTGAAGGAGAAACTGATGGACTCGTTTAACCAAAATTACACTCGTGAATTTACGTATCATCTTACAATTCTTCCATATTAATTTATTCTAAATAGATTAAACAGTACTGAATTTACGTATTATCTTACAATTCTCCCATATTAATTTATTCTAAATAGATTAAATAATACTTTAGTTGCTAAAGATGAATGAATGAAGCACAATATATATATATATATATATATATATATATATATATATATATATATATATATATATATATATATATGGGGCTACCTAATGATGCGAGTCAATTTCTGTATAGACTATGTACATTAGTAAACAACGTTTTTTGGTTTCTAAAAATGTTTTTTTTTTTACAGAAACGGTTATGAGATATATTAACTGCTGGGTCTAAATGCCAGATTTCGGGTTACAATGAGAGGGCGAAGGGCCCAGGAAGTATCAATAGCCAGAGGTGCTATGAGACTTGTGGACAACTTCCAGCTCTTTTTGACTACAATTATGCACTCGATTTTTGTGATTTCCCCTAGTTTAAAAATACAAACAAACTGATTCAATAGCAAGCAGTAAAACATTTAAGCTGGCAGATTATGGGATTGGATCTCATGTTTCGTCCCTGTTTCTAATTATTGCTCCAGCAGAGATGAGGACAGCTTTATTTGCTTCAAGGTCTGCTTCTTTGTTGTTGTCTCTCAACACATGGTAGTAGCTCAGCTTTTTAAACAAATTCCCCAAGCTTCTGATTCTGGATATCAGCCTTGCCAATCTAAGATCCCGGGGGGAGGAGTTTGTCGCCATAATTTTGATTATCACTTGGGAATCCCCAAAAACATTAACCTCCTTGATTTCTAGATTCAAGAGCGATTTAAGGCCTTGAAGGAGGGCTAGTGCCTCTGCTTGAATGCTGGCGCTGATCCCCAGACCCCATGCAAAGCTGTGGATCAAAACACCTTCAACATTTTTTACAATACCTCCTACTCCAGCCCTTCCTGGGTTGCCCTTTGAAGCCCCATCAAAGAATAAAGAGTGCACCTGCTGCTTGGAGATCCATTCTTGAAACTCAGCATTGTTCTTCCCCCTTATTTGCCAATCTTCAATGAGGGAAGTGTTGCTGGTGGCTTGAAGAAATTGCAGATTTAGGGAGGTACCCCAAACTGAATCTAATTGAGTAAGATTTGAGGCATCTTTTTTATTATCCAAGCTTTCCTTTAATTGGAATTTTATCTTGGCCGCCACCACCTTGACATCATGCTTAGTATCTCTAAAGATTCTGCTGTTTCGCTCAAGCCAGATCTGCCAGCAGCAGATTTTGGGGAGGGCAGACCACACCTTTTTTATCACTTTGTTTTTGGGTGGAGGACCGGGGTAACTGTTCTGCCAATTTGCAAAAAGATTAGAAATAGAGGAGGGAAGGACAAAATTGGGGTTCCAGTAATCCATCAGCTCGCTCCAAACCTGCACAGTGAATTTACAATTCAAGATCAAGTGTGTGGCACATTCCACATTTTCTCTGCACAATGAGCACCTGGACGGACCATGGAAACCCCGTTTCTGCAGTTTGTCATCTGTGAGAATTTTCTTGTGGCAAAGAAGCCAACAGAACATGTCGATTTTAGGCAGAGAGTGCAGACGCCAGATCGCAGTCCAAGGGGTAGGGTCCGGGGGGACGTGAGGCCTCAAGGTGAGCTTTGCGTAGCCTTGGGCTACCGTGTAACCTGCAGCCAGCAAACCCCAGCCACGCGAATCTCTTCTGCGCAGATGAATGGGGGCAATACCGTTCAGCATGGAGCGAAGACAATTGCAATCCTGAAGGAGCTCCGGAGGCACGTCAAAGAAATTCCAGCCTGCCCAATGCGTCCCATCCCATAAGGAGATGTCCCACAGCGTAGTTTTCCCAGCAGAAGTCAACTAGCAACGAATCGCGTTCAAAGAGTAATAGTCACCAATTGGATCGCGATCCAGAATACGATCTGTCCAGATATTTATCTTCTTACCATTTCCTGGAATCCAATAGGCGTTGGAGCTGATCAGGGGGGCAGCTTTGGAGCAGAGTCTAGCAAAGGGAGAGGGGCCTTGGGGGAGAGGACCATCTAGGCATCTGAGTCTCTTTCCTTTAAAATATTTCTTCCAGAGTGCTAATTGGGCCCAGCAAGGCTTGGGCGCAATGATTCTCCAGAGCAGCTTGGCTCCCATGGCTATGTTCTGAAGAGAGAGATTCTTGAAGTTTAGCCCCCCCTCCCTCAGCGGTTTGGAGACATTCTCCCAGTTAACCAGTGGGAATTTCCTCTCATTATGTTTGCCCCCCTTCCAAAAGAAGTTTCGAATATGTTGTTCCATTTTCTGAAGGATGCCAATTGGGGCCAATAGAACAGAGAACTGAAATAGGGGAAGACTGCATAGGACAGCTTTGATGAGGACAGACTTGCCCGCAATATTGAGCCAGGTGAGCCCCCAGGCCTGGAGCTTATTTTTGAATTTTTCCACTTGGGGGAGCCAATCCTTACTATAGGCCCTCTTGAGGAAGATAGGAAGCCCAAGATATTTGAAAGAAGTCCAAGCTGGAGAGGCTGCGAAGCCAAAACACCTTGCAATGGAACTGAGCAAGCTGGGAGGAGTATTCCAACTATAAATATGGCATTTCCCCTTGTTGAGGCTACTTCCCGACACCATACAATATTCATCTATAGCTTCTTTAAAGCTGTTGGCTGAATGTAGTGTTGCAGCCCCCAGCAGCAAAGTATCATCGGCGAAGAGGGCATGGTTGATGCTTTTAACTCCTCTGGCAATGCAAAGCCCTGTGATCTCCTGCTCTTGCATTTTATTGTTTAGATAGAAACTGATAACGGAGGCCTGGAGGACAAACAGAAGGGGAGAAAGAGGGCAGCCCTGTCTTAGTCCTCTTGAGGCTTTGAATAATTCTGCTGCTCTGCCATTAACAAGGGGAGCAATCCAAGGCTTTGAGATATAGGCCCGAATCCAGTTTATAAATTTCTCCCCAAATCCAAATTTTTTCAGAATATTCAAAAGGAAACAATGCCTGACTCGATCGAAGGCATTAGCTAAGTCCAGTTTGACAACCATACCTCTTTCCTTATGCTGCTGGCTTGAGAGAATTTCCTCTTGAACCAAAATGAAATTGTCCACAAGCTGTCTACCGTGAATAAAGCCCCCTTGATTTTCAGGAATGATTGTGGGGAGAAGATATTTCAGCCTGTTTGCTATTACTTTGGTGATTAACTTATAACCAATATTACAGAGAGAGATGGGGCGAAATCTGTTGAAGGAATTGGCGCCTTTTTCCTTGGGGATGAGAGCAAGGAACGCAGAGTTTGTGCTACCTCCTATTTTCTGACAGTCTTGGGATTTTTGAACCATTTTGTAGAGATCTTTTTCCACAATGTGCCAACAGGATTGCAGAAATCTGGCGGTGAACCCATCCGGTCCTAGTGCTTTGTCAGGATCCATGGCAAAGAGGGAATTCTTGACCTCAGCCTTGGTGACTTTTGCTTCTAGAAGATGGTTCATCTCAGCAGAGATTGAAGGGGGGATCCAGTCCAGAAGATCAGAATTTTGAATCAGATTCGCATCCTCACTGTACAACTTTTGGAAGTGAAGAAAAGCTGCTCGTTTAATGCTTGCAAAATCTTTATGTTTGGAATTGTCATCCTTAATCTCAGATATGGTGTTGAAGCATTTTCTGGCTTGAGTTTGCTTGTGAAAGAAAGAGGAATTTCTGTCTCCCGCTTTAAGCCATAGGCAACGAGACTTAATCCTCCAAAACTCTTCTTCTGCCAGGCAGGATTTGTGGAAGTGCTATTGGAGTTGAATCTCCTTATCGAGGATTTCTCTAGTTACATATGCCTCTTCCGAAAGCAAGTGGTGTGCTTCCAGTTGACTTTGGAGATTTTTCCTTTTAGCTGCTGGGTTAGAAAGAGTTTTGGCCCAGCATTTTAAGGCAGCTTTCGTTCTTCTGAGTTTTTCTTCCCACACGAAGAAGGGTGATCCATTGACTGGCTGAGACCAACTTTCTTTGACAATCTGCATGAAATTGGATTCCTTGACCCAGAGGGGGCTAAATCTAAAGGGAATGGGGCCGAGGTCGGGGTGAGCCCGGAGATCAAGCTTGATAGGATTATGATCAGATATGCTGCAAGGAAGGATTTGCATACTAGCATCTAAACCAAGAAATAAAAAGGAACTTTGTACAAAAAATCTATCCAGTCTTGCTGCTATGTGACCAGGGCCTACTCTTTTGTTTGACCAAGTGAACTTACCTGAAGAGGGCTTGATGTCCAGCAAATCCCAATCTTGCAGAAGATCCTCTGCCCATTCCCTCGCCGGATCTCGCACAATGCAGCCTCCTCTCTTTTCAGAGGAATGCAATGTGAGATTGAGGTCACCCGCAATAATGATGTTGTCAAGGTTCCCTAATTCTGCCTGGCTTCTTATAGAGTCCCAACAGGCCTTTTTTTCTCCAGCATTGGCCGGTACATATACATTAAAGAGACAAAAGTATTCTTTAGTGACAAGATGCTGCATTTTTAGGAGCAGCTAGTGAGTGTTTGAAATTTCAGAAATTAACGAGAACTTGCTATCATTCCAAAGAGTGCCTAACCCTCCAGAGGCTCCTCGGGCTGAGACAACTTTTGCTTTGCTTTTACTCCAGATTCTTTTACTTGTTTGGAGGAAGTCTGCTTCCTCCATCTTAGTCTCCTGGATAAGGAATATGTCTGGGGCTTCTATTCTTATTAAGTTTCTTGTTGCCTCTTCCTTGATCTTGCTCCCCATACCCCTACAATTCCAGGAGACTATTTTCATTATTTACCTTTGTTCTATTGGGCTCCCTTGGAGCCTTGGGGCTGGTTTCTCACCATCTTCGGCTTTTTTGCTAGTAGCTTCTCCAGAGTTGGTTGGCTGCCCTGTAACTTGTCCTTGTATGTTTCCTGCTCTCTTTTCTCCCGATTTGTTTTGCGACCTCTTTTGGATCTCCTAACAGTGGCCTAAGAGTCGCCTATTTCTCCTTCCTCCTCTGAATCTTCCAACTCCTGGTCCTCTTCCTCGTCTTCAACAGATATTTCTTTTGAGCTTTATGCAACACTTGCGTCTTTGGAAGACATAGAGGGAGTCCCTTTGACCGGGGATGCTGTCTTTTGAACCTCCACCTCCTGGGTGTCCTCTTGATGCGAGCTTAGGAGTTTGAACTTGTTTTCAGGAGCGGACTTAGTCGGGATCTGCTGAGAAGAGGCCTGTTGGGGACCTTTGCCACTAGGGCCTCCCAGCTTTTGAGCCTTATGGGAGGTTTTGGAGCGCTTGACTTGATTCCATCCGTCCTCCTTCCCTTGCACAACCTCATTGTTGGATGGAGAGCCTCTGGCGAAGTGGCCATAGACATGGCATTTCTGGCATTTGAAGGGCAACTGCTCATAGTCCAGTTTCTGCACATGTGTCCAGCTACCGACTTTGATTTTGATGGCCTCTGGTAGCCCAACCTCTAGATCTACTTCCATGCAGATCCTAGCGTAGTCATACTGGTCCTTGTTGTTTGCTCGATCGATGAACTTCCCAAGGGCATTTCCAATATGCATCAGAGAATCCCAGTTCCAGCAGTGAACTGGCAGATTTGGGAGTCTAACACCTTCTTTGGGCACATCCACAGTAGGATCAAAGTCTGGAGTCCACTTATTTAGATACAAACCCTGGGGGCCCATGAAGTAGGGGCCGTTCTGGAAGATCAGATCTTTGTCATCTTTTGAAGTGAACTCGAAGAGGAAGTAACCTCTCCCCAAAAAATAAGAGGCAACGCTTTCTTTGATCAGAGGCGCCCAGTTTCTGTTGACCCAGCTCTCAGTGGTTTTGGGAGATGGCCAAAGCCCTGTGAACTGGCCTATGAGAGCTCATTCAGCCAGTGATAAAGCAACCTGAATCGGAGTCTCTGCTGGAAGAGAGATCTCAGGTATTTCGTCAATTTTCTTAACAAATTTCGCAGCTTCAACATTCTTCTTCTTAGGAAGCCCTGCCAATAAGCGATCGAAAGCCTCAGCAGAAGAGGGCGGGGGAGGGGGACGAGGCCCCTGGGGAGAGCCCAGCCCCTCCATGGGCGCAAGCCCTAGCAAGAACGCGGCCCGGATCAAGATGCGCATGCATCAATGCGTTCACTCCAGCGCACAGTTCCAATTTTATCAATATTAATTTGGCTAAAAAATTGCAAATTCCTTGGTTTCTAAAAATGTTAAGATATATAAAAAAAAATATTTGTTAAAATTATGATCTTTATCCTTCAAAATATTTGTTAAAATTATGACCTTTATCCTTCTTGAGGTTGTGGCTGCAGACCCTTATCCAAAATAAAAACCCGTAGAAATTAACAACCCTCATATTGTAACAGTTAACAACCTTGCTACTGCAATACCAACCATTCAATAGTTGTTTTGTTTTTTCTTGGAAATGCTGAATGTTAAGAGCCTCGTGCCCAGGTTATTGACGATCTAGAAAGGGTTATCCACAATCCAGAAATGGTTCAACATTACAGTCTACAATTTTATAAGACTAGCAGATTGCTTTGGGCAATAGGCATCCAAGAATGGCCCAATATTACAGTGTATAATTTTAAAAGAATTTTAAAAGACTGACAGGACAATAGGAATAATTAGCACATCGTTTAAGGTTACAATGTAGAATTTTATCTTTATCTCTAACCAATCAAACTACATCAACAAAACATATGGTCTTGAATGAGGTTTTGGACTCTTTAGATATAAATGTACACAGTGGCAATGTATCTTATATAAAACTTTAATCCATGTGCTTAACCTTAACATTGACACAAATGGAATACAATTTTACTCACTGCTTTATGATAGAAAAATATTCAGATGAGTATTGCCCACATATTCTAAGTCAAAAGGGATAGATTAAAAAGGGATGCTCCGATCATCTATAAAAGATAAATTAAAGAAGCATGACATATTAGTAATGCAAATTAGATATGCGTACCAATTATGTTCATATAACACAACAAATAGATGATTCAATACAAATGTCACATAGAAGTCATATTTATCTCATGGGCCTTCAACTTAAATTATATATCTAGCATTACATTAAACTATAGGAGATAAATCAAAGAAGCATTTGAATGTAAATTAAACATGTGTCATAATTATGTCCTTCAGTTCAATAAATAGATAATAATTTGCAAATTCCATATCTAAGCTATATTTCATCTAAGTAGCTTTCAATTTAAACTTATATCTAATGTTAAATTATATAAAAGAATAACAGTAATCCAAACTTGAAAATAATATTTAGAGTTAGTATAAAATGTGACATAATTTTCCTGCGTGGAAAAACATAGTTACCGAGAGTTCAAAACTCATGCATTTGAATAGAAAGTGGGTATACGAATGAGCAAGTAGATTTTTTCTAGAAATGAGGAAGTGGAGGTTGATAGAGAGCCACACAAAATTGCAAATTAATACCTTAACAAAATTGTTAGGTCCTTTTAAAGAAAACATATTTAATCAACTTTCATTGAAATATATGATAATCTCAACCCAATTTTATGAAAAGTAGTATACCATTTTTTACATAATTTCACATAATACAAATAGATAAATTTTACTTAAGTATTGTTATAAAGATTTAACTACCCATTGATAGATGGCCAAGTGATTGAGACAGGGCATCATCACAATAAAAAACCAAGTACAAATTGTACTAATCCTAGAATCATGCTTTACATGAGGTAAAATTGGGGAACTCATGGCTTGTACTATAGATAAAAAAAACATTTACCCTTACCAAAAAATATATGATAAAAATTGACAAACTACATAAGCTTAAGCTTAAGGGGATATAATCCTTCTTGCCTTCCATATAGATAATGAAAATGGTTGTTCCAAGTCTCATGTTGCTTCTCATGTTATTTTATAAGCCTTGATTGGAAAGAAAAATAGGCTCGGGCAGAAATGTAAGAAATATAAAACATAATGAAACACAACGTAAGAAATAGAGAACATAATGAAACACACACATACATATCTGTAGACAATCAACACAATTATTTTCCTAGGAAATCCTTATATGGGAGACAAGCAACCCTAAAAAGTAATGATGCTCTAGACTCCTTTTTCCCTAGGAAATCCTTATGGGATAAAAACAACGCTAAAATTTAAACATGCTCTACTCTCTCTTTTCTAGTATGGAAAATATGTGAGTACAAAGAAAGAGGTAATCTCTCTAGAGTTAGCTAAGACTTTTAGCATGTAAGGTTGCTATAAAAACTTAACTTCATACATTTTTTTCTCTAACTTCACACTCCTAGTTGTATTTTCAACTATGGAACAAAATACAATAACACAAAATGGAACTCTTATTCCTCCTAGTGGCCAAGTATTTAACCTAGCGTGATAGCCAACTAGGTGTAAGATTTGACTCTGTCAACCATTAACGAGGTTTGTGATTTTAGACATTTTAGAGTATTGTTAAAATTACACATGTAGCTAGCTTGCCATGCATGAGTAATGGGGCTAAAATGTCATTATCTCGTACCATGGTGGTCAACATGATAGGTCAACTTACTAAAGGCATAAATTTTGAATGAACTTTGTTTGATGTTTTTCTTGCACCATTGGGTATGTCTTTAAGTGTAGAATAATGGTCAAGATTTCATGCCACTAAGCCAAGAATTTTAAATTCAACTGAATTTTAATATAACCAACTAAATCCTGCAAAAAAAGAATAAAACAATTTATGTTAGGATTGTGGATTCAGGGATTGAAACAACACACCATGATATTTGAAATTTAAAAATAATGGTTCGAGTCCTAGGTAGCTCAGAATCCTATTTGTTTTCAAAATAAGGATGCACTCCCATTTTATTCTCATGATTAGGTTGTAATCATGAGGCTCTCGCTCAAGAGTGGACCTTCCCAAAATCTTGTGACGTCTTGTCACAAACAAAACCATCAAACTGAAAACACATCATGCAAGAAACATAGCTCACTGACATATCATTTTTCTCCTTCAAAGAAAAAAAAAATCACATCATGTGAATATCTCCATGTACTCTTACATATTGGTGTACAAAACCATCAACCAAACACAAGTCGACAAAACATGCCTCTTCAAACAACTGACTCTCAAGTCAAATAATAGAGCTCATGTACAAATTTCCATATTTTTTGCATTTAAGTGTGTCAACATAACTCTACTTTCAACATCTTGCTTCATGCAACATGCACCATACTTTGAGTAAATGCAAAGAAATTCATGCACCATGAAACATCAAAATACATGCAAGGCCTTAATTGGATAAGAAATCTAACCATATGTTAGCAAACCATTTCAATGGCACTTATTTTAGCTGCACTTCATCATGTGAATCATCTTGACCCTCATCTATTATGGAATCCTCTTTTCCATTCTTGTCGTTATCTCTTTCCATCTTCTTCAAATGTTGTGGATGACTTGTTGGATACAAAGTCCAACACTTGTCCACAAGGTGACCTTTCTTATGGCAATGAGTAATAAACAATTGCATCTTATTTTCAACATCATTTTCCTTTTCCAATGGGCCTTTGACTTTTTGCCTCATTTATTTAGAAAGTTTCAATGTGCATGGATATCTTCTTCCAACATTTATAAACATTATGATTATTCAAACCACAAAAGGAACATGTGCAAGTTATTTTATATATCTTATGTGAAATGTAAGAAATGTAAGAAATATAAAACATAATGAAACACAACGTAAGAAATAGAGAACATAATGAAACACACACATAAATATCTCTAGACAATCAACACAATTATTTTCCTAGGAAATCCTTATATGGGAGACAAGAAACCCTAAAAGTAATGATGCTCTAGACTCCTTTTTCCCTAGGAAATCCTTATGGGAGAAAAACAACACTAAAATGTAAACATGCTCTACTCTCTCTTTTCTGGTATGGAAAATATGTGAGTACAAAGAAAGAGGTAATCTCTCTAGAGCTAGCTAAGACTTTTAGCGTGTAAGGTTGCTATAAAAACTTAACTTCATACATTTTTCTCTCTAACTTCACACTCCTAGTTGTATTTTCAACTATGGAACAAAATACAATAACACAAAATGGAACTCTCATTCCTCCTAGTGGCCAAGTATTTAACCCAGTGTGATAGCCAACTAGGTGTAAGATTTGACTCTGTCAACCATTAATGAGGTTTGTGATTTTAGACCTTTTAGAGTCTTGTTAAAATTCCACATGTAGCTAGCTTTCCATGCATGAGTAATGGGGCTAAGATGTCATTCTCTCGTACCATGGTGGTCAACATGATAGGTCAACTTACTAAAGTCATAAATTTTGAATGAACTTCGTTTGATGTTTTTCTTGCACCATTGGATATGTCTTTAAGTGTAGAATAATGGTCAAGATTTTGGCACAAGGGATAATCGTTTGACCCCCATAAATGTCATTTAATGCCTCAAAATGACTCCAAAAGGTTTTAGACCCCAATTCTCCACCCACCATTAAAATGACCCTACAAGTTGATTCTTTAAGTTTTTTCACTCTATAAGCATCAAAATATATGACAAATAATATAATTATCCAATATATATCATTATTTAATAATTTTTTAAAATTATGAGTAAGATATACATCATGGAATTTAAATAAATAGCGTTAATTCATTGAACACCCTTGTACATGTTCCTTGTTGATACTTTGAAAGTAATACTTTTTGAAAAATAATTTGTTTATGGATTCTATTTTCCACATTCTCTCAACCATATCAAAAACCTTCTTATAATATTTGAAATCGAAGGTCTTTCCCATACCAAAGTATGTTATTTTAAAACATGTTTTCTTGGTGATATGGGTGATTTAGAAATGATTGGGAGAGCGAAATTCCTTGAATTTAATATGTACAATATGTTTGGTTCATGCCACTAAGCCAAGAATTTTAAATTCAACTGACTTTTAATATAACCAACTAAATCTTGCAAAAAAAGAATAAAACAATTTATGTTAGGGTTATGGATTCAGGGATTGAAACAACACACCATGATATTTCAAATTTAAAAATTATGGTTTGAGTCCTAGGTAGCTTAGAATCCTATTTGTTTTCAAAATAAGGATGCACTCCAATTTGATTCTCATGATTAGGTTGTAATCATGAGGCTCTCACTCAAGAGTGGACCTTCCCAAAATCTTGTGACGTCTTGTCACAAACAAAACCATCAAACTGAAAACACATCATGCAAGAAACATAGCTCGCTGACATATCATTTTTTTCCTTCAAAGAAAAAAAATTCACATCATGTGAATATCTCCATGTACTCTTACATATTGGTGTACAAAACCATCAACCAAACACAAATCGACAAAACATGTCTCTTCAAACAACCGACTCTCAAGTCAAATAATAGAGCTCAGGTACAAATTTCCATATTTGTTGCATTTAAGTGTGTCAACGTAACTCTACTTTCAACATCTTGCTTCATGCAACATGCACCATACTTTGAATTTGCAAAGAAATTAATGAAACATCAAAATACATGCAAGGCCTTAATTAGATAAGAAATCTAACCATCTGTTAGCAAACCATTTCAATGGCGCATCTTTTAGCTGCACTTCATCCTGTGAATCATCTTGACCCTCATCGATTATGGAATCCTCTTTTCCATTCTTGTCGTTATCTCTTTCCACCACCTTCAAATGTTGTGGATGACTTGTTGGATACAAAGTCCAAAACTTGTCCACAAGGTGACCTTTCTTATGACAATGAGTAATAAACAATTGCATCTTATTTTCAACATCATTTTCCTTGTCCAATGGGCCTTTGAATTTTTGCCTCATTTATTTAGAAAGTTTCAATGTGTATGGATATCTTCTTCCAACATCTATAAACATTATGATTATTTAAACCACAAAAGGAACATGTGCAAGTTCTTTTATATATATTATGTGAATATTTACCATGTTTATCATAACCAAAAGCAATTTGATTAAAGGAAAATTTATACCTTGAACATTCACCATTGTCGCCTTCTTGAGGAGGTGAATTTGATGAGGTAGTGGCTCTCCTTTGAATACTAGCAATGAATTCAATGACTAGATAGAGCTTTCAACATCCTCTTCTTTTACATTCTCATTAGCTGCATGTTTATTAACATCTTCTTGCAAAGTGGGTTTCAAACTTTTCCATTCATCATGAACAAAAACTTCACAAGCTTTAGGTAATGAACACGAAATAAAATTCCTTCTTGGAACAGCTTCATGTGCCTCCTTGGCTTTGGAGCATTCTCCATGTTTTCCATAACCAAGACCCAAATAATTAGGCCCTTCCTCAACAACATTTGGCTCAACTATGCCTTGTACATGGTTGCCTTTAACCCTTTACTTTCATAGCACATTTTCATCAAAAAATTGGACCTTATTCCTCTAGTGTGTCTTTCAAAAGCACGTACACATTCATTTTGAGAGGAAATTGAAGACAGAAACCAATAGCTAATTCTTCTAACTAACCTTGACTAAAATGAGCTAAATTTTACTTTGATACCAACTTGATTTGAATATGGACAAACTAGTTTTATTGGGCTATCTCCCTCATTAGTTAAATAAAAATGTGTTTAGGATTGTCTAAAGTTAGCCAATTGGGAAGGGTTTGTGTCAAGCTTTAAGTGTATTTTGTGAGAAATTTATGAGTTAATTAGCTTTTAAAAACTCATGTGTACAAATAAAATGCAAAATTTTTATTTAGGAATTTTTTTTCCCTCGATCTAGATTCTGATCATTGGACATGTAAGAGTAAGAAAGAGGGAATTCACTTTTCAAATTCTAGACCTTGTCTAAACCAAAATAAACTAGAGGTTTGGTTTTCAAATACATTCACTTATTTGGAAAAGTTCTAGCTACCAAAAGTCCATATGCCAATCTACCTCCCAAGAAATACATTTAGTACACCACTGGTTAGTTTTTTGTCTTCCTATATTCTTTATCAACCTCTTCTAGTGATTCTTGAAAGGTGGATACTTAAATCCTTCCTAAAAATTTGAGCTCTAAAATGAGATTCCAAGAGTAATTTCATAAAAAGTAAGTTGGGGATGATCACATTGACTTTCTTGATGACATGTCTATGAAGATTAACTACCTTTAACTATTTTTTTGCGTAGGGAAAGAGACACATTCCCATGTCTGAGCATGAAAACGTTCTTTGATATTGTTAATGCCTCTAGTGTTTACTTCTACAAGTTCTATAGGCAGAGTCTGTAAAGGGCCAGGTAGCCTCTCGATCTCATCTTTTATGAAAGGTGACATATCTAGTAAATGCCCCTACAGTCAATCTCTGGAATGGATCTAAATAGAAGTTCTTCATTTTAATATCCGTAAAACACAACGACTTTAAGGTAAACTATGTACATGTGTCATTTCTCCCACAAACTAAAGTGTATAAGTAGTAAATTTTATACCAAGTGTGCTCCCACCATGTAAAAGCGCAATTTGGTGAACTTATCATTATTATAATATCTTTTTCGATTAAATTTAGTTTCACACATGATCAATTATTGCTTTGAAAGTTGTGTTCTACATAATTTGTGTACACTAAATTACAAATTGATTTTTTGAAATCTATTTTGTGTAAATGTCAACCAATAGATATATATCATGGAGGATGAACAACAAAGATCAGTCGAATCCCATATGGAGGTTCAGGGATCGGGGAATGTTCACGGTATTTAAATATAATCTTAAATCTCCGTACATGTGTACATATGGAATTGATTTTTTTATTAACTTTGAGTTAATTTAGTTGTTAATAAGTTTCATATTTTAATTTTTAGGAGGTAAGAGGAGAATGGTTTCAACTCCATCCATGGAGCGTGGCCAAGGTTCAACCGGTTGAGGTATGAGTGGTAGTAGGTTGCGGGAAGGGGGTGATATTTATTCCCCCAAAGGCCAATCAACCGCTGCTGGTTCTGAACAGGGTCATTGTGGGTCTGGTTCTTAGCAGCGTCATTCTGGGGCTGGTTCTTAGCAGGGTCATGTTGGAGATGATGTTAACCAACAACATCAAGGTTGCCATCAATTTCAATATTTTTTCATTAAATTTGTACAACTTTTTTTACACGTGTTTTTTCTAATATATGAAATTATATATATATTGATGCAGAGGCCGAAAATGTTCGAGCTAGTGGTCAAAATAGACGCAGGGCAGCTCGCTACATTCAAGAAGAAGGTTGTCAACCCAGCACAACTTATCCGGCCGAGATTACTGATATACCATGGGAAACCAACATGGCGGAATGCACCTTACAAAGGTGTGAAAGCCTTCATGCAAAATTGCAAAGAGATCTCGTGGCTTTGTCTCTACCTGCTGAGAGTAGACAAAGCCTTGAAATAGTTACACATTCATTGGGTGAAATGGTAAATGTGTACAGAAATTTGGGGCCAACGACTGATTTGTTTGTAGAACTGATGAGAAAGAGAAAAGAAACAGTGATAGGTCCCGATAAATGGCAGGACATAAAACAAAAAGTTACAAGAGCAGAGGCCAAGTCAATGTTTAATTATAAGGAAGGGCCAAAAAGAAAAATGTTGAAGGTGCAATATTTCAAGCACCCAGACAAAGCTGGTTATTTGTATGATCGACATCTTGCGGCCTTTGGAAGGCTTCCATGGAACGATGAGGTTCCTGTTTATTTTGCACAAATGTTTTATGCATAATTTTTTTTGGGTATGAAACCCGACTACAATGACCTTCCTTCAGAATTTTTTGGTCCGGGGTGAGGTCGATTATATCAATGTAAGGGCGCTAAGCGAGATGTGGAGTTGCCTCGCCCTGAGCCGCCATTGGTGAGTCGACCATTTCGAGTCGAAACTCTACGATCAGAGATGGATGCGACTTCTCAAATAAGTCGAGAAGCAAGGGATGTTATGATCGAAAATGTTCATAGCGGATTGAGTGGAGTCGATCTTTGTTTAAATCGACAAAGAGCACGTGAAAATGCACGTGCCAATTTTTTTTATCGTACAAATGAGGAGATTTACAACATGAATGTTGAAGATCTCCGAACATATGCAATAAATTGTCGCAATGGTCTGCAAGACCTAATTTTTCATGAGGAAGAGGGCACCGGAACGGTCTGTGTTAGTGACCTTAGGGTTTGAAATTATTTTTACATATACATGTGTACAATTTGTAATAAATATATGTGTATGTACATGTATACATCTATTTGTATGTGTACATTAATCTAACAAAAATGTATGATTATATGTTAAAACACCATTTGCAGTTCTCAGGCATCATGCGTGATGAAAATGTTAATATTACGTTCGGGACCTCCGGTTCAAACGATGCAGATGGGTCTGACCATCATGATATGTTGGCACATGTTAGTGTTTTTTAAGTGGCTCTAAAATAAATAATTGTTTCCACACATGTACATGTATGTATATATATAATTTGATAAAATGTTTTAACAGGTACCGATTCCGTCTGATGTTTTTGGGATGGCGGTACCTTCTTCTTCCTTAGGAGATGTACCTTCTACTTCATTGGGAGATGAGCCACAAGTATGGACAATTTTTCACAAGTTTAAAATTTATGTTTAAAATTTATATATATATATTCTACCTCAAAAAGTTCCATTAAAAATTGAGATATATATATATATATAGAGAGAGAGAGAGAGATCTATATTTTGAGTTATTTAAAATTTTTTGAATTTAGGTTCCTATAGAAGATTTCTTTAATCCGGGGACTCTAGCGACGGAGATAGGAACATCCACAACATTTGAACAAGTTGTCTTTAGTTCCTTTTTTTAATATTATTGAAAATAAGTTTATATATGTACACGTGCATTTTCATTTGAAAGTTTTTAATATATATATATATATATATATATATATTTTTTTTTAACTGTACATGTATATTGTACAGTTTACCACTGCAGATGTTCCAATGGGAGAACCTGTTCATCAAATGGAGAGGGAACCTTACGAGGTATTGCATGATTTTTTTGTTATATTTTGTTTTTTACATGAAGTTCTAGATATATATATTCTCATTCATTTTTAAAACTTCAAATTTTAATGTTCAAGTACATGTGCATTGTGTATGTAGGTTTACTATTCACAGGATAGGGCGCGGACTGAGACCCAGACGCTAGATCCTCCATTTGATGGACATGATTTACAGTAGATTTGATTTCAAAATTTAGATGGTTTTAAAATTTGTTAAACTTGATACAGTTTGATACTTAAGTGCGATTTACAATTTTTGGACATATTTTATTACAAATTGTTATTACATAATTTGTTTTATTTAATTTTTGGATGGTTTTAGTACTTTTGGCATGTGAATGTGAAGTAATGTTGTCATTTGAACTACATTTGGCATGTGATATTTAATGCTAAATGTTTTTGTTGGATAGTTGAATTATAATTGGCATGGCATGTGAAGTTTTTAAAACTCAAGTTTTGGATGGTTTCAATCTACATTTTGCATGTGATATTTAATGAACTTTAAATGTTTAATGTTTTAATGTTGCATAATATATAATCAAAAGGGTTTTAAAACTTAAAGTTTTGGATGGTTTCAACCTACATTTGCACATGTGGTAAATTGAAATGTTACTTGTAACAAGACAATCCCCATTGATTTCATTGTATATGTTGATTTCTGATTCGATATAATTGCATGTATGATGGTACATTACTTGTAAAGTCATTCGATTAATAGTGTTCATTGATTTCAGTGTAAGCGCAAAAAAATATTGACAATGTAGAATGATTTTTGTGTTATAATAATTAAACCTAATAATATTGGAGAGCAAGAGAGACTTGATGTATGGTGTTTAATACAAGAGTTCGAGCTAAATATTTAAATGGTTTATGATTTATGATATTTACCTTCTTTTTAATATAATCGATACGGAAAGATGAAAAAACTAATAAGGGTGACAATAAGAATAGAAGAAGAAAATAGTTTAAGATTGATCACAATAAATGCTATTTTTAATTGATTACATTCTAATTATTCACATTCTATCATTCAATATTATTACATTGTCACTTTGCATTCAAAAATTTTATTTGATCATTTTCCATTATTAAAGTTATTCTACAATATTTATCATCTCAACAAATTGAGGTAACTAAGAAAATTTAAAATTAAAATGATTTGATAAATCTCAAACATATTTAGCATATTTAAAATGGTTATATTAATATTAGATGTATTTACATATTATTGATAAAATTAATCATATGTTCCTCATATTATCGATAGTTTTTCCTTGGTTGCACATGACAGAAACCAACCTAGATCCATCTTAACTACGGATCTATCAAGCGCCAAGAGGGATCAAATCTCTCGAAGTGCAAACCTTCCCTCAAGTTTTGCACTCGAAAAAGAGGTTTGCACCTCTAGATATTTGATCCCTCTCGGCGCTTGATAGATCCATAGTTATGATGGATCTAGGAAAATAACTTTCTAAAAATAAGTAAGGGAAAAGCAGCATAGGGAACAATTAGGAGTAAATTTAGGAACATGTGATAGTTGGGTGAGATAAAATCATATTTTAATAAAATAATGGGAATTTGTAGGAGAGACAAATAGTGGATATGACATGTATTTTGGTGAATAATAAAATTTATGGAATTAAAAAATTAATTATTTTTGTATGTGAAAACAAGATTCACACCTAATCCTCACCTAAAAGACTAAATTAAACACATTATTATTAAGGGGACAAGGAGCTTTCTAGGTTTTGAGCTCCCCATTGTTAGATGAGTGTCGTAATGGCATTCCATGTATTTTTGTGAGAACTTATGATATTGTGATATTCTAATTACGAAATTGTGATCTTGAGTACATGCTGGATAATGTAGTAGATAGGAACTTTTTGATAAGGGGAGATTAGGGATGTGACCAAATTCCTATCAGTGAAATTTTTTTTCTTCACCTTCCTATAACTCCATTGTAGCTTTGGGGGCCAAAGGTAAGAAGAGTACCTTGGAATTTCTTGGGTGAAAAACCAAGTAGGTCACCAACTTTGGTCTAGTGCATTGGAAATCATTAAAGAATTGGTCATTGGAGCTGCTTCAAGCTAGGAGTGAGCATTGTCACCAACCTACATTGAATATTTTACACTCCCTAGGGCGAATGATACTTTAAATTGATTGACAGTCTAAGACTTTCGAATTTTTCCGAATGCCAAATGATCTTACAAAGCTAGTATTTATAATATCCTAGTAGGTCATTCGGTGACAACTTTTACCAAAAACTTGAAACAAAGAGAATCTATCCTTGGCTAGGACATCATGTAAGATGCCTGCCATAAACAGTAAAATTGTACTTAAAAGCTGAGATTCGGGCAAGTGGGGACAACCACTTGTTATCTCATCCCTTGGAGGCTAGGCCATATGGGGACCGAATCTGACCTTACAAAATAAAGTGAAATAATTTGTACCATACGGTCGGAAAACATATACAAGAACAATTAATATACAAGAACAATTAATTTCATTCTAGAATATATATATATATATATATATATATATATCCAATACATATAACATTTTTCATCAATGCACATGTATAGAAAAACTACTTTCAGTTGATACTAGAGCACGTGCTTGTACCCAAACAATTTGTAACATGTGCAAACCACAAATAACATAAGTAGCTCAATTTTTAGTTGAGTACTGGAAGTTCTAAAACATATTTAATCCAAAGATAATAAATTTTTGGACACTTCACTCAAAAAAATTCTAATGGAATTCCATCCTCAATAATCCGTTCATGATCGGATTTTGACATTTTCCATTTCTTAATTTTTGATTTTTTTCTTTGATTGAACTTCTATCAACTTTATGCGTGCTGCACACACCAAGTGACTATATTGACAACTTATGGAATTAGGTTCATAGTCTTCAAAGTAAACAAAGTCTCCACTTTGATGAGTTTGTCTGGAAAAATGACCTTTCAGTATAATAGACCCTCTGTCATACTGAAATCCGTGATCATTATGGTCTTGTAATAATTTCATTTTTCGTTCAGTGCAATGCATCAAATAATAATTCACATTTTCATCGTTGTCAATAGGTGCAATTACAGCAAAAACATCTCCTGCACAATAAAATAAATTTAACATTTAATTATGCATATTTAAATTTATTTCTAGATCTTTAAATCATTAGAAAGTAATTCAAATGTTACCTTCTCTAACAAGATCAGAAACTCGATCACCATCAGATGATATTGTAGTTTCCTCTGATTGCATTTCTTCAAACATTGCAATAGATATTTTGCCCTTTGTATTTAGCTCTGTATGTTTCCAATCGTTCACATACATTTTGTTTTCACAAACGTCATTGGATTTTGTGTTGTCTATGCAAACATCACAAAACAAGAATATTTTCTTTTATCCAATGCAAACACATTTCTGGACGACTTTGTTTGAATTGAATGCAATTTTCGAGTCCCTTTTATTGTTTCAACGCCATTTCCAATTGATCTATCTACGTCTTCGATTCCAATATGCCAGAAAAACCTTTATATGGAAAATTAGAAAAATAATTTGTAAATATGATATCAAAATACAATTAAAAATAATCATTGTATGATAAATGTACAATGTTTAAAATTAGATTTCCAATATAAATTAAATTGAATGTACCTTCGCACTTCTCTTGATGGGTTAATCTCATGGCTTAGAGCAGTTTTGCACCATTGAACAACTTCTTCAGCGTTCACAAGTCGGCGTGCAGAGTGGTTCATTTGATATCTTTGAAGTACTCATTTTATGCATGCTCCTGCACCGTCATGTTCTCCTTTTCCATGGCCAGTCTCAAAGAAATTTCAAAAATGTTTAATGTAGGTTTTCTTATGAAGACAACACAACCAAAAGAATGATCGTGCAGATTTGAATTGACCTGCGCATCCGTCTGACCATATCCAATGTTCATTGAATGTTATTCCATGATTTTTCAATGAATCATAAATTCCTCCAAAACAATGTTGTACAAAACATGTATCATGTGTACGATCGTCACTGATATAAAAGTGATATTCTTTAATGATATGTCGATTTTCACTCGTGCTTTCTATATGATCGAAATTTTGTTCAACATGTCTATATAGAATATGGACGAGCATGGAGACTTGGTCAGAATGATAGTATTCACTCTGAATTTCTTTTTGTGGAACAAATGTGTAGTTTTCTGCAAAATCAATCACTGACAAAATGGTCCCTGGTGGAAAAAATTCACGAGATTTTTTGAATTGCAAGTCTTGCCATCGAGCTCTATGGGAATGCTTGGTGTATTTGTAAATTTCTGCCTCAAACTTTCTCAAAAAGTCTATCAGAAAAATTTCGTCTTCTCGTAATTCGATTATTTTAACACTATTTGCACCTTGAATCGATGTACCGATATATTCATATCTCTTCCATTTCACTTTCATGTTGGACAATGATTGATCATTTATATCAATATGATATTTGTTTTGAAATTTAGTCAAATTTCCATAATCATCGCATTTTTTACCACCAACACATTTCTTTTTGTAAAATAGTTCATCGCTTTCTCTTTCACATAGAATTTGAGATATGAATTCACAGATAGTGGAAGGAGGAGGTGAATCCTTCCATAATGTTCTACCGAAATCAAGGAATGTGTCATAATATAACTCAAATTCCACATGATAACGGCAACAACAAGTGTCGCGTACGGTGATAGGTTTTACATGCCATGGTTTTTGTTGAACAAAAGCACTGAGTGAAACATGAATTTGATGATTCTCTTCTTTGAACTTGTTGAATAACTCTATCTGAGTGGTTTCCAAGAGATGTTTTTCATGTTCTTCGTACTGATTTCGTGCTATTCTTCTTCGCATCACATGTCTTGTAGTTGGTGAAACACGCGAATTGTTCTTCCAATATTCATATATTATTTTTTTAAGATTTTCTCCAAGTCTATCTTTGTATGGTTGCCTACAAATAGCTCTCCAACAAGCGAGTTCATCATTTACATCTATTTGCAGTCGAAATTTTCGATGTTTGTGCAGATTTTTTCATGAGGTTCCCAGTGCTCATGCCATAGATGTTATCAAACGATTCTCTTGAGTACTTGGTGAAACCATTGCCATCTGTATTCCTCTACGTACATTTGAAACATATTTATCTCTAGATCTCTTAATTGACTTTATAGCACTACTCATATTTTTTATCACCTCTTCCTTCATTTTTTTTATCTTTGGTTGATTTTCGAATACCCAATAGTGTCGTCGCTTCTTTTAATTTCCTTGATGAGAGGAGACCTTTCAACATTTGAGCCTGCACTGTCACTCGCTCATTTAAGAAATACTTTTCAAAAATGCGGTTGACACGATATCGTATAACATGGTCAGGTTTTTTATCTCCATATGTGTTAGTGTCAACATTTTCTAACATCTCATTATCGATAGTGATTTCATCTGTACATATTCGAAAAAATAGTACATATTCAATAAATCACTAAATTAATAAATATGTCAATAAATATAAGGAAAATTTTAAATATATCAATAGATCATAATATTTACATTTACATACCCGCTTCAATTTCTGCTTGAGGTTGATTTTCTTCTTCAATATTTTGAGGAGTATCTTTGTCTGTTTACATTAAACAAAATATTTTTCAAACTAGTTCATCAACTAAAAATTAAGCTTCACATTTTACATTAGGAAAATTTTAAATATATCAATAGATCATAATATTTACATTTACATACCTGCTTCAATTTCTGCTTGAGGTTGATTTCCTTCTTCAATATTTTGAGGAATATCTCTGTCTGTTTACATTAAACAAAATAATTTTCAAACTAGTTCATCAAATAAAAATTAAGCTTCACATTTTACATTAGGAAAATTTTAAATATATCAATAGATCATAATATTTACATTTACATACCTCCTTCAATTTCTGCTTGAGGTTGATTTTCTTCTTCAATATTTTGAGGAATATCTCTGTCTGTTTACATTAAACAAAATATTTTTCAAACTAGTTCATCAAATAAAAATTAAGCTTCACATTTTACATTAGGAAAATTTTAAATATATATCAATAGATCATAATATTTACATTTACATACCTGATTCAATTTATACTTGAGGTTGATTTTCCTCTTCAATATTTGAGAGGGCTTCTAACTTTCTTTTGTGAGATTGTCTAGTCTCTTCTCTACGTGCCTCAGGGTCTCTTTTTCGATCAAATTTTCTCGCACAAGTTCTTAGATTTCCCATGATAATAGGGTATGAATTTCAAAAAAATTCCTTCAAAAAATTACACAATAACTCAATTACAAAAAATATCACAAAAGATTTAATTTAAAAAAATTCAGTGTAAATTTTTTGCAAAAATTACATATTCCAATCCAAAACACTTACTTTAAAAAATTCGAGAGAAAAATGTCTTATAAAAATGAAACGAAGCTCAAAAGATTTACTTCAACTCAAAACATGTACATACCTCCAAGAAATGTCTTTTGAATGTACGTCCAAGAAATTTTTTACAATTTTTGCCAAAATCACGCCGCCTCTAAGAAATGTCTTCCAAAAAAATTCTTTAAACCCAAAATTGTAAAATCAACCAATAAATGCTCTTAAACTCAAACTTTGAAGAAAAGTTTTTGAACCCAAACCAAGATCTTTGTAAAATGAGAAGAAGTGTGTGAAATGTGCGAAAATTGTGAATCATTTCGCGGCAATTTATATTGACGCGAAATGTGTTTTAGTAGGGGGCTCCGCAAAATTTTCCGGCCGACGGAGAGTTATACAATAGTTCGGCCGAACTTCTGATCAAAAGTTCGGCCGAACTATTAAGACGTTAGATTTAACGAGCCTTAAGCGGAAAACATATTTCGGCCGAACTTGGACTAAAAGTTCAGCCGAACTAACGCGTCACCAATTACGCAAAAACCAGGCTCTGAAAACGGTTCTGCAACTTTGGACTGATTAAACTCCATGAAAGGTTGTTAATTAACTGTCGGAACCAAGACAAGCATTTTCAGAATTGAATCTACTTTCAGGAAATATAACTTTTATGGAATTTCATAAACGCTTATTAATTTTAATTATTTTTCTAATAAAATAGGTGCAAACAATTTCTGAGGGTCATCGTGATTCAGTGAAATCAAAATTTTGTATCTCCCAAAATACATTGGAAAAAAAATTGCAAAAATTATGGGGCATTACATTGGTCCGTCAACTCTAATGGGTAGCTTTTATATTTTTAGTTTATAACTTATATGTTAAGAAATTTCTTGCCACGTGAAACACATCCAAAATACGCAGTTTTTCGTATTGGACCACTTCAAAAAATTCTAGTAATTATGATATGCATCCATTGGCTTTGTAAATATGACGAAAAAAAGTAGACTCTGTCTGGATTGTTGTAACACTTTTTGTTTTTTCAAAAACACAAATTTTCAATGAATACAACATTGCGTCATAACACGACTTCTTATGAATCCTTTGATTGTTAAGAAACACACACTCAAAGAAACGCTAAGTTGACATATCAAATCTGCATAAAAAAATTTCAAAAAATAAGTAATAGAAAGCTAACAAAATTTCTCACAACTTTTATTTTTATCACAAAATGAAATTCTACAGAGAAAAATTGTTATAGTTTGTAGAAAGTTGAAGAACCGAAAAAAATGAAAATTTTTTCTCAAAAAGGGAAAAAAGTGTAACCCAGCTTCACATTTTCACCCATATATATATATATATATATATATATATATATATATATATATATATATATATATATATAAGTATTTTTTGAATTCTGGCTTCTGTGATTCATTGTGTTTATAGAATTCTTTCGGTAATAATCACATGTAAAAGAACTTTGTCAACGCGTTTCGAACCAACCAGTGTGGTTCATCATTAGGACTAGGTGAGAGATCAGATCAGGACGTTGATTATAAATAGATGTAGAGATGGCCAAACTAGCTGTTAGAGTAATGACTATTTTGACTTTGAAAATTAAATTCGATTAATAACAACTAGTTTTATCTAATTAATTAATTAATTATTTAATCTATAGTGATAATATTTATTTAATTTAATTTAATATAAATATGTATATATATATATATATATATATATATATATATATATATATATCTGAGAACGAGGTTCAATGAAAAACAAAAAATATAAAAAAGAAACAAAAATCGAGCTAAAAAATAGATGGAGGGCGGTGTTATCACTCTAGTAATTCTCTAAGTTGTGAGATTTTGATTTAAAGTTAAAATAACTCTAGAGGTAACCACAGACAAACTTTTAAACTCTATGATCTAGCCTTCCTAGGGTTCAAAGATGACTCTCTCTATAAAATTTAACTTTGTTTTGATTTATAAAATATTAGGCTAGTTATGATTGTGCAATTTGATTTTGGTTTGATTTGATTTGGTGGGAAAAATCACTTAATGAGATGGATAGTGGGAAATCTGTTTGTCCATTGGGCTAAGGAGTCAAAAGTCAAGCAGACAGAGCTAAGATCAGGGTCAAAAAGTCAAATTTTTTCAAGACAAGATAGATAAGCTTTTGAAGATCTTGGAAGGCTGTTTGGTGAGGTGATTCGATCGAGATAAAGAACAATGAAGGGTTCTTTGATCCGGAAAAGGGAAGTAGTAGGCAGAGGTCAAATGAAAGATGGAGTAATTAAGGGTTCCCTACTCTAGAAATCATCAGAAAACATAGAAATGATAAACAGTAAAGATAGGATGCTCTTAATAAATCCTGAAATAATACTCCCGAATTATCACTCAAATTTGGAACACATATATGGATGCATGAAACAAAGAAGATAAACATTGACAAGTAGAAAATACTTCACTTCAATAGCTCATCAGATGAATCCTGAAATATGATGCTAATTAATTAGATCATGTCTGCTACTCGAATTTAAAACACAAAAGCCTTCAAGTACAACAAAAATGACTATAGAAATCTTCAGTAATTTATTCCACACTAATACTTCAAAGAGTGAAGTATCTATACAAAAATGTTTACAAAATATCCTAGAATGCTTCTAGGAATTATCTAAGGAAAATAGAAATATCTTTACAACAAAATAGAGACAGTTTCTTAACAAATCAGCAAGTTGTCCTATTTATCCAAATAAAATAGAAACTAATTGTGGATTAGGTGTAGCTGGCTACCTTGGTGTCCTCTTTGCTGGCTCAGATATTTTAAATCTGTTTTGAAATCTGATCTTCTTTATATTATACTCTTTCACTCTGATTCTCTTTAACTCTGTAAAAATTGTTTACTATTGTAATAAATTTTGTTTTCATCTGCCTCAGTATATCTGGAAAAAGTTGGTTTTATGACAAACAAATGTCTTATCTCATGTTGCAAATAAAATAAATCTTCAAAACTTCTGAGTAAGACCTTTCCTGTAGGGATACCTTGTCCATATGTCTTTTTCACTTGCTCTCTTGCATATTCTCCAATATCCTTATTGTAATCCTCCTGAGGCATAAGCTTATCATTTATGACCAAAATGTTAGGCAAACTTCTTTGCCTCAGATTTTCAAATTTAGCCATAAACTTGGTTATGGTTATGTTCATATTCTCACATTTTTCTTCAAGTTGTTTCATCATGTTCTTATTTGAAATGACCTTCCTTATTTCAAGGATTATTTCAGTCCTGTCGGTGATCTCAATTTCTTCTAACTCCTACTTGTTTTTACTATTGAGAAACTTAATCAATTCTATGGCTTGCTCAGGTTTATTACCTAGCTCATCTTTAGTCTTCTGAATTTATGCTAGTGCTGCTTTTAGTAAATCTCCCTATTCAAAATTTACCTGAATTGAGGGCCACACATCATTGATGGCTTCAATGATTTTGTTCCATAACTGGTTTTTCACATATGATATTGGTTCTTTTAAGGTTAAATCCTTTTGAAGTTTCTTGAGTTCTTCATTTAACCTATTAGCCCTTTGCTCATGAGTTTTGGCATTGATTTGGGCTAATTTCTTTGTATCCTCAAGATTGTTTATCACTTTCTTCAATCTGTTAATATCACTTGTCTGAAGTGACATTTCTTCCATGGCTTTTACTAGCTTACCGGCCTCATCTGAAGGTTGAACTACTATAGTAGATGACTTTGTAGCTGAAGTTGTAGATGATGTCACTGGCACTGCAGTAGCCAGTGGTACTTTGGGTGCCAACTCTTCCGCTAGAGTTGAAGGCACAGCTGTAGTAACCATAGGAATTACTGAAGGAACTTCCTGTGCTTTTTTTGTTTCCTTTTCATGGAAAATCTTATCCATTTGAATTTTCATTTCTTTGATCTGTCTTGTTAGCTGAAAGATTAAGTTCATCATATCAACCTTCTCAGTCTGCTCTTGTATAATTTCTTTGGCTTGAGGATGTTCAGTTGATGGAAGCTTAATTTTTTTCCTTAATGCTGCAATGTCCTCATTCTTTTTCTTCACTAACTGTTCTGCAACTTTGACATTTGCAGGATCATATCCGACTTGTAGGACCAACTCTTCTAAAGATTTAATTCTAAGATCTTTAGCATATAATGAGGCTTTGTCAACCTTCATTTGATATTTCATGTTTATGATTGTGTTCTGAAGTTTTTTAACACTCATATCCTTGGTTGTAATAGTAGAATACAACATCTCTGAACTCTGTCTATGAAATTCTATTTGATCAAGTGCATGATTTTTTTCTGTTTGTATTTCTAGATCAATATTTTTGTAGTATGCAACTGTCTTTGGAATCTTCACTGTAGGCTGTAACACTGACATGATCAACCTTTTAATTGAGTAATAAAACACTGATAAGAGTCTATTTTGAACACTTGGTGTTTTCTTCAAATATTGAGAGTAAATCTCATTTTTTATTTCTTCATTCTTTGTCTTGATTTTTTTATACTTTTCCTTGATATCAAGGTCCTTTTCCTCTGTTGGTTGTGAAGATGATGCTTCCAAATTCTGTTGTTTCTCTATCAACTGTGCATTTGAATTATCAATCTGTTCTTCATTCAAATTCTCTGTAACTGGCTCATTTGTGATAATTGTAGCAGCATTTGTGTTTGTTACTGGGACATCTGTGTCTTCAACCTCAATAGTAACTTTCTCTTTGTCAACTGAGTTTAACTTAGGATTTTTATTATACTTAACTTGAACCTAGTCTCAGTAGTGGTTTCAACAACATAAGAACCTTCTTCTTTGACTCTTTTGGTGGCTTTCTTTGCTTGATTTGTAGTTTGTAAAGTGTGACTAGTATCACCTTGCTTTACTGCATCAATTAAAGTGTCTTTTGTCCACTCAGTCTGATTGACATACTTCTCAATCTCTGGTTTTTTCTCATGAATGTAGGGTGTTATTTTACACTTAACCCTCATTTTACTCAGTATTCCTTGTGGATCATAGTTCCAGGAGAAAATCTCTTCAAATCTATACTCTAGTAACTGTTTGGCCACTTCTATGTCTGCATCTCTATGGTTACAAATGAAGGGTCCCACTTGATTCTTCAACTTAAATTGTGTTTTCTTCTTTGCTACTAGGAAGTTGATTGAATCAGAATTTAATATTTGCCTCATGTATTCCAAGGCAAAAGCCATCATGGGTACATATTTGGGTAATTTTTAAGGTAACAGATTAGACCCAAAAACTCTGATTTCTGTGTGTTTTTCATACAAATACCAATTTCCAGTTTTGGTCTGTTCAGATAGTTGTAATTTTTTTTTTCATTTCATCATTGATCCTTGGCTGTTTTGTATTTGTTAACATATTTTTCAATGGATGAACAAAGAAGTCTGAAAAATTTGTATAAGTAAACTATGTGGACTCTTTTATGATCAAAGATGTCCAAAAAATAACTGAAAGTGGATTTCCTTCTATGTCAAGCTTCTGGAGGGTTACTGGAAACTTATCTGCTTGAAAATACAAAAACATATGGAATAGAAAATATGTGTATCTAAACACTCCTTCAGTTGGAAATTTAACCACTTGTTCATGGATATTGTCAGCAATGTACTCAACATAATTGAAGATGACAGAAGGAGGTTGTCCTGGTGTAAAAGTAGATAGGAAACCTAGGATGGATTCATCTGTATGCTCATATGTAAAATATACTAGGATGAATGATAACATGGAAATAACATGCCTCTAACATTCTGGAAATTTTGAAGTGGAATATGGAGGATTAATTTGAGGAATTTCTACATGTAAGGGCATGAATATTTGGAAGATATAGAATCTTTTGGGAAAATCAAGGCCAATGTACAACTTGGTAAGTGCTTCTATTGACAAAGGAACTGCTTGAGGATCAAGTTTGAGCTGTAACATATGGTTTATGGACTCAGCAGTAATTGTAAACAGTAATTCTTTGTTTTCATTCACTATTGCTCTTTGTTCAGGCACATAATAGTTCTGACACAACCTAATCAGCTCTGGGCATGGATGAGTGACTGGAACAACATATTTGGGAAAGCTTGATTCCCAAATTTGAACTTCTTCCACCTGATCTAAGGATTTTTCAAAGCTCCAGTTGTGAAGTTCTAGCAGATTGAATTCTACAATTGGATCTGTTATTTTATAGTCTACATCTGCTAATGGGGTGTGCTCAATGTCTACAACAGGAGGTTGTAGAGGATTTACAATGATTGTAGTCTTGGAGGACACAGCTAGAGTAGATTTAGGCATTTTTAGGACTTTAGGACTTCTGAAACTCTATTTTTAGGATTTCTGGTTTCTTCTGTAAGATTAAATGGTTTACAGAAGTATTTTTTACTCTGACAGAGGTTCTTGGATGAAAATAAGCAGAATATGGTTCTATTCTTGGATTTTTCTTTCAAATTTTGACTTTCAACTATGTTACAGACTCTCACTAGTTATGAAAATAAGAAACATGGGTTTCTTAAGCTTTTTCAATGGAAATTGGACTAAAAATTGTTTGGAATCAAGCACAGAGGGTTAGGTTACCTGCAAAGGATTTCTGGGCTTTAATTGGAGTTTTACACAGTCTCTAAAACTAGAATAAACTCAATATTTTCCTTCTAAAACTGAGCGCATTATAAAAAAGGTTTTATAAAATTTTTGACAGGGTTTAGCCTATTTTTTGGACAATTTTAAGGGATTTCTTGGAGTGAATATTCTTATACAGGTTTCAAATGTCTTTTTAAATTGATAACAGGCTCAATTTCTTCGAAAAATACCTGTTTTACGTAGGTATGGGTCTTTGAAAATCAACTCTTAGGCATTTAACAGGTTCCTGATATCTTTTCTATTATCTGGAGGCTTGATGGAGTCTTTCAATAGTCTTTAATAGCAAATTCGAGCTTTTCACTGGTTTTGGGCTTGAAAATGAAGCATAGTCTTGGTTTTCTTTAATTGGGAGGAGAAATACAGTCGTAGAATGCCGAAAATGGATCAATGGAGCCATTTTGGGGTTTATTAGGCATTTTAGGTTTAATCTGACCTGTAATAAATGTCAATCACATCGAGCAATGGGCGTTTTTTCGGGCTTCAAAGGATAGAAACCGTGAGTGGTTATCACGTGCGTTTAAGGTGGTAAGCGGTTTCAATTGAATTGGATGTGATCCAATCAAAATGAGCCATGTGGAGGAGAGAGAAAAGGCTGAAAAAACCTATTTCACATGGAATGGATTGTGTTATAATAGTGTAACTAAAAATGCGATATGGTTTTTCAATCGTCGGATTTGGGAGCTCAAGTGCGAACGACGGAGATTTGATTTGGAGATGCTCAGCATTCGGAGTGGGTCCAGGCCGGTTTGTCAATGCAGTGGGATAGGTTTTTAAACCTTATAAATATAAATTTATAACGTTTAAAACTTTGTGTTATATGATTGGTGGAGGGGTAAAGTTTTTATGTTTTCAACTTAAAACATAAACAAATGTTTAAATCACGGGTGCAGGTATATTATATGATAATTAAACCTTTTGACAAGTGTTTTAGTATCATAGGGGTGGGGTATTTTTTTATTTGATATGTTTAAACCTATGGGAATAAAGGGCGGGGATATTTATTTCGTCACATGGGATACATAACATAGGTTTAAACTTTAAATAAATGGGTTTTTTGGGGTTATTTACTAATAAAGGATTTAATAATATAGGATAAGGGTATAATTTAGGGATTTAATAATATAAGTTAGAAATTAATATAAAATGAAGGTGTAATAAATGAAGCGAATTAAAATACATAATTTAACACTAAGTAAAGTGTAAAAATAGGCAATAAAGCATAGTTTTGTCCCATTTTTGTTTTTTACACATGAACTTAGGATAAATGTATTTTGTAGGTTTTTGAGTGTTTATGAATGAAGATGAAATTAATTATGTAGGGTTTTTACTTTTACTAAGAAAAAGGGATCATAATATTGGAAAAGGGTGAATATGTTGATGAAATGGGTTTTATGTAGGGAGTTCAATATTTTTAACCAATCAGTTATCGAGCCTTGGGTCCGGTCCCAACAAAAGTCAGAGAAATGCTCTGAGCCTCTTTAACTGAAGTTTTAGAATACTGGATGATTGTGGGGAAGGGAAATTAGTAATTTCTGCCCGATGATGCTTTATTACATGCCTTGCACAACTGCTTTCTACCTACCCATCATTATTTCTAACATTTTTTACATCATTTTCATGGGTGCATTTAAGCTTGCAACCCTATATCCATTTTTCTTTCAAAACATAAAAACTATCTAAGTCTAACCTTATTTCATCTGAGGGCTCAGATTAAACTGTTGAGTTCCTCATTTATTCTCTAACTATCTACTGATTTGTAAAGTTTAAACTGTTTTCCATATCTTTATTCTCTATCTAAAACATGAAATTCAAAGCATGAAAAGTTAAGATTAAAATATTTAACTGATCATGGATTATGGAATTTATTGACAATCTGCACATAATCATTATTCTTGCAGTAAAAGTAAATAGTAGTGGCATTTTGACTTGCTCACTTTCATGTCTTATTTTATCTCCTTTTCTTTTGGGGTCTATGTTTTGTCTAAGTCCTTTGATATTTCTTTTAGGACTTTTACCCTCTTTTCATTTTTTATTATTTTTCATTTTCAAAATATGGGAAAACAACTTGCAGAAAGCAAGGTATATACATATTTACAAGACTATCAAATTCGATTCAAAAATTATGAACCCTATTATTATAGGACCCTAACAGGCAGACAGACAGGACAATTAAGAAGAAAGAGCAGAGATCCAACACCTGCTGATATTCCAACCATCATCTCTGTTGAGATTAACATGTCTTTTTTCAATTTCTAAGGCCTCCCTTAACTTACGATGATGGAAATGGTCGATCCTAGCAATGGCCTTAGCCTCTTTGATGCAAATATGATGGTTAGTTTTTTATGCATGTTCAGCTAGGGTGGAGGAGAGGGATCTTCCATGTTTAATGTCAGTAGCATGTTCACAGATCCTTTGATTTATAGACCGACCAGTTTCACCAATGTAAGTTGTCTCACAAGAACAAGGAATAATGTAGACACCTTTCCCCTCCCTAGGGTCTGCTAGATCTTTGACTGATTTAAGAGAGTTGCGAATCGTGTTAAGGGGCTTGAAAGACAAAAAAAAATTTGTGTTTTTTAAAGGATCCTAACAGTATTATCAGTGGTTCCTTGAATGAAAGGAAGGTGAACACAACATGACCACTCACTAGGCTCTTTTTTATTTCTAACTGAAGGACCTTTTTAAGCTTTAATAAAGGCTTTAAGGCCTTGCGACCTACTATAACCATTTTCACAAAAGACATTAAGGAGATGGGTATTTTCTCCCTCAAGGTAAGACTCATTAGAGATTCTCAACGCCCTCATGGCTAAGGTGCTAAGGACGCCTAATTTTTGAGCTGGGAAATGATGAGAACTAGCGTGAAGATACTGCTCAAAATGGGTTTTCTTTCGAAAAAACTGATGGGAGAAAGAACAATCATCCTTTCTAGAGATAACAACATCAAGGAAAGGAAGGCTTCCATCCACCTCATATTCCATGGTGAATTTTATGGAGCAATATTGACTATTAAGATGAAGGAAAAAAACGATCTAACTCTTATTTACCAGGAGGCCAGACGACACAAGTATCATCTACAAACCTTTTCCAAAGCTTAGGCTGGAATAGAGTTGAGGAAAGAGCCATGGATTCGAAGTCCTCCATAAACATATTAGCAACAATCGGGGAAAGGGGAGAACCCATGGCAACACCACATGTTTGCTCATAGAATTCACCTTCAAAACTAAAGAAAGTAGAGGTTAAGCATATCTCAACTAAATGGGCCATATCTAGATCAATAATGCGATTAATGACATCAATGGCCTCGTTAATGGGAATATTGGTGTAAAGAGAAACAAGATCAAAACTGACAAGCCTATCTTCAAGATCCATTCTAACGCCCTTTAACTCATTAACAAAAGAGTAAGAATCTTTAACAAATGAGTCGGTACGACATACGAGAGGCTTAAGCTTATGGGCCAAATATTTGGCTAGAAGATACGTCGGACCGCCAATGGTGTCAACAATGGGCCGAAGGGGTGCACCATCCTTATGGATTTTGGGAAGACCATAGATTCTTGGAGTAAGGGGGTTGGTTTCAATTAAAATAAAATTAATTAATTAATTAATTAAATAAAATAAAATAAGATTAAATATATATATATATATTATCACTATTATTAAATAATTAATTAATTAATTAAAACTAGCTGTTATTAATCGATTTTAATTTTCAAAGTCAAACTAGTTGTTATTCTAACGACTAGTTTAGCCATTTCTACATCTATTTAAACTCAACGTCCAGATCTGATCTCTCACCTAGTCCTGATGATGAACCACACTAGTTGGTTTGAAACTCGTTGACAATATTCATTTAAATGTGATTATTACCGAAAGAATTCTATAACTTTTATGATGGATCACAGAAGCCGAAATTCTATTAATATAAGTTGTCATGATTTAAATTTTTATTTAGTATATATATAATAAAGGTTATCCTAATATAAACACTTAGCTGTTGGTATGAGAAAAAATAATAAATAAAGAAAATATTAAACATTTAAAATAAATTAATAATATGTGTGGGTTGTAACTTGAAATCTTATTAATAATAAAAGTTGTTATGGCTTATTAATAATAAAAGTTTTTATGGTTATGAGGCTAGAGAGAAAATGTATTGATCGCTGAGAGCTGACTACGCGCTCGCTTTCGCTCGAGCTAAGGCTCCGTTGCAATAATGGAGGTTCCCCCTCCGCCTCCTCCTTCTGATGTTGACGCCTTTCTCAAACTTCTAGACTCTCTGCCGAAGAAGAAAGCAACCGAGGCTGCAAAGTTTGTTAAACGTTTGGAAGACATCCCTGAGATTTCGCTCCCTCCTGAGGGTCCGATCCAGGTCACCCTTTCTTTAGCTGAGCGTGCTTTGGTGGGTTAGTTCACAGGCCTCTGGCCCTCCCCCAAAACCACGGAGAGCTGGGTTGCAAGAAACTGGGTGCCGCTGATTAAAAACAGAGTTACTTCATATTTTCTAGGGAGGGGGTTATTTCTGTTTGAATTTTCTGATAAGGAGGATAAGGATCTGATATTCCAAAATGGTCCCTATTTCATGGGCCCTCAGGGGCTGTATCTCAACAAGTGGACGCTCGATTTCGACCCAGCAGTTGACGTCCCTACAGCCGTTCCTGTGTGGGTAAGGCTGCCCAATATGCCAATGCATTGTTGGAATTGGGAGTCTCTTAAGCACATCGGAAACACCCTGGGAAAATTTATTTATCGAGCAAACAAAAAAGACCAATATGACTGTGCTATAATCTGTGTTGAAGTTGACCTGGAGGTTGGTTTTCCTGAGGCAATAAAGATCAGGGTTGGAAGTTAGACTCATGTTCAAAAGCTGGACTATGATCAGCTTCCGTTCAAATGCTGGAAATGCCATGTATATGGCCATTTTGCTAGAGGCTGCCCAAAGAATAGTGAAGTGGAGAAAGGCAAGGAGGAAGGATGGAATCAGGTCAAAAGGACCAAAACTGCCCATAAAGCCACTAGAACTGGAAATACAAATGGCAAAGGTCCTCAGGTAGCCCCTGGTATTCAAACACCTATCATGGAAGAACAAGGAAACAAGTTTGCACAGTTAAGTTCAGCAAATGAAGACATCCAAGAACTAGAGAAGCAGAAGGAAGGCTCGCCCCACAAAGATTCCCCCTCGAGACCAAAGCAAGTAGAAAGCAATGCAGACAGATCGAAAGAGTTACTCATAGAAGAGACTGAAGAAGTTCAAGTTTCAGAGGACTCAAAAGAAGAAGGTGAAATAGGGGATTCGCAAACCTCGGCTAGAAGATCATTGAGAGGCCGAAAATCTGCTCGTGAAAAAAGAGAGCAGGAGACCTATAAAGAAAAAATCCAGGGAAGCCAACCAACCCTAGAGAAACTCTTGGCAAAAACACCGAAGATGACCAGGAATCAGTCCCAGAGCTCTAAAGGATCTCATCATCCAAAAAGCAAGTGATGAAGATTATCTCCTGGAATTATAGGGGTATGGGGAGCAGAATAAAAGAAGAAGCCATAAGAAGCCTGATAAGATCAAAATCTCCTGATATACTCCTCATCCAGGAGACTAAATGGAGGACAAAGTCTTCCTCCATATCGGTAAGAAATTGTGGAAGAAAAGTGAAGGTCAAGCAGTCTCAGCTCGAGGTGCCTCAGGAAGCCTGGGCACTCTTTGGAATGCAAGAAAATTCTCAAGGATAAAAGAGGTCACCAACACCCATTGGCTGTTCTCTAAACTGCAACACGTTGATACAGATGGATCCTCTGCCTCTTTAACGTGTATGCTCTTGTTAGTGTAGGAGAGAAAAAGATCTGCTGGGACTCCATTAGAAGTCTGGCAGAATCTGAAGACTTGGAAAATTTCATCATTGCAGGGGACCTAAATCTCACCTTATCATTGGCTGAAAAGCGTGGAGGAAGCATAGTAAGGGATCCGGCGTGGGAATGGGTTGAGGATCTGCTTCAGGATTGGGACATGATCGACAATAAGCCTTCTTCGGGTAAGTACACTTGGTCCAATAAAAGACTCGGTCCGGGACATATTGCTGCAAGGTTAGATATATTTCTTGTTCAAAGCTCTTTTCTACTTCTTGGTCTAGAGTCTAGAATGCATATTTTCCCTTGTAGCGTCTCCGATCATAGACCCATGAAACTTGAACTTTTGGCCCATATGGATCAAGGCCCTGTCCCTTTTAAATTCAGTCCTCATTGGGTCAAGGAACATTACTTTATGCATCTGGTAAAAGAAAGCTGGAAACAACCAGTCAACGGCTCTGCCTTCTTTGTATGGGAGGAAAAACTCAGGAGAGTGAAAGCTGCAATAAAAACTTGGGTAAAATCCCTTCCTAATCCTGTAGTGGAAAGGAAAAATATCCAAGAATGTCTCGAGATTCATCATCTGAAATCGGAAAATGAAGAGATCACAAAAGAAATTCTAGACAAGGAGGCTGACCTTCAGCAAAAGCTTCTCAAGGCAAGCTTGGAAGAGGAAGAGTACTGGAGGATTAAATCCCGTAGTCTTTGGCTTAAGGTGGGAGATAGGAACTCATCCTTCTTTCACAAGCAAGCCCAAGATCGGAAATGCTTCAACTCCATCTCAGCAATCAAGGAAGAGACCATCAAGCATAGAGATATCCGAAGCATAAAAAATGCTGCTTTCCTTCACTTCAAAAATCTGTATAGCGAAGAGGAGGGCCTAGGGCATATTTCAAATCTAGTGAATGAGGTGCCCTCTCTGATTTCTACCAGAAAGAATCAGTACTTGGAAGTAGAAGTCTCTAATAATTAAATAAAAAATGCCCTCTTTTCAATGGAGCCAGATAAGGCCCCGGGCCCTGATGGCTTTATTGTCAGATTCTTGCAGAACTGTTGGCAGTTTTTGGAAAAATATTTATGCAGAATGGTCCAGAAATCACAAGATTGTCAAAAAATTGGGGGAAGCACCAATTCGGCATTCCTTACCCTCATCCCTAAGGAGAAAGGCGCCAACACCTTCAACAGATTACGTCCTATCTCCCTTTGTAATATAGGCTACAAGCTGATAACAAAAGTGATTGCAAACAGATTGAAAACCATCCTTCCAGACATTATTCCAGAGAATCAGGGAGGTTTTATTTAGGGAAGACAGATTGTGGACAACTTTATCCTGGTCCAAGAGGTGATTTATTCAAGCTTGATCCGGAAAGAGAAAGGAATGGTTGTCAAGTTATATCTAGAAACCGCCTTTGACAGGGTGAGACATAGATTCTTGATGGATGTCCTGCGCAAATTTGGTTTTGGCTCCAAATTTATCAATTGGATCAAGGCTTGTATCAACGAGCCTTGGATAGCCCCTTTGGTGAATGGGAGGGCTACTGATTTCTTCAAAGCTTCTCGAGGACTGAGGCAAGGGTGTCCACTCTCCCCCCTGCTCTTTGTCCTCCAAGCTTCTGTTCTCAACTTCCTCTTGAATAAAAAGCAGCAAGATCAAGAGATAATGGGATTGAGCATCGCAAGAGGTGTCAAAAACATAAATCATGCGTTATTCGCGGATGACTCCCTCTTGCTGGGTGCAACCTCTTTGCTCTCGGCTAAAAGATTTAAAGATGTGGTGGATGACTATTGCGAAGACTCAGGAAGCAGCCTCAATAAAGGAAAATTTCATATCTACTGCTGGAACACTACAGCCAGAACGCTTCAAGCCATCTCCTGTTGTTTCGGATTCGCTGCCTCCTCTTCATGGTCATCCTTCAAGTATTTGGGGCTCCCTATTTTCCAAAAATGTGCTCTCAGTAGAGACTGGTTGCCTCTGTTGGAAAAATTTAAGTCCAAGATCCATTCCTGGGGCTTCAATTGGCTCAATATGGCAGGCAAGACAGTGCTTATAAAAGCTGTCTTGAACAGTCTTCCCATCTATCAGTTTGCAGTTATGCTGGCTCCGGTTGGCATTATGAGGAATATGGACATAAGGAAATTCTTCTGGAAAGGCGGAAAAGCGAATGAGAAGAAAATCCATTTATTAAGCTGGGATAAAATCTCCTTGCCCAGAATGGTAGGCAGCCTGAACTTCAAGAGTATTAGTAAGCAAAATGTAGCGTTGGGTGAAAAACTGTTATGGAGGATAATTTCCCCAAATCCGGGTTGGGCTCAGCTATCATTGTGGAAAAAATACTTCCGTGGCTGGAGAAAACGTTGTCTGGACAATCCCATAGCAACCTCTGGATCGATGATCCACAAAATTTGCACAAAAGCATCCTCCTTAATTAGCCTCCATGCGCACTGGATCCCTGGAAATGACAAGCGCATTGGAATTTGGGAGGACCGTATCATGGGCTGCGATCCCCTGGCTAATGATCGATCCTTGGTTTTGTTGAAATATTGGATGGCCAGAGCTGGTTTTAAAACTCTGTGGGATATATCTCAATGGGAGAATGGTGATTAATAGAGTTGGCTAAAGTTAGAGGTGCCTCAGAATCTGTCCAAAGAGTACGCAACCTTCTTAGCCCTCTTAAATGGAAAGGCCCCTATGAACAACAGGAAATTAGACACTTGGGGCTGGGGTCTGACCCCTGGGCGTTACACAATATTGCAGGGTTATAGGTAGATCTTATTGCACCCTCACATCCCTCCTGATCCGAATCCCTGGAAGGGGATTTGGTCTCAGAATTCGATCCCTAAAATTGACTCTTTCTGCTGGCTCCTATGTCATCAGAGAATATTGACCGATGATAGGCTTTAGAAAAGAGGCTATCTGGGGCCTTCCCGTTGCTCGCTATGTGGAGAAAAAGAAGAAAATGCCACCCATCTGATGCTCAACTGTAAATTTGTTGCAGAAATCTGGAAAGAGACCTTAGGCCCATGGAGTATCGATTTCGCCCTCCCCAATCACTGCTCAGACATGTTCTCAAATTGGATGCTTACGTACCCTAGAGGCACTCCTCAGAATGCTCACATCAAAGCAGCCTGGCTCGCCCTTCCTAAATTAATCTGCTGGCAAATATGGCTGGAAAGAAATCAAAGGATATTCAGAGACAAGAAGAACGATCCCAAGATAGTCTAGGTCAAAATCAAAAGCCAGTTAAAATATTGTTTGGGAGATCAGCTAGACGGGACAGACCTCAGTGAACAAGATTCTGAATGGAGTGCTATCCTTGACCTCCATTTCATTGATATAGTCAGGCCTCCCACTCCTCTAAAACACTGGCAAATTCGACTTAATGCAGCAGAATTCCTTGTTTTCTGCACAAAGAAGGCACGAAACGTCCTCTTCTTTGACGGGGCAGCAAAAGGTAATCCTGGTATTTCAGGAGAAGGGGTAGTTGTCAAAAATGCTGATGGCAAAACTGAGCTTAGATACGCCTGGGGAGTGGGCTACAACACCAGCATTCAAGCTGAAGCTCTGGCTCTACTCCAAGGTCTCAAGCAGCTCAAATTTCTTGGTATCAAAGATGCAATAGTGTTTAGTGACTCTCAGTCTATTATAAAATCCATTGTGGACATTTCTTCACCTTCAGACTTAAGATTATCAAGATTGATGAGCAGAATTAGATCCCTGTTGAAATCCTTTCAGAGCTTGGAATTCTTTCATGTAAAGAGAGATAACAACAAAGATGCTAATGCTGAAGCCAATAAATCTATTCTCCTCTCCCTCGGAGTCCTCCTAAGAGATGGAGACGAAGTCTGGGATCCCATCCCATAACTGCATGGTTATATGTTCTACTGTCTTTTATTGGAGCAGTTTGTTTGTATCTACAAATTTGGGAAGATAGCGGAGATTGCTCGTATTATAGTTTGTAAAAATCGCTGGCTTATTAGTGGAAAAGACATTTTTTTCCTGGCCGGGGAGAAGCCTGGGCATTGCCTATCTTTATGTAATCTGAATTGAGGCATTTATGCCAAGAATCAATATATCATACTAACCGTTTCTGTAAAAAATAAAATAAAATAAAAGTTGTTATGGTTTAGACTTCTATAAATGAAGATAACTTCTTATACTGAAGATAACTTGACAGACTGGGTATGGCTGACTGAAAATGAGTCAAGAGACACCGCAGAATGACCAACATAGATTTACTTCCCTTGAACAAAAGCACGACATGATGTGACTCTATGGAAACATAAAATAAATTTGTATAAGTTTGCAAAATAAGAGGCATTAAAAAAATCTCCATATGATTGGAAGATATAACCAACTAGAGGAGGATTGACTCAAGAACAAGGTTAAGGATTCCCTAAAGTCAAAATAAGTCCCATCCCAAATGGAGGAAAGACTAATTTTGAGTGCTTTGTTCAAGGGTGACTTAAATAACTCTTGCTGCCATCAAATATTGAAGAAATGTCCTGTTCCACCTCTTTTTTGGAATATATATATATTTTTTCTTTTTCATATTTAAATCCTGAAAAATAATAAAAGAATGCATATAGTATAGTGGAAAGAACGAGTGTTAAAGGGCGTGCACTAGTTCCTGGGACTGGAACATTCCTATGCTCAATGCAAGGTGGTGAATACTGGTCATCAACACTCAAGGGATATGCTTTCCACATATAAAGGGTGTCAAGTCATAGAGGCTAATGAATGCATGGTTTAAACTTGCAGGAAAAGTCATGGTCAAAAGTGGCTTATACACGAGTCCAAATGAAGTCATCTTAAGGCCAAAAGGTACAAGTAGTCAATATGAAATGCAACAATACAACTCAACACATGGGAGCCTCTAGGGTATAAAGCTAGAAATATAGCGAAGAAGAAGAAGGATGAGGCTTCAACTCAAAGTCATGGTGAGACTAAAGAGGACTCCCGATCCTACACAATACTTGTAGCATGGGAAACATATGATAGAGAGGATGTAACTAGAAATCCCATGGAAGGAGTGGATCTACAACTATGTTATGAATTTATAAGATGATGAGTGACAATAGTTTAAAAATTGCAACATAATAGGGTTGACCCTATGGAAAATATCGCAGTATGAGGTCAAGATGCTTAATGCAATGGAAAAGTGATATGCCTTAACCTATATGCCAGTTACGAAAATGATACCTGCCACGATAGTACAACAATTGTGGAGTCGAAGTGGTGAAAAAACATCACTAAGTATTCATTTAACCTGAAAATAAACCTCTCCCATCACTTCAATAAAAAATTCAAAAAGTTCATAAAACTATAAAGTTAAAACTAATGAAATTTATAAACGTGGGTTTTCAAATTTTGGTTAAAAAAAAACTTTTAGAATCACCCCAAATTCATTTTTACCTTGCTAAGTGTTGAGAAGAGGGCTATGGAGAAAGTTTTGGTAACTCGATCTGATCAAATCCACCAAATAATTCATCAACTGTGGTGTCCAGGTAATTCTAATCCCTAAAATTTTTCATCTGATCACAAATTTTATGAATTGATTTGATTTATATAGGGATATTTTTTTTTTTAACTTCTCGGTGTGTATGCGGGTCGATACTTTGAAAACTGCATGTAGAAATTTGATCTGGATTTATGCAAGAACAAAATAAAATAAAAAAATAAACATAAACGTAGAGATGAAGTAGAAATAAAACTTCATTTTATTAATATCAAATAACTGAATTATTCTTATAGACAAAATGGGCATAAACTAGCCAGGGAAATGGTAGCTTATCTATGAGAAGAGATGTGGCGGTTACATGCCTCTGAACTGTGTTACAATGAGGATCAAAGGCCTATTTATTATTGAGAAACAATGGAAAACCCTAAAAATCCAAAAACCTAAACCTAGGAGATGAAACACCAAACTATGGGCCCCGTCGGGGCAAATTGGTAGATCAATTTCCCAGGGTCATAATTTTGGCATACGTTCTCCGTTTGACGCACAAGATACCTTGTTAGAAATTTATATATGAGGAATAAAACTACTGAGTGGTGAATTTTGAGTTGAAGCCTCTTATTCATCACCAATGATATTCCAAAAAAATGTCGTTTAGGGCCTCAGAATGGCTTTGAAAGTTCAGGACCTGAAAGACTGCCAAAAATAGTAAATTGTGCTACAAGTAAGGAAACAGAAAAATCGAAAGAAACAATGGTGGAGGTCCAAGTAGAATAGGTAGGTGGAAACCAATATCCACTTGGATCATTCCTCCCTCGTTAGGAAGAAATGGTCCTATTGCGTTGAGTTCCTCCATGAGATGAGGAAACTTCTGCTAAACTGGGTCCCCGGTGAGCCACTTTCCTTGGCGAAGGAGTTGGTCTGCTTTTACAACCTAATATAGTTGGACACTTTGTTGTCGAGTGTTCTTGATCTATTTTTCCATGATATGATCAGTTGTGACTTGTCCATTCAGTCTGGGTTTAACTTTGTTGTTGTGATTTGTTCTGCAATGTTGGATGTGTCCATAAATAGTGGAGAGTATGGCCGAAGGCAATCCATATTGAACACTGGGTGCCGACCAAGGAATGGGATAATACTGAGCTCAAATGCATTGTCTCCCACAACCTTGATAATGGTGTAAGGCCCATATCAGAGTGGTATGAGCTTCCGATGAGCTTCGGTTAGGCTTTCTTTCTGCAAATGCAACCAAAATTTGTCACCCACTTGCAACTTGTGTGGTTCTTAATGTTGATCATGTCGTTGTTTGTACTTGGCATTGGATTTATCCAAGATATAGTGGACCTTTTGGCGGACATTCTGGATGCGTTCAATAAATATAGTATCTTTATTAGCCTCAAACATTACATGTGAGGAGCTTGGCCTGATGTGCCATTTCTACAACAGCTCTTGGATCTGCCTCTTGATTTCATCATTCTCTAGAACAAAACATCGATATATCGGCCCATTAGGCAATGACACATCTAGGGTCAAATCAATGGAGTGCTTGACCTAAAAGTGTAAAGGAATCCCTGTGGGTGAGGAGAAAATTTCCTTGTATTCGTCCATAAATTTTTCTATCTATTGCTGCCATGTAGGGGAGCCCTGTTTGGAGGCTACGACCACAATCTTCTTCTTGCCTTGTGGGTGAATTGTAATGAAAACAAATTTCCTAGATTGGGAAATAATATTACTGCATTTCTTTGTAGTACTCAAAGAGATGGCAGAAGGCATTACTACCTCTGGTATCCTGTACAACTTATTTCCCAATGAAATAATAATAGAATGAGGCCTAGACTCATATACAACATGTCGCTTCCACAAGTATGGTTGGCTTAATAATAAATCAGACACATCAAGAGGAGCAACATCATACAGTACCTCATCCTTGAAGGGCTTGATGTTGTATGAAAGGCAACACTGCTGGCTGATGCAGAGATATTTTCCTTGGTGAAGTCACCCAATGGTATACATTTGTGGGTGTGTTGTGATCGTTAGGCTGAGCCACTTCATGACCTCTGCTGAAATGAGGTTCTTTTAGCTTCCTCTATTGACAACTAATTGCAGTGGAGAACCCTTCACCCACATCTCAGAATGGAAGAGGGACTCCCCCTCCTCTGGATCCTCGGGCTCCTCCCTCTGGAGCTTGGTGGTGGAAATGGTGGCACTGGGCTCTACATCAATTATTTTCTTCCCTTTTTCATTCCCCTTGTCTATTTTTTGACTCAGAATCATAACATGCACTTGATTCGGATGCCTTCAATTCGGACAACAATGACTGTTTGGTCTGACACTCGCTTGTGTTGTGAGTGGAACTGTTATGAAATTCACACCACTTCCCCGTGTACTTCTTTGGCTTTGTGGTGTTGCTATGAGTTACCCCGCGTTGGATTTTCCCCTTGTTCCGTGGTTTAGGGGCGCCTTTCCATGGCTTTGGATTCACGGATTCAAAGTCTCGCTTCTTCTGCTTAAATTTCTACTCGATCTTGGCGACATATCGATATGTTGTGCCAAGTGAGGTAATGTAGAGGAACTTCATTTCCTCCTGAATGTATCTGTGCAAATAACTGTGATACTTGAGTACCAAATGTTTCTCTGAATATTTAATACCCAACTTTGTGCGCAGGGTATGGAATAGTTTGTCAGCTCGTGCACATCTTGATCCCTTTGTTGTCGTAACGTGGTCCATTGGACGTACTTATCCTCATATCTCCCCACGGGGTAATATTGTTCATTGATGCCATCTCAGAATGAATTCCAAGTGGGTGAAACCGAGAAAAGAGAGGGTTCCCTCTCTTCCTTTTTCTCAAAGTAGGTTTCCCACAAGTCTTTGACATGGGGGGTGGCTTTGAGGAGTGTAAAAGTAATATTTTCTCAGTCGGAGAAATCATGGACCGAGAAATACCCTTCCAGCAAATTCAACCATCTATTTACAACTTCTACATCTTTCTGGCCTTCAAATATAGGAATGTCGAAGTTGACTTGTATCTTGAAAGGAGTGGCACCTTTAGAGTGGCTACTAGATTTAGATGTGTTGTCAATGGGTAGTCATTGAACGATCTAGGAAAAGTTATCCATCATCGCATTTCTTTGTTTCTCTAGGGCCTCCTTGAGAAATATTTTGATAGGATATCCTACTCCCTCGTCTTTATTTTCTTCCCCCATGGGCGACGTCGGGGTTTGCGAGGATGATCCTGTAAATTTTGAACCAGGTCAAGCCCTAACTCCTTATACCCCGACCTCATTGGGGACATGCAAAGAAGGATCAAGAAGAGCAGACCACTTTGATACCATTGATACAGATTTATGTAGGAACACAATAAAATACATAAATAAAAATAAACACAGATATGTAGCAAAAATAAAACTTCATTTCATTTATATCAAATAACTGAAGTATGCTTACAGACAAAATGGACACAAAATAGCTAAGGCGATGGTAGCTTATCTCTGAGACGAGATGTGGTGGCTACATTCTTATGAATTGTGTTACAATGAGGATTGAAGGCCTATTTATTATTGAGAAATAATGGAAATCCATAAACATCAAAAAACCTAACCCTAGGAGATGAAACACCAAATTATGGGCCCCGTTGGGGTAAATTTGTACATCAATTTCCTGGGGTCGTAACTTTTGCATATGATCTCCGTTTGATGCACACAATACCTCATTACAAATATCTATCTGAGGACTAAAATTATTAATAGTCAATGTTGCATTGAACACATACATTTGTTGCCAATTATTTTCCAAAAAAACGTCATTTAGGGCCTCAAAATGGCTCTGGAAGTTCAGGACCCGAAAAACTGCCAAAAATAGTAAATTGTGCTACAATTAAGGAAATTGAAGAGCTAAAAGAAATAATGGTGGGGGTCCAAGTGGAATAGGTGGGTGGCCACCAATATACACATGGATCGAAATCCCTAAACACGAGTTTCCAAAGGGAAATCTGCATGTATACGCGTCTGTCTTTTAGAAAAGTAGCATATGCGCAGAGTAAGTTTGAAAAACTTAAATTATAATGGATGCAACCTCGCTATTTTGCAGGATGTCGATCATTTGGAGAGATAGATAGCACAATTATGTTGATAATGAGGTTTTTAATGATCAAGAATCATTGAATGCACTACGAAATTGCAGATTGCTCAAAATTTTCATGATGCCCAACATGAAAACACAAACTCAGTTGTTGGAAATGATAATTCATTATTGGAACCCATAGTAGGATATTTTTTTGATTGATCATAAGCCCTTATAGATTGAAGTAGAGGATATATACTTCATAACATGACTTTCTCAAAGGGGTGAAGCAGTTGACTTGAGAGGGAGGGCCCAAGGAGGCCTTAACATTGAAGATTATATAACTATGTACTGTACACAAAATATTGATAAGGTAGGATCACAAGTTCCGATAAAACAAATCATACTCCTACCAATCAAAATCATCCCATTCACTATTTTCATGTTAGCAGGTTCAACCTCATTGCATCAGGCTTCACGACCTTCTATGTTCTTTGAATTAAAGTGCCTACGACCCGTAGTTTATGATTGGTGTACAACGTTCTTGATCAACATGAAGAAGAAATTAACATCATTTAGACATGGTAAAACAAATAACTTTGGCTATGGAAGCATCCTTTGCTCATTCTTATTCGAGCAGATTCCAATACTTCGACCCAGAGTATCTACTACCCTTAGCATTCCCAGAGATCCTAGGATGGCTAGATGGGAAGATTTTATCAAACGACTTGGTGGAGGCGAAGTCACTCGAGTGGAATTTGATGATGAGTTCTTCTTCTAGTGGGAGAAACAATCACATCCTTATATGATTACCCCTATGCAGGTTCAAAGTTCCGAGAAGAACTAGAGCTAGTACTTCCAGCAGGAGCTGCATGGGGAAATATTGGTAAAATTTTGATTTTTATCTTCTTCTTTTTTATATTTTTAAATATGATCTTAAGAAATTAAAAGTATTTTTTTGTGAAGAAAAAATATTCCAAGATTAAATGATCATGATGTAGATATTGGACCAGCGAGACTTGAGGGTCTACCGAGGCATAGGCATCGCGGTAGAGGCGTAGAGAGAACAACAACTGATTATGAGAGAGTCCTTCATGTTGTTCAGAGGAATTTGGAGAGTTTGACTCACCAAGTACCCATGGCATCAGTAGAGGATCTCCCTGAGGCTATACAGAGACAAGTGGTAGGAGTACCACAAGAGTGGGTGTAGCTCTTCCGATGAGTGGTGAATTCCATTGTCTTCTTTCGAGAAACTCCTCTAGGGAAAGGCCCACAACCTTAGATTTATATGACTAATATTTTTGACATATGGACATGATCATGATTAAGCCCTAATTTTATAGGAAATTTTTCCACATTTTGTAATATTTTGACATACTATTCATATCTATATACAAATTTTTCATGATGGTTTAATCATATATACAAATGATTTTATGATATTTTGATTTTAATGTGATGAATTATTAAGATGTCAATCCAACACTTGATTAGTTATCGAATCAACAAATGTGTTTTCTGATCGTGTAATATGAATGAAAGTAATAAATTTGAATGATCTTTGTAATAACCTCACTCTCATAAATTGGGGATGTAATAAAGGATCCTTCACACAATAAATGTTATTCGATTGTGACACAACCAATTGTGAATCCAAATAAACCACTAATGTTTCAATACCAAAAGATAATGCTTTAGATAGTAAACTGATGACAACACTGTATTCAGACATATTATTGGAAGTAGGACTGATACATATGCCTCTTGAGACTAACAACTAACCATATGGATAATATATTACCCAATCAGTGGAAGCTAAGTTCAGAGTATGTCTACTAGCACTATCGGTGAATCCTAAGTACACCAAATCACCCATCGAAACCTTCCAAAGCAGATAAAAAATATCACCCCGAGACCCATAAATAGGAAAATATATGTACAATATTTACAAAATAAAGCAAATTCTAGGCAAGTGTCTAGGAATAATACTTCTTAAAATAGATCCTACTTATGGGCTCTAACAACACATTTCCCTCAAAATCAACCAATTCATATGCACCCTTATTCAAGACCCTTTTAATGATAAAGTGACCATACCACATGGGTTTGAAATTACTTGCCCCCAGGGTGTCTTTATCTTGGTCATACACCAGGACAAGGTCACCTTTAGAGAAAACCCTAGGTCATACAGTCTTGTCATAATGGGATTTTACTCTGTTTTTATGAGCTTCATTAATTGTGGCTGCATCCCTACGTTGTTCATCTAGGTGTTCCAAATGAATAAGACGGTCTTCAAGAATTGAGGTGTCTGGAAGAATTTGGACTGATAATTTTAGATATGGAATCTCATATTACAGAGGGAAGATTGATTCCAAACTGTAAACTAACTAAAAAAGAGTAAAACCCGTAGCGGTCTTGGAAAACATCTGGTACGCTCAAAGCGCAGGATATAGCATGGTGTGCCAGTTCGACTTAGCTTTATTGATTGTCCTTTACAGGAAAGTCTTAAGGGATTTATTGATGAATTCTACTAGACCATTAGGGGTAAAAAGGATACGAATTCTCCTTTTGAAATCCCAATTTCAAAGCCAACTCACACACCATATTATTCTGAAAATGACTGCCCTGATCAGTGACAATCTCTCTAGGAATATCGAAGCATGAAATGATTTGATTGAACAGGAAAAAAAATATTGTCTCACTATCGTTACTAAAAGTAGGCATAGCTTCGACCACATCCTTTCTTCTTCCCATCGAATTATTGATTTCCTTTGGGATTTGAATATTTAACAACATTGAATACTAAAGGTTGAGAAGGAACAAACACTAACATGGTAGTTTGTGCTAGAGAAGAAAATTGTAATGACAATTGTTGCAATTGATTCAACATAATATTCATATTTCTCTCGATTGACCCTAAAATCCCATCGGAATGGGGGATTGGTTTTGGTTTGGCTAGATTGATCTTCGATGGAGGAGCAACTGGAAAAATCTTGTAAATGAGTCTAGACTAAGAATAAATAAGTTCTACCTGTTGGGCCTTAAAGATATCCCGTTCTTCAGTGAACACCCCATAAAGTGACATGTCCTTATAAATATATGACTGCATAGATTTCAGAAACCATTCCAAAAGGAACTCATTTGAGATATATGCCTTGATTAATATCTTACTTTTGTACCACTCTTGAATGTGGTTAGAAATATTAGTAGCCTTGTCCTACTCAAAATTGGCTAGAAGCTCAGTTCCAACATCATAACGGAAAAACAACTGGAAATGATTTAGAAAAATTGTAGCTAATTCACCAAATGTGGAAAACATACCCCCCTTTAACTCAATATACCATTTAGCTGCATTTGTAGTTAAGGTGTGTTGGAAAAGTCTCAATCGGATGTAATAATTGAACAAGGATTTTGATGAGCACCATAAATGGAATTTAGTTATATGATCTGCAGATCCTCACCAGTCTTCGCTTCAAATTTTCGAATGTCAGAAGGAATTTTAGTGGGGACCGGAGGCCAAGCCAGATTTTAGTGGATCAGATACTTCGTCAATTTTGAAAGATTTGGAAAATTCAAAGTTTATAGGAATGGTAAGAGCAGAGGAATGGGAGAGTTCCACCCTCCAAGAGTGGAATTATTGATATTTGAGAAAGATTATCCTGGATTTTGAGAGGCACCAGGTTTCCACGGATTACTTTTAGAAGGACTTGGACCATAAAGAAAACCTTTTCGTCATGAGGTAATCGAAGGGTATCCACCCCTGCTATAGGAACTTGTGGTCCAGAGTTAATCAGAGGGTATCCCTACTGTAGGATGACCAATGATAGGAAATTTTCCTCCCATTAGAACATTATATGAAGGGGAGGGGCCCTAATAAGGATTCCATGCACTAGCTAAAGGAGGAAAAACTCGTGAGGTACCAATAGTAGGGAAGGGCATACTCCCCTGATGACCAAATAGATGGGAAAAAATACCATACCTAAAATCACTAACAAAAGGATTTTCCCATCCCTGGTTCCCTTGAAAAGGATTAATATTTTGATTTTGACCAGAGAAGGGTATTGATCCTAAGTTTGAAGATGGATTGGAAGGAGGGACATGTCCACTTCCAAAATTGAAACCTTGTAAATATGTTGAACCATAAGGCATTGAATTCTTAGATATGGAAACAACAAAAGGAAATTTTGAGGGAAGTAAAGAAATCCTACTGGATGACATCCCAAAAGGATAAGCACCAGTGAAAGGAGCAGAATTTTGGGTGCCCCCACTCGAACCCAGAATGGAGGTAGAGCCAAAAACTACTGTACTAGGTGTAATAGTAGATATAGGAATGGTACGCCCTCCTACAATTGTAGGAGGGGTCTGTACACCAGTATTATCAATAGCCACACTTGCGCTACTAACAATGGCCATTGGAAAAAAAGGAGAGTGAAAAGGGCTAGCCTGACTATGATTTGGGGTACCCACGTATGATACAATGTAAGAAAGATCAGAAGTAAGAGGTTTCGAAGGAGTCATAGGAGACTCAGGAATTTATTCAACTTGAATTTCATCTTTCTATTAGAAGAGTACCCTAGCGAGGATCAGAGCATTTCCGTTCGAATTCTGGACTAGACTAGGTTCACCTTGTGAATGAGAGCCCTTGGAGAAGGATATGTCTCTGTTGTGTTAGCTAATACTCATTTGAAAGAACCATCAAAATTGCTACGCCTTCTAGGTGGAGGATCGATTCTCGCAGGGGAAAGACCACGAAGGCTTTTGGACCGACGAACTGGTCGATCAACCACTTTTAAATATTAAGAGAATTTAAAGACTCAAAACACCTATGGAAAATTAGGAGCACAAAGAAGTCACTAAAAATATACTAAAGATACAACCAAGAAAAAAAATTCCAGGTATTTCCGCTCCATGTGATTATGACCGGAAACCAAAATACAAGAAAGAAAAGATAAGGACCTTCCAAATATTGTTTGGGATGATCAAGGCCAAATCCTACTAGTAAAGGAATCAGAAAAAAATTACGCTGACCTCCAGACATTAGCCTTTTCCGGTGCAAGTACCCGAGCTTCGCAAGGGCACACTCCATAAGTAATATGAAAGTGATGTAATGTATGTATCATGTACGACGAGAATTTTCCCCCATAGTCACCTATGTGGTCCCTAAGATAGGAAACTAAGGTCATCATCTCGTAATCAGAGTCTGCGAAGAACAATCGTGGGTGCGCGATCTAACAAGTAGGAGAGGGGGTATATCTCTTTCCTTATCTTCACACATCCTCGTGCTTGACTCCTATGTTAGAGGATATTTCTCGGACAACCTAAGGATACTTGATTTTCACACTTTAATCAACTTCTATGCTTTCAGTTTTGAGTGGCCTTTGAGATTTTACTCGCCACACACCTATTCCAAGGCCCTAAATTCCCTATAATAATTGATGTATCTATGAAAAAAATAAAAATATATTTCATTTTAGATTTAAGAATTGATTTAATTGGTTGTTATTTAGGTCAAATTTAGAAGAAGTGCAACTTGTGATATTCTGACACAAAGAAATCAATAGAAAACTAGGCTACATGCAAATGTAACTTCTTTTTCTTCAATGAAAAGTGATTTCTACAGGGTTCTACGAGAAAGCTAAGAAAACAAAAACTCTTCTTTTTTTTTTTCCTTTTAAGCACTCACACATATAACATCTAGCAAAAATACTAAAAATTCCTAAAATGAAAACTACGTCCCTAATGCATACTAGAATGCCAAAATGCAAGATTCTAAGAAATGCTTGTAATAATTCAAAATTTTCCTCAATAAATTGGAATATTAATTTTTTCTATTTTCACTTAGGAGATGAATAATTGGATGAGAAGGCCCATTCATAATACAAACATGGATAAAATCCCTCTAGTATGAAAGGGGATGAGCCTTGGAACTAGATTTCACACCCTCATGTGTGAAAGGGGACATTTTGCAAAGAGGCTTGGTTAAGTTTGACCAAGTAAAACAATGCAAAGGAAGAGGAGGGAATATTCCTTGAAGGAGGAAACCCTAATCGAGTGGGACCCATGGAGAGGGAGCTCTCATGTGTTTAAAAGGAGGGGAAGGTAGCCATTGTTACAGATGCATATGATTATTGATTTCATGTCTGCTTAGACATTTCTGCAATCCCGACTGTTTAGCTGAGTTGCTGTGTTGCTTAGCACAAGGATATCCTGCTTAGGAATCCTTCTCCTTTATTGAGAAGCCTCTTGAAGGAGTTGTACTGATTTGTCTCACATCTAGGCTTGAGGCCAAGCATCCTCCTCCAGGACAACATTATTGCTGCAGCAGCATAATTCTGTGTTGCAGTGAGAAGTCACAACACCTCTTCCATTGCTTGTTTTTCAGAGGGAGAGTCTTTATTTCCTTTGGAGGATCAGTTTGGAAGCTATCAGAGCTTATTGCAGAACTTGGAACTTGGCCAAATCATTCTATTCCACCTACAGTGCAGTTACCCTCTTAGACTGCGTTATTTTCATAGAGCACTTGCAGTGAGGGATTGCAGGTTTATTGGAGGGTGAGATCTCAAGTGCAAGGATCAGCCTTCCATTTAGGAGATCCATTTGAGGAGGTCTACTTCAGATTGCTTATCATCTTCAGCCTTCTCTATTTAGTTCCAGATTTGAGTTGCAGCTGCTGCCTAGCAACTTCGGCATTTTTGCCATTTTGTATATTTCAGTCAATCCTTTGGAGGATTGCTGTATTATTGTTTCTAAGGGTTAGAGCTTTGCTCCTCTATTTTAATTGAGCCATATACTATCATATTCATGTATTGACATCATTTTGCAGCAGTTATCCATAATATACTGTGCTGTCACAGCCAACGGTTTCATATATGAAGCAGTGTTCTTTCATTTCCTTGTACATGTATTGTCGAGGCTTGCATTGCCTTTCTTGAGTGGATGTTTCCTCAGGAAATTGTACTTTCCTTGCTGCTATAACATTATTTTCTGGCTACCTATATCTTCTTGCCTCACAACTATTAAAATAACGTTGTTGATCTATTGTATGTTCATACATTGGTTGGAGTCCCTCATCAGGAATTTTCAGAGGACATCTAAGTGTGGGAGATCTATTTAACCCACCTAGAAGGATTTATTTGGAGCCTCCTCTTGGATTCAGCACTTAGATACATTTATCTAAGGGATCCAGGTCCTGGTTTCAATTCCTATAGCAGCCATTACTGGAAAATGTGTTTTCCAGTCATGCCTTGCTAGCTGTTCCACATTTGGAATATTACAGTGGTATCAAAGCATGATCTCTAGCTCAGCCTGTGAGATCAAACTATCAAAAGCATAAAGAGAAGAAGTAGAGATCAGAATGATGGAGAGGATGATTTTCTTCTCATCTATTTCCATATCTAAGAAGAGCCTCTCCAAAAAGGTTAGACAAACCAAGGAGGAAGAAGACAATGAAACTTTAAGAGGGTTTCAAGAATAAGGAAGCTGCAGTGAGACCTATAGAGGGTTTCAAGAAGGAGAGGAAGACCCATGCACTTCCTCCCCTCACAAAGAAGAGGGATTGTACATAGAAAAAAAAAGCATGACTCCACCACTTGGAAGAATGACGGAAGAGGAGATCTCCCTACTTATTTTCCAAACTATGAGAGATATTGAAGAAGACCTCAAAGAGTTTGAACGGGAGGAGACTTGTACCAACGCTGGCATAACTTTGGAGGAGTAGCCTTCATGTTCAATGGAAGAGGACAACACAGTTGAGGAATAAGCTCTTTCTTCTACATCTCACTAAGGTATGATTAAAAATCCATCTATTGTCATTTCAGCACATTGTATGAAGGGATCTACATCTTTGCATGCTGTTGATTTAGAGCAACAGAGTTGCACTGCGCTGTGCAAAGGAAGTAAGGAAGAAGAGAGGAACCATTCCTTATTGGAGAATTCACATGGAAGCTTCATTCATGGAGCAATAGAGAATGGAATGATGGACAGTAGACATCTTGAAGTGAGAAACCCTTTCTCCTTTCTAGATGACCCTTTCTCAATGAGCACACCCCTGTTCAAAGAGAAACTTCTACTTGCAGAAAATCCAAGAACCCTTTGGTTTTGGAAGACTATTGTTGAGAGGGATGTCTCATGGAGAGATCTCATTAGAGGTGCACTTCAACACACCATGGAGTGAAAATATTTTCTTCTTTTCTCATAGGAGCAGATAGAAGATGGAGGACATCTTAGGATGGATAAAATATCTCATGCTTGTGTTGGAAATTCCTTGATCCATACACATCATGATGGGAGGTTTTTTCCTACCACCTATTTGGGTCTTTATAGGGTCTCATTGATCCTTGAGAATATTGCATTTCAAAATCCCATGAATTGCAAAGACAAAGATCTGGTTTGGGAGGATGGTAGCCCTCATGAGAGGAGTACCAAGATGAAGAGAAGGAGAAGGCATACACAAATGATTGAGTGGATGTGGTTGATGAGAAAGGAGCCAGGAAGCTACTTGCAGATATATGACACCGGGCAGCAGGAGGCTTGGCTGCGTTGGTTACTCTTGAAAGAGTTTGGCCATCACTTGGCACACACTCTTCCTAAGGGTAGGAGGATAGGAGAAGAGATGGCAGGATACTTGCATCATTGGGTAGCATAGATTATGGATGCGTGGTGTTGATGTGATACTCATATCATTCATTGTGTCTTCATCACATGAGTTGTATGATGGAAGTATGGGGAGGCAACAAAATATTTTGTTGCTTTTCTTGTTTTTGGGAGAGCAAGAGAAGATTTGCTCTCACACTTTGCATGATGTTGTAGGAGGAGGAGATGGAATTATCTCCTTGGTATTTGATGATTTGGAAGCACTTCAATCTTGGGAATTATTCCATATTTGTTGCAGCATTATTAGAGGGATCTTTGACAAGGAGCATGTCAAAGAACAGAGACTTGTATTGACAGGAGCTTATTTGCATGAGCTCATAGTGCTGTCACTTGGGAGCAGAAAATTATGGATGGAGTGTCCCTAGGATCAATTCACTTTGGATGCACTTGGTGAACAAGGAGGAGGTGATGATGATAGAGTGGGGGATAGAGACATCTATCACTATGGCATACTCTTCTTGACTTGGGTTTCCAAGCATGAGGAGGATTATCTTCTTGTAGCACATGGGTCAATTTTCTTCATAGCATGCCAAAACACTATGGAGAACTCACTCATGGATCCATGTACCATATTACTTCCGGCATATGGTAAGGAGTTTGTTTTTACATGTATTGGCTTCCATACTCTTACCATTCCTTTGCAGTGCATTGCTTCACAAGAGGACAAGCTTGTCACATTGCTCCATGATCATTATTGGGCCAATCTATATGATGGAGGCACTACATGTTCTAATCAAAGCATGGGAGGAGATATGGCCACCACAACCACATGTTTGTTCTCTTTTGATATTCATCCATTGTATAATCATGGGCAAGTATATGATCATGTATTGATAGCACATTTAGCCATTTACTATTCATTAGTAGGTGAGATGATTCTTGTATGCTACTTGCCATACTATTTTCTGAAGTTACAGTGGATGAAACTGCGCTGTATCCTCTTGAGATATTGTTTGTATCATGCATCATCATGTAAAATTTGCAGCAAAATCCTCATTGGGATAATCTATGATGATCTTGTCCTATTCATCATGGATGAAACATTTTGGGCCAGCTTGTTCTTCATCGTTGGAGGAGAACTCTTTGGGGGATTGTTATTCACTTTGCCATTTGAGGGAAATACTTTTGCAGCCTAGGATCAGCACATACTCTACACTTATCATAAGTGGAGAGAAGGAAAACTTGGGTTAGGCTATTATGCTTGCCATGTTCATATTTTCAGCCCACCTTCATTTCTGAATCTTGAGGTGGAAGGAGAATTTCAAGAGTTGCCATATTGGGAGGTGACTCATTTTGTTTGGATGATTGCTTGGGGATGGAGGCTCCACATGGGGAAGATTTTCCTCATCACATTTATAAATCCATGCCTTGAGTGGAGACTTTCCAATTCTATCCCTATAGTTTCTTGAGGACAAGCAACCTTTGGGAGGGGAGGACTGTAATATTCCAAATTTTTCCTCAATAAATTGGAATATTAATTTTGTCTATTTTCACTTAGGAGATGAGTAATTGGGTGAGAAGGCCCATTCATAATAAAAACATGGATAAAATCCCTTTAATATGAAAGGGGATGAGCCTTGGAACTAGATTTCACACCGTCATGTGTGAAAGGGGACATTTTGCAAAGAGGCTTGGTTAAGTTTGGCCAAGTCAAACAGCGCAGAGGAAGAGGAGGGAATATTACTTGAAGGAGGAAACCCTAATAGAGTGGGACCCATGGAGAGGGAGCTCTCATGTGTTTAAAAGGAGGAAAAGGCAGCCATTGTTACAAATGCATATGATTATTGATTTCATGTCTGCTTAGACATTTCTTCAATCCCGACTGTTTAGCTGAGTTGCTGTGATGCTTAGCACAAGGATCTCCTACTTAGGAATCCTTCTCCTTTCTTGAGAAGCCTCTTGAAGGATTTGTACTGTTTTGTCTCACATTTAGGCTGGAGGCCAAGCATCCTCCTCCAGGACAGCGTTATTGCTGCAACAACATAATTCTGTGTTGCAGGGTGTTGCAGTGAGAAGTCACAACGCCTCTTCCATTGCTTGTTTTTCAGAGGGAGAGTCTTTCTTTCCTTTGGAGGATCAGTTTGGAAGCTATTAGAGCTTATTTCAGATCTTGGCACTTGGCCAAATCATTCTATTCCACCTACAACGCAGTTACCCTCTTAAACTGCGTTATTTTCATAGAGCACTTGTAGTGAGGGATTGCAGGTTGATTGGAGGGTGATATCTCAAGTGTAAGGATCAACCTTCCACTTAGACGATCCATTGGAGGAGGTCTACTTCAGATTGCTTATCATCTTCAGGCTTCTCTATTTAGTTCCAGATTTGAGTTGCAGCTGCTGCCCAGCAACTCCGACATTTTTTCCATTTTGTATATTTCAGTCAATCCTTTGGAGGATTGTTGTATTATTGTTTCTAAGGGTTAGAGCTTTGATCCCATATTGTAATTGAGCCATATATTTTCATATTCATGTATTGAAATCATTTTTCAGCAGTTAGCCATAATAGACTGCGCTGTCATAGCCAAGGGCTTCATATATGAAGCAGTGTTCTTTCATTTCCTTGTACATGTATTGTTGAGGCTTGCATTACCTTTATTGAGTGGATGTTTCCTCAAGAAATTGTAATTTACTTGCTGCTATAACATTATTTGCTGGCTACCTGTATCTTCTTGCCTCACAACTATTAAAATAACGTTGTTGATCTATTGTATGTTCATACATTGGTTGGAGTCCCTCATCGGGCATTTTCAGAGGACATCTAAGTGTGGGAGATATGTTTAACCCACTTAGAAGGATTTGTTTGGAGCCTCCTCTTGGATTCAGCACTTAGATACATTGATCTAAGGGATCCAGGTCCTAGTTTCAATTCTTGTAGCAGCCATTACTAGAAAATTCGTTTTCCAGTCATGCCTTGCTAGCTGTTCCACATTTGGAATATTACAGTGGTATCAAAGCATGATATTTGGCTCAGCCTGTGAGATCAAACTATCAGAAGCATAAAGAGAATAAGCAGAGATCAGAATGATGGAGAGGATGAGTTTCTTCTCATCTATTTCCAGATCTAAGAAGAGCCTCTCCAAATAGGTTAGATAGACCAAGGAGGAAGAAGACAATGAAACTCTAAGAGGGTTTCAAGAAGAAGGAACTTGCAGTGAGACCTATAGAAGGTTTCAAGAAGGAGAGGAAGACCCATGCAATTCCTCCCCTCACAAAGAAGAGGGATCGTACATAGAAAACAAAAGCATGACTCCACCACTTGGAAGAATGACGGAAGAGGAGATCTCCCTACTTCTTTTCCAAACTATGAGAGGTATTGAAGAAGACCTCAAGGAGTTTGAATGGGAGGAGAATTGTACCAGCGCTGGCACAACCTTGGAGGAGCAGCCTTCATGTTCAATGGAGGAGGACAACACAGTTTAGGAAGAAGCTCTTGCTTCTACATCTCACCAAGGTATGATTAAAAATCCATCTATTGTCATTTCAGCACATTGTATGAAGGGATCTACATCATTGCGTGCCACTGATTTAGAGCAACAGAGTTGCACTGCGCTGTGCAAAGGCAGTAAGGAAGAAGAGAGGAACCATTCCTCATTGGAGCATTCACATGTAAGCTTCATTCATGGAGCAATAGAGGATGGAATGATGGATGGTAGACATCTTGAAGTGAGAAACCCTTTCTCATTTCTAGATGACCCTTTCTCAATGAACACACCCCTGCTCAAAGAGAAACTTCTACTTGCAGAAAATCCAATACCCCTTTGGTTTTGGAAGACTATTGTTGAGAGGGAGGTCTCATGGAGAGATCTCATTAGAGGTGCACTTCAACACACCATGGAGTGCAAATATTTTCTTCTTTCTCACAGGAGCAGATAGAAGATGGAGGACATCTTAGGATGGATAACATCTCTCATGCTTGTGTTGGAAATTCCTTGAGCCATACACATTATGATGGGAGGTTTTTTCCTACCACCTATTTGGGTCCTTATAGGGTCTCATTCATCCTTGAGAAGATTTCATTTCAAAATCCCATGAATTTAAAAGACGGAGATTTGGTTTGGGAAGATGGCAGCCCTCATGAGAGGAGTACCAAGATGAAGAGAAGGAGAAGGCATCCACAAGTGATTGAGTGGATGTGGTTGATGAGAAAGGAGCCAGGAAGCTACTTGCAGATATATGACACCGAGCAGCAGGAGGCTTGGCTGTGCTGGTTACTCTTGAAAGAGTTTGGCCATCACTTGGCACACACTCTTCCTAAGGGTAGGAGGATGGAGAAGAGATGGCAGGATACTTGCATAATTGGGTAGCATAGAGTATGGATGCGTGGTGTTGATGTGATACTCATATCATTCATTGTGTCTTCATCACATGAGTTGTATGATGGAAGTATGGGGAGGCAGCAAAATATTTTGTTGCTTTGCTTGTTTTTGGGAGAGCAGGAGCATATTTTCTCTCACACTTTGCATGATGTTGCAGGAGGAGGAGATGGCATTATCTCCTTGGTATTTTATGATTTGGAAGCACTTCCATCTTGGAAAGTATTCCATATTTTTTGCAGCATTATTAGAGGGATCTTTGACAAGGAGCATGTCAAAGAACAGAGCCTTGTATTGACAGAAGCTTATTTGCATGAGCTCACAGCGCTGTCACTTGGGAGCAGAAGCTTATGGATGAAGTGTCCCCAGGATCACTTCACTTTGGATGCACTTGGTGAACAAGGAGGAGGTTATGATTATAGAGTGGGGGATAGAGACATCTATCACTATGGCATACTCTTCTTGACTTGGGTTTCCAAGCATGAGGAGGATTATCTTCTTGCAGCACATGGGTCAATTTTCTTCATAGCATGCCAAAACACTATGGAGAACTCACTCATGGATCCATGTACCATCTTACTTCCATCATATGGTAAGGAGTTTGTTTTTACATGTATTGGCTTCCATAATCTTACCATTCCTTTGCAGTGCATTGCTTCACAAGAGGGCAAGCTTGTCACATTGCTCCATGATCATTATTGGGCCAATCTATATGATGGAGGCAGCCATCTTTTATGTGGCCTTGGGAAAATGTTTTATCATCACATGTATGTTCAGTTTCTGCACTCAAACATGTACCATATGAAGACATGCATGATTAACCATGTAAAAAGAAACATTTTTCCTTGTACTTTTCTCAAGCAGTAGCTTGTAAAACTGCGCTGTACACACCTAGGAGACTGTTGGTATCTTCAAGCACCACATGAAGCCATCAATATTTCCTTCATTCTTGTACTGATCATGTCTTCACTTGCTGATATTGGTTATATTCTTGTTGAGAGCATGATTGGGAGGTTGACACATGAGTTGGATGTGTGCTTGAGGGGAGAAAACTCCCACATTTTCTGCACTACATGTTCTAATCAGAGCATGGGAGGATATATGGCCACCACAGCCACATGTTTTTTCTCTTTTGAGGTGGGCCATGAGATTGATATTAATCCATTGTATAATCATGGGCAAGTATATGATCATGTATTGATAACACATTCAACCATTTACTATTCATTAGTAGTTGAGATGATTCTTGTATGCTACTTGCCATACTATTTTCTGAAGTTACAGTGGATGAAACTGCGCTGTATCCTCTTGAGAAATTGTTTGTATCATGCATCATCATGTAAAATTTGCAGAAAACTCCTCATTGGGATACTCTATGATGATATTTTCCTATTCATCATGGATGAAAAATTTTGGGCCAGCTTGTTCTTCATTGTTGGAGGAGAACTCTTTGGGGGATTGTTCTTCACTTTTATATTTGAGGGCAATACTTTTGCAGCCCAAGATCAGCACATAATCTACACTTATCATAAGTGGAGAGAAGGACAACTTGGGGTAGGCTATGATGCTTTCCATGTTCAGATTTTTGGCCCACCTTCATTTCCGAAGCTTGAGGTGGAAGGAGATTATCAAGAGTTGCCATATCTGGAGGTGACTCATTTTGTTTGGATGATTGCTTGGGGATGGAGGCTCCACATGGGGAAGATGTTCCTCATCACATTTCTAACTCCATGCCTTGAGTGGAGACTTTCCAGTTCTATCCTTGCAGTTGCTTGAGGACAAGCAACCTTTGGGAGGGGAGGACTGTAATATTCCAAATTTTTTCTCAATAAATTGGAATATTAATTTTGTCTATTTTCACTTAGGAGATTAATAATTGGGTGAGAAGGCCCATTCATACTAAAAACATGGATAAAGTCCCTCTAGTATGAAAGGGGATGAGCCTTGGAACTAGATTTCACACCCTCATGTGTGAAAGGGGACATTTTGCAAAGAGGCTTGGTTAAGTTTGACCATGTCAAACAACGCAGAGGAAGAGGAGGGAATATTCCTTCAAGGAGGAAACCCTAATAGAGTGGGATCCATGGAGAGGGATCTCTCATGTGTTTAAAAGGAGGGAAAGGCATCCGTTGTTACAGATGCATATGATTATTGATTTCATGTCTACTTAGACATTTCTGCAATCCCAGCTGTTTAGCTGAGTTGCTGTGCTGCTTAGCACAAGGATCTCCTGCTTAGGAATCCTTCTCCTTTCTTGAGAAGCCTCTTGAAGGAGTTGTACTGATTTGTATCACATCTAGGCTTGAGGCTAAGCATCCTCCTCCAGGACAATGTTATTGCTGCAACAGAATAATTCTGTGTTGCAGAGTGTTGCAGTGAGAAGTCACAACACCTCTTCCATTGCTTTTTTTTCAGAGGGAGAGTCTTTCTTTCCTTTGGAGGATCATTTTGGAAGCTATCAGAGCTTATTGAAGATCTTGGCACTTTTCCAAATCATTATATTCCACCTACAGCCCAGTTACCCTCTTAGACTGTGTTATTTTCATAGAGCACTTGTGGTGAGGGATTGCAGGTTGATTAGAGGGTGAGATCTCAAGTGTAAGGATCAGCCTTCCACTTAGGAGATCCATTGGAGGAGGTCTACTTCAAATTTCTTATCATATTCAACCTTATCTATTTAGTTCCAGATTTGAGTTGCAGCTGCTGCCCAACAACTCCGACATTTTTGCCATTTTGTATATTTCAGTCAATCCTTTGGAGGATTGTTGTATTATTGTTTCTAAGGGTTAGAGCTTTTCTCCCCTATTGTAATTGAGCCATATACTGTCATATTCATGTATTGACATCATTTTGCAGCAGTTAGCCATAATAGACTGTGATGTCATAGCCAAGGGTTTCATATATGAAGCAGTGTTCTTTCATTTCCTTGTACATGTATTGTTGAGGCTTGCATTGCCTTTCTTGAGTGGATTTTTCCTCAAAAACTTGTACTTTCATTTCTGCTATAACATTATTTGCTGGCTACCTATATCTTCTTGCCTCACAGCTATTAAAATAATGTTGTTGATCTATTGTATGTTCATACATTGGTTGGAGTCCCTCGTTGGGAATTTTCAGAGGACATCTAAGTGTTGGAGATTTGTTTAACCCACTTAGAAGGATTTCTTTGGAGCCTCCTCTTGGATTTAGCACTTAGATACATTGATCTAAGGGATCCAGGTCCTAGTTTCAATTCTTGTAGCAGTCATTACTGGAAAATGCATTTTCTAGTCATGCCTTTCTAGTTGGAATATTACAGTGGAATATTACCTTGAGGGATTTCTTTGAGCTCAAATTCTGGAAGTGTAATGTATGATGTGTTAATTAAGGGATCCAAGCCCCCTTCCATCTTATTTTTGCATTATCTTCATAATGCAATAGAGGATCTCTTTGAGTTATTCCTTGGCTTTTTTTTTTCAGTGGAGGGCTTGGCTATCCATTGGAGGATCAGTGAGGAGGACTCCCGATCATATTTTCATATCATTGGCATCAGGCCTACCATCCATTTACCCTCACAACGCAGTATTAAGCTAGATCTGCGTTATTTTTGCAGGAAGTTGCCAGGAGGGTCATTTGAGCTCATCAGGAGGGGTTGTTTTTGAGTAAAGGGATCAGCCTTTTGCTTAGAGACACTATCAGAGGAGGGCATCATTATTTTAGATCTGCTACAACCTCATTTCATATTTTGATTCAGTTGCAGTGACAAGTTAATTGTCACATTGTACATTCTCCGGAATTTCTAGCAATCTCTCCGAGATTGGCGAGAAATCTTGTATTGGAGCCCATTCCTTTATTATTGGGCATTTATTTGTATATTTCAGCCATATTTCATGTATGCACATCTACAGCAACAACTCCACTTCTATAGACTGTGCAGTCACTGCTCTCCGACATTTTGTGTAACTGTAGCATCTCATGTATTCCATGTTTTAATCATTGGAGATTGATTCCCATTGCTTGAGTGGCTTGTCCCTCAAGATATTTTTGTATATTGTTGCTGATATATTAATGAACATGATGGCCGCATTATATTCCCTTTATTTACATGTTCATATTTGCAGAGTTTAATGATTATGATCATGTATTGTTGTAGCTCACTCTTTGAGCACTTTTCTGAGATACCTAGATGTGGGGGGATTTGTTTAACCCACCCTGAGGGATTTCTTTGAGCTCAAATTCTGGAAGTGTAATGTATGATGTGTTAACTAAGGGATCCAAGCCCCCTTCCATATTATTTTTGCATTATCTTCCTCATACAGCGTCCCTTTGGACCATATTGTAGAAATTCCTGAAAAAGGAATATTACAGTGGTATCAAAGCATAATCTTGTTTCAGCCTGTGCATCCAAGATAATATGCCAGTAGAAGGAGGATCTCCTCACATAGAAGAGGAGTCATACAAAGGAAACAAGAAAAGAGGAATGACGGAAGAGGAGATCTCCCTGCTTCTTTTCCAAACTATGGAAGCTATCATAGAAAATCTCAAGGAGATAGAAAGGGAGAATTACAGAAAGTATCTGAGAGGGTTTGAAGATGAAGCAAGCCCTAACTATTATCATGATGGGTGTGGGCATTCAGCCACACATGCAGATCCACAGTGCAGTTCATTGGCCACTTGCACTGCAGGGAAAATGGAGGAAGAAGATGAGGCCATTGGAGGAGCAGCGCTGCAACTCAAAGGTATGGCTCCTGGTTGGTGGTTTGAAAATTTTGTTTCATATTATCATGAAAATTTAAAAACATATGATGAATTCAATAAGGGATTGGTGAGGAAATTTGATAAAAATCACTGTGAAACATCATGTATCAAAACCTCAAACACTTTGCATGCATTGGAGGGAACCATGAAACAAACTCCATTCCATATTTCTGAAGGGGATGTAAACATGTATGATGGCTTTCTAAGGGCAATATCCCCATTTTATGAAGGGCCCTCTTCCATTTGTGAAGACATGGAGGTACTTCCTTCAAGAGATGAACACGATCTAGGGTCTCTCCTTGATGATGAGGTATTCTCAATTAATGATGGGGAGAATGAGCATAAGAGATCTAACAGCGCTGTTCCATTGGGAGGAGATCCATCACCACATGGAGGTGAAAAGGGAGCCATTTCCTCCATTAGTGGAGCCCTTGTATCTTTACAAGGAGTTCCAAATGATTCAACATGTGGGAACCAAGGCACAATTCTAGAGCCATATGCAGCAGTTTTTGGGGATTGTGAGATGGAGGAGGAAGAGAAGGATCAACATCAAGAGATGATACACCCTTATCTATTCTGGGGAGTTTTTTCACAAGAGAAGGAGATTGTACTATGTAGTGAAGAGAGGGAAAAATCAGTCCACTCATATATACAGTCCACTTCTAAACTAGATGTCTCACTATATGGAGGCATTCCACCTGGGAGGCCCCCTGATCTAGAGTTGATGAGGGACATCTTGTCATGTAGTTCACCACTCTTGGATTCCGGAGAGGTGAAGCCTTTGGAGGAGTCTAGCATAGCGCAGAGAGTTTGGGATAGACTCAAGGAGGATGGAGACACTCTCTCATTTTCAGCATCACCCACTCTCATTACCCATACTGCGCTGACATAGATTGCTGCAGGGATGAAGGATGACATCTTCATGATGCAGGATGACTTCTCCACAGATTTGGAGAGAAAAAGGATACTTCCTTTGAGGAAGGACTCTTTCACACATGGGAGTGGATGGAGGCCACTCATGCCTACTTTGGCCCAGCTTGGGGGATTCCTTTTGGATGATAACTTCTCATGGGAGGCCAACTTCCAAAGGTCACCATTAATATTGGAGCATGAGCAGATGCATGATGGGCATGGCATCATTTTTGAGGATAGCTTTGGCATGGGGGATGTCAAAGTAGTAGGCAGTAGCATGAGGGGAGCTTCACATGCTAGATCACCAGCGTTGTCTCTGAGGAGGGTTGATCCGTATTGGAGATCTCAGCTCTTGGTAGAGTACTCCAAGGATCTTGGTGCATGCATGATTCTTGATGACCCGAATAGAGAGGACAGATACATGGTGGATGATGTGGTCATCTATTGCTATGGAAGAATATTCTTGACTAGGGCTTCTAGTCTCAAGGAGAATCTATTACACGTAGCACATGAGGACTTCCTAGTTATGCACCTTGATGCATATCTTGTTGTGTTAGAGGAGTTCACTTGGGAGTGCATCCAGCAGGACATATATCAGCATATGGAGAGATGCATAGCCCGGATGGTGATAGAGATGATATCACAACCACCTTCCTACTCATTGGGAGTGAGGGAGCTTTTTCAGTTGAGCCATTTCAGCTCAAGGCCTCAAGTACATATTAGAGAAGGTATAATTTCACATTGTGCTTTGTACTTATTTACTTTATATGAGCAGCATATTGTACCAAGGAGGAACATCCCTTCTTGCATATTGTATGATGTACTTGTAGCTACTTGTAGCATTGATTTTGGCTACCTTAATGGTGGTTTGTGGGGGAAGCCACATGACTCTTGGTGTGCACCATTGACACCACGTTGTACATTCATGTTCACATCATATGGGATGATTGTGGCAGCAAACAAGTGCCTGGTAAATCACTTTTTATTACCTGTTTTGATGCAGGCAAGGAGTGCACTACGCTGGTTCCATTGGTGGAACTATGATTCACTCTCCGGCTGTCATTTGGTAGCTTATTTTCATTGTCTTTTTCTTCCATATATTGCTGACATGTTTATGCTCATGGGAAGCTTTGCTTAGAGAGTGGGATTAGAGTTGAGGATGCCCACTGGGAGTATGATTCTCCCATTTTCACATGTTGTATGTTTCAGGAGAAACAATGGGCACACCATGATTTCCACATCACTCCTTTTCCCTTCATGTAGGAGGAGCCATTGGGAGAAGATGTGTTGTTGGAGGAGGCACTTCATGGTTGATTCATTTTATGGGGAGGCTTGGGTCAATTTTGGAGGCCATGACATTTCAGCCCAATATCAGCAACCCCCTCACACTTATCATAAATTGAGGGAGAAACCACTTGGATGGAAAAATCTAAACTCTCCATTCAACCCCAACACATTGCATAGATCTGGGGTTGAGGATTTCTTGGATGAGCTACCTAGGATGGCTCATTTCATTTGGATAATTGCATGGGTGAAGGAGTCACTCATTGGGAATAACACTTCCCATGTTTCCCATCACTCCTACCTTGAGGAGGCCATTGAATAAAAAGAAGATTCCTACTTACATCTCTCTTTTCCTCATGATGCACACTTCTATTTGATACACTTGGAGGGATTCATGGAGGACAGATTTATTGCATTTTATGATGAACCATGGTGGAATCTATTGATGAGGAGGCCACAAGAAGAAAGGGGGGAGGATTTTTCTCTACCTTGCAGTTGCTTGAGGACAAGAAACGTTTTGAAGGGGGAGGACTGTAATATTCCCAAAATTTAGATTTTATCTAAATTGAATATTATAGTTGATTTTATCTTAGATCGGTAAATAAAGGGGGTAAGAAGGCCCCATAATCCTTAAGGAGGAAGAATAACACTCCTCATGTGAAAGGAGGAAGAATAAAGCAGCTGATTTGAGCACCACATGGTGTGAAAAGGATTGGATCATGTTTGATCTAGTCATTTTGACCAAGTCCACATGCACTGTCTAGATACAATGTATCTCCTTGATGGACTACACAGTTTTAGAGGAGGATCACTTGCAGTGAGGGATTGCAGTGTTGATTGGAGGGTGAGATCTCAAGTGTAAGGATCAACCTTCCACTTAGGAGATCCATTGGAAAAGGTTTACTTCAGATTTTTCATCATCTTCAACCTTCTCTATTCAGTTCTAGATTTGAGTTGCAGCAGCTGCCCAACAACTCCAGCATTTTTTCCATTTTGTATATTTCAGCCAATCCTTCGGAGGATTGATGTATTATTGTTTCTAAGGGTTAGATCTTTGCTCCCCTATTGTAATTGAGCCATATCTTGTCATATCTTTAAGTTATCATGTAATATGGAGCAATACCTTTTATAAACTGCATCCTCTTAGCCTGGGTTCATGCAGAAATAGCAGTGTTCTTCTATTTTCATGTACATGTATTGTTGAGGCTTGAGTGGATGTTTCCTCAAGAACTTGTACTTTATTTTTTTCTATAACATTATTTGTTGGCTATCTATATCTTCTTGTCTCACAGCTCATAAAATAACGTTTTTGATCTATTGTATATTCATACATTTGTTGTAGTCCCTCATCGAGCACTTTTTGAGGACATCTAGTAGTGGGAGATCTGTTTAACCACTCTAGAAGGATTATTTTGGAGCCATATCATGGATTTAGGACTTAGATACATTGATCTAAGGGATCCAGGTCCTGGTTTCAATTCCTGTAACAGCCATTACTGGAAAATGTGTTTTCCAGTCATGCCTTGCTAACTGTTCTAGATTTGGAATATTATAGTGGTATCAAAGCTTAAGGAATATTACAGTGGAATATTACCTTGAGGGATTACAATGGCTAGCCCAAACCCCATAGCCTAGCTCATGCAACAATTACTGAAGCAAATACTGCATTATTCTAATGAGGGTTTATGCAAAAATTAATGGAATGAGACTGATATGGAGCTTACATTAATCATACAGCAAAGAAATGGAGGTTTAACCCCTTATATAGAAGAAACAAGACACCCGGAAAAGGTTTCCGGAAAAATGCATGAATAACAAACAATACTGCAGAAAATAACGCAGTTACTGAATCTCTGTATTATACATGGTTGAATATGACATGAGATAACAGAATACTACATGAAAATGGCCCTAGGCCTTCTTATTAGAACTCCCGAAGGGAATTAAGCACCTCCGCCTCAAAGACTAGCATAAAATCAAAGGGTGCAACCCTGCTGCTGCTGCCCTTGCATAAAAGACGCAGTGTCCTGAAGGGAACTATACTGTGGTTGAATATGGATGAATGGCCCCAAGCCAAATGCTGAAATGAAGATCAAATGCTTCCCTCTAGATCCCTTAAGCAAGATGATCCAAAGAGAGGATGGAATTCCCGCACGGGAATTCTTTGCACTAAGCAGTGCAACAACTCTGGCTAAACAGCTGAAGCATGCAATTAGTCACAAGACTAAGATCGCTGTAATATTCCCATTTTAGCACATGGCTAAATGGAATATTGAAAATTTTCTTTTATCACCTTGCAGCTAAATAAATGGGTAAAGGAACCCATTCTTATTAAAGACATGAATAAAATCCCTCATAATGTGAAAGGGGTCATCAGAGTAGCTTCATTTTGCACGCTCAAGTGTGAAAAGGGGCAAATGCATGAAGACAAGGTCATGTTTGACCAAGTCAACAATGTTGCCATAGGAGGAGTGGATCACTTTATGAGACAACGTAGTGTGAATGAGGAAGAAGATATTTGGTGGAGGAAACCCTAATGGATGGGGCCCATGGAGAGAGATATTTCACTTGCTTAAAAGGAGGGCAAGGCAGCCATTGTTTTTCATGCTATGGATTATTGATTTCATTCTCTATGCAAACATTGTGCATTCTTTTGCTGTTTAGCAAGAATTGCCGGGGATTTCCTATTTAGGATTTCTTCACCTTCTTAAGAGGCCTCTTGAGGGATTTTTCTTCATTCTCCACATCTCTTGGCTCAAGGAAAAATCTACTCCTTTCAGTTACTGCATTATTTCTGCTCAAGTATAACGCAGTGTTGCTGGGTGTTGCAGTGGAGGACACCATACACCATTTCCTTGGCTCATCTGTCAGAGGAGGGAGCTTCTATTCCTCTGGGAGGTTAGTGAGTGAGATTCCGGAGCTTATTGCAAATCATTGGCATCAGGCCAAGAACTTTCCTTCACCAACAGTGCAGTCCCTTCTCTAGACTGCGTTATTTCTGAGTGCAATTGTAGTGGGGACTTGCTCCACTATTTTGTAGGGTGAGATCTTCAGGGATTGGATCAGCCTTTCTCCTGAGAGATCCTTTGGATGAGATTCAGCCATAATTAGCAGCATCATCAGCTATCTCCATCCATTTATATTTTCTGAGTTGCAGCTACTGCCCAACAACTCCGGCATTTCCGCAGATTTTCCATTTTGTGCTTATTTCAGCCAATCCTTTCAAGGATTGTGTATTGTAGTTTCCAGGGGTTGAGATCTTGCTCCCCCTTATTTATTTGAGCTATATATTGTTGTATCCATGTATTGACATTATTTGCAGCAGTTCTCCTTCATGGATTGCGCAGTCACAGCCTTGGACATTCTTGTGTAGCAGTATTTTATCATATTTTATGTACTTGTTTCTTGAGGCTGATTTTGCCTATCTTGAGTAGCTATTTCCTCAAGATCTTGTGTTACACAGCAATTTGTCACCGTCCCTGCAATTCCCCATCCCGCACAATCGGAGGGCTCATTCCGTGACCTGTGAGCAGTTGCATAACTTGAAAACACTTTCATGGCATTCCCCTAAACATGTACTTTCATTGCCCTGAAGAAAACTCCTTGTGAAAAACCCTAAAAACACCTTCAAAGAGGGAAATCCTTCAAAGAGGGCGCGCCAATTGGCGCTCTGTCTCAGAGTCGCACTCGCGCCAGCCATTTTAAGGAGTGTTTTTAAAAAATAAATGGTGGAAGTTTCTTCCTAACCAATCCATAAACTGGTATCTAATTTGAGTTGGGAGGTTTGGCTCCGGATCTCCATGTAGAGGAAGTGGTTTACCACCTCTCATGGAAGCTTCCTTGAGGATAGGGCCAATCCCATGATTATAGGGATCCAAACTCCCCTTCCTCCATCTATAAAATCTTGCTCGTCTCCTTTGCAAGCTAGTCTCCAAGTTCCCAAGAGCCATTAGAGCCTTATGCTGCAAGAGCCTTGATTCATTCCCTTAAGGCCAAATCCAAGTAAGGAGATTATTGTCGAGACATCTGAAGAGAGAGGTTTGTCCCATCCCCGACAGGCTTTTTCGAGACGTGTTCCGCTGGCTACCCTCCGAAGGAGAATTCAGCGTCAGAGCTATGGTTGTATTCTTCTTTGATTGATTAATGATAAGCGACTATTGGTTGTGGTTCCACTCCTGTTGTTGATTATGATGATGAGTTATGTCTTCTCTGACTGAAATATATTTGCATATACTGGATTTTACGCTTATGTTTGTTTTGTTTCTTGCGTGTGCAGGTGTCCGATCACGAAGATCGTGAGGATTGTGATCTGCTGGAGCTAAGGAACGGGAGCGCTACTTTCTCTACAAGCGACAGCGTTGGATTCCAGGTAAGCCTTCATCACTAGTTGGTTTATTTGCAATTAGGAACTTGCACTATAGCGTGAACGATTGTTGCTAGACCCGGTCTAGGCTAGTAGGGATCGCCTCTGTCCGCAGAGGGGATTTACCTCCACAACATCTTGTATACGTTATTGCTGCTATCATCTAATGTAATGGTTATGTGGATCTTCAGGCATTCTTGTATTAATGCATTCACTACTATTTTCCAGCTCATGTTTATGTATTGTTGATCTCCACATTGGTAATATCTTGAGATATTCCCAATTATGTAGCTGTTCCTAATTTGAAATATTACAGTGGTATCAGAGAAAATTTCTTGGCTCAGCCTGTGAGTCTCAACCAAAGAATATCAAGATGATGAAGAAGATGAGTTTAATCTCATCTATTTTCAGATCCAGAGGAGACCTCTCCAAGGAGGTCAAGAAGATTGAAGAAGGAGAAGAGGAAGGACCATGCACTTCCTACTCTCACAGAGAAGAAGACCAGAAGAATGAAGAACACTTGGAATTTGAAATTCTAAGTGAGTACCTTGCTGAATACCGAGAAAAACCTAGAGCCTTCCAAGAGACTCTAGCTTTTCCATAATTTATTCAGCAGAAAGAAGAAAGAAGACCCCACAGCTTTGGGATGATGAGAGGCAATAGATTTATATTGTCCACATTTGATGGATCACTCACATGTGCAGCAGAGGTTTGGGTGAAGAAGCTAGAGGATTTCTGTCTGCTACATCCTGTAGCAGACAGAGAGGCTGTAGAAATTACAGCGATGTACCTTGAAGGTGAAGCAAAGAATTGGTGGATCAGCCATCTAAGCCATACAAGGGTTTCTACTCTTGTTGAGTTTTCTCAGAGATTGATCGGGAGGTTTGGAAAAAGGAGGGAGGAGCCCTCACCACCAGTTGATGAGGCATGTACCAACACTGTTGAGACCATGGAGGAGCAGCCTTCATCTTCAACAGTTTGGGAGGCCAACACTTATGAGGAGGAAACTCTTGCAACCCTGCAAGGAGCTTCCAAATTTCACCGAGGTATGATTAAAAATCCATCTCTTGTCATTTCAGAAAAAAATTTGGATGGGTCTACATCATTGCATGCAGTTGACCTAGAGCAGCAGAATAGCACTGCGTTGTACAAGAGCACTGATGCATAGGAGATGAAACATTCCTCATGGGAGCATTCAAATGGCAGCTTCATTCAGGAAGCCATGAAGGAAGTAGTGAGAAGGAGTAGACATCTGGAGATAAGAAACTCTTTCTCCTCTCTAGATGACATGCTCTCAATGAGCATGCCACAACTCAAAGAGAGACTTCTACTGGCAGCACCTCTTGGGTTTTGGAGGACCATGCATGAGGAGGAGATCTCCGGGAGAGATTTTGATGGAGGTGCACTCCCACACATCATGGAGTGCAAGAATCTTCAACAGTTTGAGGAGGTTCTTCCCTTCTCATAGGAGTATATAGAAGATGGAGGACATCTTCGGATGGATAACATCTCTCATGACTGTGTTGGACATTCCTTGAGCCATGCACGTCATGATGGGAGGTTTTTTCGTACCACCTGTTTGGATCCTCATAGGGTCAAATTGATCCCCGGGAAGATTACATTTCAAGGTCCCATGAAATGCAGGAATATGATTTGGGATGATGGTAGCCCTCAAGGGAGGAGTACCAAGATGAAGGGTGGTAGAAGGCATCCACAATGGGTTGAATGGATGTGGATGATGAGCAAGGAGCAGGTGAGCTACTTGCAGATTTATGATACTGGGCAGCAAGAGGCTTGGCTGCGCTGGTTACTCTTGAAGGAGTTTGGCCATCACTTGGCATACACTCTTTCCAAGGGTATGAGGATGGAGAAGATGTGGCAGGATGCTGGAATCATGGAGCAGAAAAGAGTATGGGTGCATAGTGATGATGCAACATTCATGTCATTCACTATGTCTTCATCACATATCTTGCATGATGAGAGCATGAGGAAGCAACAAAGACATTTGTTGCTGGGGTCATTCTTTGGAGAGAAAGGGCAGATTTGCTGTCATTTATTGTATGATGTTGCAGGAGTAGGAGATGGCACTAAAATGGTGCAAAGGGGATGCTCCTTGGCCTTTGATGATCAGGAATTACTTCCACCTTGGGAGAGATTCCATATTTGCAGCAACATTATTGGAGGGTTGCCCATCTATGTTGAGGAAGCTGAGGGAAACAACGTTGTGCATCTTTGCAAGGAAGTCCCCAGGATCTCATGTATGAAGATCAAGGCACAACTCATGTTTTACATGTGCCATTGTTGAAGAGGTGTGGAACCTTGGAGAAACAAGGAGAAGAAAGGGAGAAGACCCAGCATCATGAGATGAGGAGTACACATCCCTATTCATTTCTGGAGGTTGATACACCTGAGAAGGTGATTGGATTTCACAGTGGAAGCATGGAGAGCTTTCTCCATTCATATATTCAGTCATCTCTTATTGAGGATGTCTCATTGCATGGAGACATTTTGCCGGGGATACCACTTGACCAACAGAGGAGGAGGGATGCTTCACATGTTGAGGCACCATTCATTGATTTCAGAGGAGTGGAGTGCTCCTAGGATAATCTTGCTTGCATGATATTGAAAAATCAACATATGAGGAGATGCATAGATCATGTGCAGATGGACAAGATACATAACTCCTTGGAGGAGTTAGCACAACCACCTCTTTTCTCTTTGAGGATGAGAGGAGACTCATTTTTGAGCCACTACATTTGCATACACAAAACTTATGGTAAGGGTATTGTTTATTTGCATGATGATTTGTATATTCATCCCTTAACCATATATGTACAGGATGTTTCTCCAAGGAGGAGCATTCTTCTTTCTAGAGCCCATGGTCTACTTGAGGCCATGAGCACTATTGGTGATCACTCACTAGGAGGAATTGGGGAGGAAATTTATTTTTGAGGACCTACTCACCTTGCACCATACATCATTCACTTTCTCCATACACTTGAGGAGAGTAGGACAGCAAGCAAGTGGTTGAGAGGCCACACTTTTTATCACACTCTTTTGCAGTTGAGGGTCAAACTGCATTGGTTACAATTGAGGGACCATTTTCCTTCTCCCTTGCCACACATGACAACAAGCATGGTTATCATTATGGTTCATTATGTTGCTATTGTATTTGTATTTGTTGAGATCATGATTGGGGGAATGGCACATTGATTGGATGTGTTCCTTGGGGGAGGGATCTCCCACATTATTTGCATTGCATGTTCTAATGGGAGCATGAGAGGACATGTGGCCACTACAGAAAAACATTTGTTCCCATTTGAGGTGAGCCATATGATTGATTGGATTCCATATGATGGTGACTTCCAACTCATCACATATGAGATGATTTGGGACATCATGTTTCATAACAATGGGGAAGAGATCCTTGGAGGTCTAGTCTTCATCTTGCCACTAGAGGGAAAATTTATTGCAGCCCAAGATCAGCATATACTCTACACTTATCCTAAGTGGAGAGGAGACAGCATGGGGTATTCTTTTTTTCTACCAAGATCATATTTTCAGCCCACCTATATTGCAGGAGCCAAAGGTGGAAGATGATTGTCAGGATTTGCCATGTTGGGAGGTAACTCACTTTGTATGGATGATTTCTTGGGGGATGGAGGATCTACATGAGGCAGATGTTCCTCAACATATTTTAGACTCCATGCCTTGGGTGGAGATTCTTCAGTTCTTTCCTTACAGTTGCTTGAGGACAAGCAACATTTGGGAGGGCAGGACTGTAATATTCCCATTTTAGCACATGGCTAAATGGAATATTAAAATTTTGATTTTATCACCTTGCAACTAAATAAATGGGTAAAGGAACCCATTCTTATTAAATACATGAATAAAATCCCTCATAATGTGAAAGGGATCATCATAGTAGCTTCATTTTGCACCCTCAAGTGTGAAAAGGGGCAAATGCATGAAGACAAGGTCATGTTTGACCAAGTCAACAACGCTGCCATAGGAGGAGTGGATCACTTTATGAGATAACGCAGTGTGAATGAGGAAGAGGATATTTGGTGGAGGAAACCCTAATGTATGGGGCCCATGGAGAGAGAGCTTTCACTTGTTTAAAAGGAGGGCAAGGTAGCCATTTTTATTCATGCTATGGATTATTGATTTCAATGTCTATGCAGACATTGAGCATTCTTTCGCTGTTTAACAAGAATTGCCGGGGATTTCCTGTTTAGGATTTCTTCACCTTCTTGAGATGCCTCCTTAGGGATTTTTCTTCATTATTTACATCTCTTGGCTCAAGGCCAAAGCTACTTCTTTCAGTTACTACGTTATTTCTGCTCAAGTATAACGCAGTGTTGCTGGGTGTTGCAGTGGAGGACACCATACACCATTTCCTTGGCTCATCTGTTAGAGGAGGGAGCTTCTATTCCTCTGGGAGGTTATTGAGGGAGATTATGGAGCTTATTACAGATCACTGGCATCAGGCCAAGCACTTCCCTTCACCAACAACGCAGTCCCTTCTCTAGACTGCGTTATTTCTGAGTGCAATTGCAGTGGGGACTTGCTCCACTATTTTGGAGGGTGAGATCTTCAGGGATTGGATTAGCCTTTCTCCTGAGAGATCCTTTGGATGATATTCAGCCATAATTAGCAGCATCATCATCTATCTCCATCCATTTCGATTTTCTGAGTTGCAGTTTCTGCCCAACAACTTTGTCATTTCTACAAATTTTCCATGTTGTGCTTATTTCAGCGAATCCTTTCAAGGATTCTGTATTGTAGTTTCCAGGGGTTGAGATATTTCTCCCCCTTATTTATTTGAGCTATATATTGTTGTATCCATGTATTGACATTATTTTCAGCAGTTCTCCTTCATGGATTGCGCAGTCATAGCCTTGGGCATTCTTGTGTAGCAGTATTTTATCATATTTTATGTACTTGTTTCTTGAGGCTGATTTTGCCTATCTTGAGTAGCTATTTCCTCAAGATCTTGTATACATTATTGCTGCTATCATCTAATGTAATGGTTATGTGGATCTTCCGACATTCTTGTATTAATGCATTCACTGCTATTTTCCAGCTCATGTTTATGTATTGCTGATCTCCATATTGGTAATATCTTGAGATATTCCCAATTATGTAGCTGTTCCTAATTTGGAATATTACAGTGGTATCAGAGCAAATTTCTTGGCTCAACCTGTGAGTCTAAGCCAAAGAAGATCAAGATGATGAAGAAGATGAGTTTACTCTCATTTATTTTCAGATCCAGAGGAGACCTCTCCAAGGAGGTCAAGAAGATTGAAGAAGGAGAAGAGGAAGGACCATGCACTTCCTACTCTCATAGAGAAGAAGACCAGAAGCATGAAGAACACTTGGAATTCAAAATTCTAAGTGAGTAACTCCTTACTACGCACATATGATGGAATGACAGCGTTATTTTTGTAGTTGTGAGCACATGAAGATATATATAGCCAACAAATATATGATATAACAGCAAATGTATACAATGTGTGGAGGAATCAATCACTCCAGCTAGGCAATGGAAGCCTCAATAGAACATATACAAGAAAATGCAAGAACAATCCTGCGTAAAAAAAAATAAAAGTGATATTAAAAAGAAAAATCCAAAATTGACAAGCAAAGATCAGAAAATATCAAAGAAAAGAAGACTGCTCTAAGAAAATAAAATCTTAGCCTCAAAACAAGAATTCACACATTTGTTAAAAGACCAAAAATACCAAAAAGTCAAAAAACCAAAGAAAATAAATCCAAAGCAAATGTTTTTGTTTTTATTTTAAGTATTTAAGACCAAAAAGTTTAAGAAAGGAACAACAATCATCAATTCAAGATCAACAACAAGAAAAAGAGGCTCAAATCGCACTGGCCATAGATAATCATAAAAGATGAAAGGACTAATGTGAATGAGAGACTAAAACACCTTCAATAGTTTGATTTGAAAGACACAAAAATTATAGAAAACAAAAAGGCTTTAGAGAATCGAAATCCCTCACTAATCCAAGAATTGCAAACACCTTTCTCAGACAAACAAGAATGAGCCAACTTCAAGGATGTAAAAAGAAGAAATCAAAAGAATGTGCTATAAACAAGTTGAAGAACAACCAACTGTCCCAAACGTACATAATAGCCAGAAAATTCTTGAAGAAGGTCTGAAACCCAACTTTCAATATAAAAGGCTTCAAAAATCACAAACCATAGGTTGACACGATATTTTTGCAAAAGAGATGGAAAAACTAACAACAACAAGCTAAGAAACAAGATCCTTCCAGACTTTAAATCACTTCGGGAAACCACATGCAACAGGGTCAAAACCCCCAACATAAGTGAGAAATGAAAAAAATAAAATTTTTATATCTGTACACGACTGTGTGACTACAAAACCGCAGGTATATGCGACTGTGTGACTACAGAACCGCAGGTATATGCGACTGTGTCTGAAAAAACTTATGTATATGCAGGCTTCTTTGGCCAAAACTGCATATATCTGCTTCTATCTACAATAAAAACCACTCGTAAATGGAAAAGTAAGGAAAAAATAAAAATACACACCTAATCCAAAAGATCAGGTTGATTGACCAGACTGCCAATAAATCAGGAACACTAGAAAAATCAAGAAACATCAAACTACCCAGATCACTGGAAAAACGACTCTTCTAGGAAATACTTGATGGTATTCCCCAACGGAGTCGTTAGTTTTTTTGGCAGGAAAAGTTCCCTAAGGTAAGGGTTGAAAACCTCAACAGAGATAAAGAAGATAATCAACAAGAAACACTCATACAAGCATGCCAAACATGTGAACTAATTAAGTTAGGTTTAAAGGAGTACCCAAAGGTCCTACGTTTGATGTTGATCTCGTAGGGTCCAAACCATCTGCTTCCTCCAGAACAAGTTGACCTGCAATTCAATTCAGAGAAGCATATATATAACAAGTAATTCAATGTGCATACATAATATATATGTTAGATCATTACACATAAAAATATTAACCATGAATCATTACATATAAATCATGAATCATGAGACCATAACATATCAGAAATGCAACATAACTTCTTTATTGATAACAAAAAATAGTAGTGGAAAGGTACAACCTGATCCAATCCATGACACCAATGAAAAATTCCTCTGGTTCCATCCAGCCCAAGCCTCAAAGACCACCTCTCTAGCAAGTGAAAAAGGATTCCATATAAGGATGAATGAGCATCTATGCAAGGAAACAAGGGTTTCCTATAAATTGGGAAGTGCATGAGGCACAGGGAAAAATCAGACTTGATCTAGGGATCAAAATGGATATAACATCGATATCCTATCTCTTCTTGTAATTAGGCCTTCCCATGATGTGTATAAATACCACCTAAAATTAGTTAATTCAGTTAAGCCATGGGCTCCTGTAGGTGGGCTTTCGGTAAAACCCGTAAACCCCACCAGAAAATAGGATATTATTTTATTTTTCATATTTTTATGAGTATACACGGGTTTTATATTGTGGTACTTGCATGTGTATAGGATTTTGTGTAGGAAGAGTCGCATAAGTAAATTAAAATATTTTTTTTTAATATAAGATCAAGTTTGCATAGGAAATGGATGCCCAAAAGGCCATACAAGAGCATCATATCTATAGGAGTGTTGAATGATGTTATAATAATATTCAGGGTATGTAACAACCCTCGTGAAAATTCCATGTAATAAGTTAAAAATAATAACCATGGTTGATGGGACACTTATTCCAAGCTGAATGTTGGGAAAAACATCCTAGGGGGGTGTTAATTTGGTTTATTATGGCTAAGGAGATTGGTAATGGAAAAGGAAAATGGCATTTTTGGCACATATATTTATGAAAATAATTGAAATTAGGAGAAAAGGGAGATGAAAGGTCACAGGTTTCATGTGAGGAGGAAAATGAAGGAAAATAATGGAAAATGAAGAAAATAGAGGCCTCTTCTACAAAAAGGCTTATGAGGATCAGTTGGTACCTTTTGTCAGTTAATTTTTGGAACTCTCTAATTATTATCTCTCTCTCTCTCTCTCTCACTCTTGGACACTTAAAGTTTTTGGAGCACTTTGGCATTGGAGCAAGAAAGGCAAGAAAAGAAGAAGTAGGAGGAAGCAAGCAAGGAGCAAGAATCAAGCAGCGACAACGAGATTCTTTATAGGTATTTATTTGCATGTATGATTTCCTTGCTAGATTTAACATGCATGGTATTGCGTGTGGTTCTTTGCTGTCTTGGAATGGGTTTTTTCCATATGTGACAGTATATTCAGCCTAGCCTTTCCATTTTCGGATATCCATGGTGTTGTGGATTTCTCATGTTTATTTTAGCTATATTTATGGATGGATTCGAAATTGAGTGAGGTGGATCTTTGAATGATTATGGAATCGTTTCATGTGTTGCCTTGGTATAGGGCTAGGTAATCCAAGTTTGGATTGAAATAAAGCATGAAATCTGTTTTGCTCTCCATTCAGGCCTAGGAATCCAAGGTTTGGGATATACAGTAAAGTTTGGAGTGTATGTCTTGGTTTAGGACCTAGTGACCCCTGATTCAGACTATGGGTTGCGGTAAATCCAGAGAGACTACGAGACAGGAAAATTCCTTACAGTTTAGGTGGACAGAATCCAGTGATATCCATGCTTGTCTTAGCCAAGTGATCGGGTGTGGATCATGGTAAAGACTAATTTCTATTGATGAGGGTGAGGTGGCTTAGCCTCGGGATGCCCCAGTTGGTTCTTTCGGTTTGAGTCCTGTTATCACTCCACTGGATCTCCAAGGCTGAGAAGAGACCAACAAAGGTAACTACAGATCAATATTTTTCCAAGTAGCTAGCCCTACTAGGAAAGAGAGGGCTATCACCAAGAAATCACAACCAAGATGACTGGATAAAGAGGATTTTAGGCTAGGTGTAGTAGAACTAGGGTTTGGTTGATTGATTTTGTGGTGTTGGATGGTGAAAAGGTCAGCGAAGAACTAGGTCAAGGAAAATAAGGATCAGAATTGTAGAGATTTGATGGGGCAAGGTAGGTAAGCACTTTAACACATAAAGGTATCTTGATGGAGTGGTTGAGACTGCTAGGGTTTTAGAAAAGATCATTGGAAACATGAATTCTTTTCAATTAGAAGAAGATGAAACAAAACTATAACTATTCCTCCAAAATAGAGCATAAGCTAATGAATTATGTCGTTCTGACTTAGGAATCAATCACATTCATAGATGGCATGAATATGAATATCACAATACATTCAAAAATTTGAAAACATAAGAAGAAACAATGTCAAATCACATTACCATAGGAATCCCATCAAAATAGTTGTAACTCAGTCTGTTATTTCTTGCCAAAAGTCTGATTACACTAGTGTTCAATGATAAAATTCTACAACATCCTACCCTTGCAATGAGAAAGGAAATGAAAGATATAGGCCAAAAACTACTGCCCCCACTCTCGGGGGTTAAATCCCTGACTTGTGGAGCTGATCCCCAAAGTGCTCAACTAGAATCCTAGTGATTAGGGAGGTTAGACAACTCATCCCTAACATTCATGAAACTGATTCACTTTGACCAAAATTACATATTTACATGATGTATCTACCCCTAGTAACTATTTATGACACAATTATATTTACATTTCATAATTAAATCAGTGAATTTCTTTGAAATCCATTAATCAACTGAGAAAACTGGAAAATTCTGAAAAAATCAGTGAACCGCAAAAAGCGTAGCGTGGTTGGTGAAAAGCACAGCATGGGCCTTCAAAACCACTTTTGAGTTACTTCCCGAAGTCCAAATTGGGTCCAAGATGGCTCATTGGAAAGCTCTTCTAGTCTAGTTGTCAAAAATGTGCTAAATATCTGAAAATTTGTGAGTGAAGCTCCTCAAAAATTAAATATCCCAAGACTTCTCGAAAAGCGCAGCGAAAGGCTGAAAAAGGAGGAAAAAGGTGGTTTTTGAGTGGTTTTTTGTCATTTCCACCTGTCAAAATATATGTTTCTTGAGTGCCAATAGTCAAAATTTGATGTAGACATCACTCTGAATCCAAATCTGCAAATACTCTCTCATTTGGAGGTCTCCACAAAAAGCGCTACGTGGCCCATGTTGCGCTTTTTGTAGGCTGACTATGCAAAAAGTCTGTCAAAATTTGCAAAAATGCCCAAAAACTTGAAAACTTGCCCAAAACTCTTGAAATTTTGTAGATGAGGTGCTGATGAGGTGTCTCAAGCAATCAAGGAGGCATAAGCAAGTAACTCAAGTTTGTCCTCCTCCTTTTTCTTGATTAGGGTTTGCTTGAGTTTATCTTTCAATTTATTGATCCTGATGTTGCAAATCTTGTTTCTAGTGGTGTATTGATTAGCCATGTGTCTGAGCATCTCATTGTCGTTGTTGGCCTTATAGATGAGCTTCTCAGGGTGAATGTTCACTCTGTCAAGCCACACTTCTCTATCATCATTGATTTCCTTTGCAATTCTTTCCTCAAAACTGAGTTGTTCTGAGAGTTCAAACTCAGACAGTGGTTTAATTGAAGTTGGAAGAGAATCAAATAGAAATGTAACTACCACTCCTAATCAAAGAGTTTCAGGAAAATTAGAGAAAAATAAAGGCAAAAAAGATAACTAAGTTCCTTCACACTTAGCTCCCAAAAAGTAATTGTTTTATAATTGTTTTTCTTTTACCGTTGTTTTTGGGATTAACTCATAGAATGCTTTTAGCATCCCCTTAAAAAAGATAGCTAAGTTCCTTCACACTTAGCTCCCAAAATGTATTTTTTTATAATTGTTTTTCTTTATTGTTTTTTTTTTATTAACTCATATAATTATTTTAGCATCTCTTATTATTGGATGCCATGATCAAACACTTTTAGCATATAAAAAGTGTAATTTTGTTCTTTAAATAAAATCATGATTTTTCCTTAAGAAAACTTTAATATTTTTTATTTTTTTTATAATTTATAATGTTTTAAAATAGATATAATAAATTTCAGTAAATAATTCATTAAATATTGTAATATAATAATATAATTTATTAAATATCATTATTTGTAATAATTAAAAATAAATTTTTATTTATGAGGCATTTAAGTAACTAAGTAAATAATGTTTTTATGATATTAAAGAATGCTTTTATGATATTATTCACTATCTGAAATTAAATGGAAAACAAAAATGTTTTATTTATGGAAACATTTAAGTAACTAACTAAAATATATAATGATGTTGGATGGTTTTATAAATTATTTGAATAATTTAACATAATAACTTATTTTTGAGAAAGTTTTTGGAATAAAATGGTGTGGGGGATTTTTGTCTCGCTCAAAGTTTTGGGTGGACAATTTTTTGCCTTGCCTAACGTTTTGGGTGGACCCTGCACCTATCATGAGGGACCAAAGAATTCGTATAATCACAAACTAGTACTTGAAGCCTTTGATATAGGAAGCTAAAACAACTAGTCATTAAAGAATCATAGTAAAATAATGAAAGTAGATGTTAATAAAAGGGCAGTCAAATGAACCAATTTTGATCAATACATAAATAGTAAAATAATAAACAATAAAATAATAAAAGTAGACATTAATTAAATAAATTGAACTATATAAATAAAAAGGGAAATGAGATCAAGAATGCAAGAAATTCAAAATAAAATAAAATAAGGAGAGAATAAATGAAAATAGGGAAATTTAGCAGTAGATTAGTGATAAACGTTAATTTTTGAAACTATAGTCAAATTCCACTCTAGACAACTCAGATGGTTAATATTATAATTTCATTAGATTCCTCTTTTCGAGAGGACCAAAATTGACCTATAGATTTCCCCAATCGGTTAATCAGAAGTTAAGTTATGAATTATTTTATAATTTTTTATGGGTTGACCTCAACACATGTCGATTCATTTAAAGCCCCAAGCGATCTCTCACAAAGTTATAAATAGAAGTGACCCCAAGACCATTCTCATAAATTCACTCATGATATTTTCTTCTTGCTATCTTGGTATTGGTTTGTATTTTTTTTTTTGCCTTGCACAGGTTCGTCAGGAGAACCTCACACAAGGGTTCGGGATCACAAATGAGAGAATCACATAGATCTGGGTCTTTTGAGTCTGAGCCATGGGCATAGTACTACAGTTTTCGGACTAGATCCATGTCATGTCATGTTAAGGTTGCGGCTAAGCTAATATAACCGTGGGAAAACCATGTTCAGGGTGCGGCTAGAGTTTTGGGCTGATCAGGACCTCAGCCGCGGGCACAGAGCATCCAGGTTTGGGCTAGGGGAGCTTAAGCCATGGGCTGAGTGTGTTAAGGCTACAACTAAGGGATTTTATGAGCAGATTTGGATTGGATCACATTCAGTTGCTTGCGTAGTGCCTTCATACATTTGTTGCTCAGTCATAGTCGCTTCAGATCAGTCTTTGTCAGAATCCTAGATTCAGATCTAGGACTTGGTAATTGAGATCACTTGGTGATCCATTAGATCCATGATCTTGATGTTATAGATCTACAGATTTGAATATATGATCTATTTTTTTCCACTGCATATATGTATTGGGCTCATTATACTCTCTGTTGAAATTTTTTTAGGACGATCTATTGAAGAAGAAGATTTGAAAGGGTTTCCCCCATAGTGGGTTTTTCCCCTGGTCTTGGACCAATATGTTGTCTCTTATGGTTGTGCTATATTCTTCTTTGTTACTTCATGCATTTTTCTATCTTCAATTACAGTTTATGGTTATTTACACCGCTAATATTTGGATGCATTGTTAATGAAAAAGTAATTTGGGCTAAAGTAATTGATACATCATAGAAAATTAACATGGTATTAGAGCTAAGGTGAAGGACAAGCCCAAGAGAAGACAAAGCAGTGAAGCCCTCATTATCAGAAAGCAGATCTACAATCCAAATTCAAGATGTCTTTCTCTACCTTGAAGTAGCATGAGAAATTGGGTGATGCATCAAACTTTGTTGCATGGAAAGTCGGATTGGAGATCATAGATGACAACAATGATGTGTTGGAATACATTCAAGGAAGGATGCTTGAGCCTCCAGAAAATGCCTCTTCCTCCATCAAAAACATATGTAAGAAAGGTGAGTCCAAAGCAAAGAAAATCATAGCTGATGGTTTACAAGATCAAGATCAAATTGAAATATCAACTCATGGAAATGAAGATGAACAAAGTCAAAATTGTTCAATCATACATTATGAGGATCTCTCATCTTAGAGATCAACTGTAGAGGGTTGGAGAGAATGTGCCCGATAAATATTTGGTTTTCATGACTCTTAGAGGTCTCCCTGCTTTTTGGGAAACCTTCATTACTACTATCATTAACAACAACGTTCTCCCTTCATTTGATGAAATTGTTGGCAAGTGTTATACTTAATAACAACTAGGTTTGTCTAGGTTTGTCTAGGTTGGTCTTAGGTAAGTTAGGTTGGGTCATTTGGATGAAACAAGGTCATGAAGTTCATTAAATTTCAAAAATTGTACATAGTTTAAGGGGTATAAATAGTCATTGGTCATGCAATAAAGGTATTATCAAGGTAAATTTCAAAAAAATCTGATTACATGGGTAATAGAGGTCATTCTGTGACACTTGGAAACTTTTTCTAGATTCCACAACGTAGATAGTGTAAAACAATCTGATTTCACTATGGAAGTTCCTGACAGTTCCGTAGAGAATTTTCCCTCCCGAGTACTGGAAACGCTACGAATTTTGTTTTTTCTTCCAACAATGGGATAATTTGTGTCTTGTAATAATTTCAGTGGTCAGTGCACACTTGGTCATCATGGTACTATTCTGTTATGTGTCACCATATGTCATGTGCATGCATGGTGATCATTATTCCTCACGTCATTTCATTTTTCCCACTCATTTCCTCTTTCCTAAATTAGCCTGATCCTAATTTGAAAATCACCTCACCTTCATCCTTGTAAGTTGTTTGAACACTTTTTCCAGTAGTCTAGAGTCTTTAATTTTGTCCTGTAGCTATCTTAGGCTAGGTGTTACCTGTTCCAAGAGAGGTGTTTTCTGTCTCAAACAATTCTGAAGGTGTCAAAGAAGAAGTTGATCAGTGTTGTGTTTGAAAGTATGGATTCACATAAAAAGCCAAACAAGGGTGGCATTGTGGTAAGATATGAGCCCATGGATATGAGGTTAATTGCAGAAGACCCCAGCTTCTCACAAGATTTTTAAAATGTAGGCTGCATGCGGTTCTTCTAGAAACTGCAAGGGTATCATGCACATGTGTCTAAATATTTTGCTGTAAACTTCATTGGTACAGGTTTGAAGGTGGGAATCCTCAATTTTGTTGTGTCTCCTGACAAAATTGCATAGGAAACTGAGATTCCAAGGTCTGGAGAGGAGTGGTTTAAAGAAATAAAGTTGAAGCTTCAAAACTGTGATGATTTTCTAAAGGAGGAGCACATAGGCATATACATGAGTTCAAGCATCTATAAGTTTTGCATCAAGGATAATGATTCAAAACTGTTGATGGTGATTCAGAAATACTTTACTTATGAAGATATATTTCACATTATCTATCAATACCATTTTATATTGTTGCTTCATTTCACATGTAAACAACCTCTGTATTTACCATTTTTTCTGTTTATGAGTTTAGGCAAAATGGATGATAAGGTTCAAGCTAAACCTGAAAGCAGTGATACTTCTATTTTTCACCATGATTTGATAAAATTGTTAGTTATAGAGGAGTTAAAGAAGTTAAACAAGGATGTTCTTGAGTTATAGAGGAGTTAAAGAAGTTAAACTTGAAAGAACTTTTATGTTCTTGAGTGGGTATGAGGTGGATGTCCTCACTCTTAGAAAGTCACCTAGATCAAAGGAAAATACTCCAAAGAAAGATAAAGTCTCTAGGGATGAAACATAGGTTGAACATGAGGTGGAAGTGCAGATAGAAGTGCAGCCCGTGGTGGAGCCAGTGGAGGTAGAAATTGATCAATTGCAAGAGACAATTTTGCCTCAACAAACCCCTACCAGTAGCAAAGTCAAAATTTATATAAGAACCCATAGAAGGATCACTAGAAATCATACAGAGGGGAAAGGAAAGCTAGAAGATATATTGCAGGAAATTGAAATTGCGGAATCTCCTGTTGTGATGTGTGTATAAGTTAAAGGAGAAAAAACCAAGAAAAATAATCTTAAAGCTAAGAAACTAGACTTTTCCAAAGAAGACTCAGGTTTTGTTTTTAAACCTAGGAAGTTACCCACTAGGTCATGATTATCAAAGGGAGAAAAATATGAGCAGCTGCATAAGGAACCAGAAAAAGAGAAACAACCAGGAAGGGAAGAAATAATAGAGTTATCTCCAACAGAGGCAGAGGTGAGAAAGGCAAGGAAGGGCAAGGAAAAAGTTCAAGAAAAATCTGAACTAGAGCTTTTAAAAGAACAACTTAAGGAAGCTATAGAAGAGGTTTTGGAAACCAAGCTAGAGTTAGTAGACTTCAAACAAGAGAGGCAAGAGCTCATAGACTTTAAAAAAGTGATAAAAAAGATAGATTTTTACGATGAGATTGCAGAGGGGTCAAGGAGGATGTTGAAGAGGACACTGCCTCTGCACAGAATGAGGAAACATCTCTTCAGGAGGAATAGGTGGTTACAATAAGAAAGAAGGAACTTGCAAATCCAAGTCAGATAATTGGAAATAAAAATGGATATGGTGCAAACAGAGTTGAAGAAAAAAGGTTTAACGATGATTGTGATGGAAGATGACACTGCTGCTCCATGAATGATGGTAACACACACCTTTTTTGGCCACGTTTTGTCTTAGGATATGACATCAAGTCATTTACAAGGCTGCAAGCATGTTTTTGTAGTTAGGAAGAAAAATTGCAAAATTTGGTGAAATTAGGCAAGTTCGTGGCGTGCTCCAGGCTTGAAGCCGAGTTTTCGCTACGAACTCGCTGTAGAATTTTTTGAAGCAAAACTTCCAAAAAAATATCATGATAGGGGAAATAAAGGCATGTGTTTACCTTATTATACCTAATGAAGATCCTTTCATAGATAGAAAAGTCAAAAACGTTGCAGAAGGGAGTGTTATGAAAATGCTGCGAAAACTACACTACGAACTTGCCTAAATACTCTGTTTTCCTAGTGTTCTAAAGTTTTGGTATTTTTGAGGCATTCAATGTTTTTCAATAAGGAGTGAGTCATAAAAAGGGATTGTATAAGTTTCATTGGGACATATGTTGATGAATACAACTCAACAATACACTTCATAGGATTGACATGGCTGATAGCACATCACTTTTTCCACCTCACCAATGGAAAGCTCATCATCAAACTCGCTATATCCGGACCTGAAATCCAGTGTGAAAATTTTCCACCTGAACATGGTTGTTTTCCATCTAAAAAATGTTTTTTGGTTCGATATCCATCATTATCTTGGGTTATTAAAAGTTCTTGTTGATGCAGTTAATAGTGATAGAGTCCTTTTTTACTACAAACTCTTTCAAACCGAATTATCTCTATTTTTTCTCAATGTAATGGAATCCCTTTTGGATTAGATATTTAGATCAGGTTCGAGAGTCTAGGCCAGGTGGCAGACCTATCTAAAATGGACTTATCTCTATAGATAGTGGAGTTTTAGAGTTAGAGGGGGTTGATGGATATAAATGACCAGAGCTACTATTGTAATATGTTTTCACTTATCTAATATATAGTTGCAGAAGTGTTTTGTTCAGACCTGAGATTCTAATTGAGCTATTATGTGTTTGTGTCCTTTTTATCTTTTGAATATTTATTCATCTTGCTTATACATGATTACTTGGAATTCATAAAACCTTATTCTCCAACTTCCTTTATGTATTATGTTATCTGTTAGAGTTATTTTGTAAAAGCTCATGTACCTTAGTTTCCATGAATGATACTTATTTGTAATTGAATTTACATGTTGACTCCATGCCCAATGGTAGCCCTCACTCATATTTCACCTGCAAAATCATCTAAAAAACATATAAGAGTTAGACATCTTAATTATAAACCTGTTTATTGAATATCTTACCTTTTTTCTTGAGAGAGCCTTCTCTGGTTGGAAGGGATAACTTCCAACCTCAAGTGGTTTGAAATAGTTACATCAAATTGATTGTTGAACAACACAAATAGTCCAAGTTTGGTGATAACAAAAAGCTTACTCAAGAATAATCAAGAATTATAGTAAGAGGGAGGATTAAAAAACATGAAGAAGGAGAACCTATTGCATATGTCACCCATAGCAAAAGAAAGAGATCAAAAGGAGGCCCTTCTAGAAGACCTCCTCCTCAAACTTCAAAAGGAAGGAATGTGAGATCACTATCTCATATTGAATGCTACAACTGCCACAAGAAAGGTCACTATGCTCGTGATTATCTCGAGAAGAGAAAGAGGCCACGATACAACACCAGAAGAAACAACAATGATAAAAGAAGAATATACATTCAAAGGTACAACCATGAAAAAAAATATGAAAGGAGAATATATTATTCAAGCGACTGTGAAGAAGAACATCATTCTTAAAATAAGTCAAGAGCTCCCAGGTATGCAAGTAATGCCATGAATAAATCTGAATATATTCTCATTCCTGCACTTACTATTTCTTCTCCACCGGATTCATGGGATAGTTGGTTGGTTGATAGCGGGGTCACTCATCACTTCTATAGATACAAAGAAGTCCTCTCTAATCTAGTAGAGAGGGAGACCAAGTTGAAAATCATTCTTGGAGATAACTCCAATCATCCCGTAAAAGGATTTGGATATGTTAAGTTTTAGTTGAACTCTGCGGAATCAGTATTTCTGCATGATGTTATGTCTGTGCCACGTCTAATGAATAATTTGATTTCTATATCCACATTAGAAGATAAAGGGATGAGGATTGCCTTCATCAATGGAAATGTCTTAACTTGGACTGTTGATTCACATATGAAATATGTATTCATATTAGATATGAGATCTGAGGGACTCTACAAAGTCACAGGAAGGCCACTTCTAGAATTGGTTCATAACACCAATCATCTCAGTGAATTGTGGCACCGCAGGTTGGCTCATCTACATTATGATGCTCTTCCAAAATTGAATATAATGGTCACAAATATTCTTGATGTTCAAGCTCAACATGATGGAGTTTGTCCAGGTTATGCAAGTGGATAGAAAACAAGGGGACCATTCTCCTCCAGTAAGAACAAAACAAATGACATCCTCCATCTCATTCATTCAGATATATGTGGTCTGATGCCTGTGCATTCTACTGGGGGTCATCTCTACTACATCGCATTCATTGATGATTTATCAAGAAAGACATGATTGTACTGCCTCAAGCACAAGGATGAAGCCTTCGAAAACTTACAGGAATTCAAGCTTTGGTTGAAAATAAATTAGGGAAAAGAATCAAATTTTTTAGGTCTGAAAATGGAGGAGAATACATGTCAAAAGAATTAATATCATTCTGCAAGAAGGAAGGGATCGAGAAGGAAAGTATTGTACCTTATACACCTGAACATAATGGTTTAGCTGAAAGGAAGAATCAATCAATATTGGAAGTTTCTCGTGCCATGCTACATGAGCAGAAGGTATCAAAGTTTATGTGGGCTTATGCCACACATGTTGCTGTATATGTTCAAAACCGAGTGCCTCATCAAGCATTGAGAAACCAGATTCCATAAGAAATATTCATTGGTAACAAAACTGACATCATTCATCTTCATATATTTGGATGTCCTATATTAGTTCATGTGTCATGTTAGTGTCAGTATTTTCATCCTTCCACCAGTGATCAAAATTAAATCTTTATTGTCATTTTATGGGGTCCCACTCAAATTTTTTTTTTTTATCATTCCACTAGGTCATGCAAAAATCTGGTCACTTGGTGCATATTTTCATCAAAGTTCACTCTTTTCAAAAAATGTCATCTCATTACTTGCTGGCTCACTTTATCACATGTTGAGTGTCCATTATTCATGAGTCTTTATTACCTTTTCAATCATATCATCATGAAGTCCATTAAGTTAGTATGTCCATTAAGCCTTAGGGTTTTCAAGGTACATTAAAACATCATTTCCATTGCATAAAAGACCAGCGAGACTAAGAGTGACCAATAAATTCACTTTACTATGTAAAGTGAAATGTAATATTTAGTTTTCATTCCATTATGTAATTTTCATTTCATCATGTAATTTTATGTTTTCTCAATATGTAATAAGTTCATGGTTCCAAGATAGCTATCAAATCAAAGGTTTCACGTGCCAAGAAATCTCAGAAGCTTTAAAGTCTAAAGTATTCTCAATTCATCAAATGATCAATCTCCAAATATCAGAAACAAAAGTGAAAGGTAAATATTTCACAGTTTAAAGTGAATGAGAAAAAGAAAAATGGGTCTCAAAGGAAAATTCATTCAAACCATCAAGTATAAAGCCCATCACAAGACCAAGAAATACTCATTTTCTCTCCCAACCATTGAGCTCACACTCCCTCAGCTTGAAAAATCCATTTTCAGGGTCAAATTTCAAAATTTTGGTGGCGTTGCGCTCCTAGAGGTTAGGCACTGCGCTCCTGGAGGAGGGTGTTGTGTTCCTGGCAGTTAGGCACTCTGCTCCCGGCCAGTTTCTTTCACAGCGTTTGGATTTAGAAGGAAAAAATCAGTCAGTTTAGGCACTTTGATAAGCGAATTTGGGCAAAATGGCAAGGGAAAAGGTAAAAAAACACCCAAAAAATCATGTTTCTGCCCTGTTTTTCAGCTAGCCGCTATGCTCCTGACCAACCTTGAGAGATCGAATTTTTGGAGGGTTAAATATTATCATTTTTTGAAACCAATGACCATTTTGGAAACTAGACAGGACATGATTTCCAATGATCTATCCTAAGCTCAATTCGGACGTCAGAAACCCCTTCAAAATTTGAGTTGAAGACGACGTTGCACTCGTGACACTGGCATTGTGCTCCTGACACTGGCGCTACGCTCATGACCATTCTCTATTTTTTCCTGATTGTTTCCAGTTTTCTCAGTTTCACCATGGAAAAATCATGTTTTTACCAATGTAATTGATGGATGTAAATGTAATAATGATGTTTTTAAGTTACCTAGGGGTAAATACATTAGGTAAAACTCTTCGAGAGGATTGATTAATCAATTTCACTAAAGTTAGGGATGAGTCAGTTTGACCTCCCTACACTCTAGGTTTGTAGTTCAAATTTTTTTGGATCAGCTCCACAACTCAGAGATTCGACCCCTGAGGTTGGGAGAAGTTGTTTCATGCCTATATATTTCATGTCTTGACTCATTTCTTAGGTCGGATGTTTTTGTATTGATCAGAGACACTAGTGTATTCAGATTTTGGCAGGAATATATTTGATGAGTTGTAACTATTCTTTTGGGATTCATGTGGTACTATACTTTGGCATAGTTTCTACTTTAGTTTCATATATATATGAATGTTTTCTAATTTCCATGTTCATTCTAGTTCTATGATATGTTTGATTCTCAAGTTTGATAGGCAAAAAACATCTTTTATGCTCTGTTTTGGGAGAATCACCATAATTTGTTTCATTTCTTCAGTTTAAACGGAATTCATGCAATGTCATGATCTTTTTAGCACCTCACCAGTCTGATCCATCTCACCCTAAAACCCTAAATTGTTAGAGTGCTTACCTACCTTGCCCCATTAGATGTCTGCAATTCTGATCTTATTTGCCCTAACCTAGTTTCCTCTTTGACCTAATTCACTCATCCAACACTCAAATCAACCAATCAAAGCCCCTGTGCTACTTTACATAGACTAAAACCTAATTGATCCATCCCTCTTGGTTGTGATCCCTTGGAGAGATCCCTCTCTTGCCTAGTAGGGCTAGCTACTTGGCGAGAGCTTGGTATGTAGTTACCTTTGCTGGTCTCTTCTTAGCCTCGAAGATTCGGTGGAGCACTAACATTTTGGCGACCATACTGGGGAAGAAAAGTGTCAAATATTCCCTAGTTGTACCATTTTTTCTTCAGATTCTTGGCCTCCGGATGATAGGTCTAAGATTTCATTGAGGCTGATCTGAAAAATTTGCAGAGAAAACAAGTTGCTGGACAATGAATATTACGGCTTCGAGGAGATACACCAAATCAAATCCTGATCCTCACCTAGCTGATCCAGTCAAATATCCAGAGAGGCTTGTTCGGAAGCATAGATATCAAGCTACAAAAATTCAGTCAGATCCAATTTCATTGGTAATATCTTCTTCGCTGCCTACTAAATTTCTCTCTCTCGATGATATACCATTTGATTTAAAATTTGAGTTGTCAATGTTTCGATCTAAGTCTAAAACCTCATTAGCTGACATAGTCTTTCATCCATTAAGGCTCTCTAAGGTCAAGTCATTATCTGAGTTAGATCTTAGTTCCTTAAATCTTGAAGAAAATTTATCCTTTGAAGAAGCTAAGCCTGAATAAAACTTTGACACTAAAGTCTAGAGTTAATTTTATAAAATTGAAAGTTTATCAAACCAACTTCAGTACCAGTCAGAAAAAGCTATAATCCAATATCAGCAAGAGTCAATACCTATCCTGACACAATCACATTCAACCTTTTTTCCTCTTCTGCACCATCTAATTCATCACCTATTCAACAAACTCTTCCTATTGTCACTCCTGTAGTCTATTCAGTGGGAATTATGGCCAGATTTTCACTCCTCATCTTACCAGGTCAACTCAATGCCTTGCCTCAGGGTTATGGCCAGTGGCTTCCACTTTTTGATGAAAATTCTTCAATCACTGCAAAAAAATATATTGTTAAATTTATAGACTTTATTGACCTGGAGGAAATAGATGTAGATGATGCTAAAATGAGAATCATAGTTCATAGTTTTTCAGGAGAAGTTAAAGTATGGTTCAGATCATTAAATGAAAATTCCATAGCCACATCAAATCATTTGATATATGCTTTCATAGCTAGATGGGAGGTAAATAAGAATCCATTACAAATCCTTTTTGAATATAACAATCTGAAAAGAGAACCAAATGAATCATTACAAGACTTCACTTTCCGATTCAACAAAGTATACCATTCCATTCCTAATGAGATCAAACCCCCTCCAGGGTTGGCTTTGCATTAACCAGATGGTTTTTATCCACACGTGGCCTATTAGTTGCGAGAAAGGAATCCTACTACGTTAGAAGACATGCAGAAAAATGCAATTAGTGTAGAAGCTAATTTGTCCATAAAGAAGTAAAAAATGAAGGGTGAAAGGAGAGTAACTATCAAAGAGGAAGCATCATCATCTTCTGATGTAAAAATGCCGGACACTTTAATAAGAACAGTTGAGAGGATGGTTGAAAGGATTTATATCACCGAAAGACAGCCGAAACCACAAGCTAGAAATCCTAACTTTAGAGGACAACAACAACAACCTCAATTCAAGATCAAGCAAAGGGAACATAGGGCACCTGAACAACCAGCACAACCATGGAAAATTCAAACACCCTTGCAATAGAATTATGCTTAAGGAGTTGAAGAAGAATAAGAATATCATATTGTTGCAGAAAACCACTTTTTTACAGCTGATGACCAGCCCATATTTTTGACTGAAGATGAAGAGTATGTCGAGAAGACAAATTTACCAAAGGATGAAGACTAAATTTTAGCCCAGGATCATCAGTTGGAGGTTGAATCTGATGATTATCAAAGAGGATACTTGAATGCCCTCATATCATAGCAGAGGCAATATACATTGAGAGGTAGAGATGTCCCAATAACCCCTATTTAGAAGCAGACATCTCAACAAAAATATACTCAACCAAAACATAATTCTCAAGGTAATCAGAGTAAAGGAAAAGAACCTGCAGCTACAAATCATAAAAAAGACAATCAGCCATCTACAAGCTCATCGGGAAAATAAAAGGACAACCAAAGGAAAGAAGTTGCATTAAAAGATCATGCCGGAAAAAGAGACATCACTAAAGAGGTAGACAAATCCACTCCTTTCAGCTTAGAAACTGAAATTTCCAAATTGAAAGTGTCAATACCTTTAACTAAACTTGTCAAGAATAACTAGTATAAGTCTCATGTAGCCAAAATGTTAAAAGTTGATCCTTCGTCTGATATAATTAATGTCGATGATGACCAAGCTGAGCTTATATTTGGTCCACTAATAGATAGCCAGTTAGAAGATAGTGAATTTCCCCCATTATATTTGAGTTTGAGAACCCACCAGAATATCCTTCACAATACCATGCTCGACTCTGGAGCTTCCCACAATTTGATGCGAAAATCCATTATGGATAAATTGTTCCTAGATATCACTTGTCCTTACCATGACTTGTATTCCTTCGATTCAGGAAGAGTCCGTTGTTTGGGTCTTATTAAGGATTTAGTAGTTTCCCTTGAGAAAATTCTAGGAAATAATGTCTTGATGGATGTGGTGGTGCTTGATATACCACCACAGTTTGGTATGTTGCTGTCTAGATATTGGGGAGCGAAGTTGAGAGGCACTTTGCAGCTAGACTTCTCTTATGCCACCATCCCAGTTTTCGGACAATTGAGAAAGTTGTACCGGGAAACGAAGATGAAGTACATGATAACCAACAAAGAGAGACCTAATGATCATCCAATAAATTTTGTACATACAAATTTAGAATATTTCATTTTGTTCAATGATAGTGGTTTGAATGATGTAGATAGTCAGCTTGTAGAAGTAGAGGATGTTCCAGAGATTTCTAATTGCATCAGAACAATTTTAGAGAATAAAAAAGGGAATCCAACCAGTGTTTCAGAGCAACCATCTGATAAGGTAGAGGAAATTTCAAATTAGAATCAAGAAGTAGCCTGAACAGTTGAGACAAAACAACAATCAGAATTATGGCACTTGGAGGATGAAAATGGTCTATGGTCCATGGATTTTGATGGTGCCTTGGGGAAAGACGGGGCAAGCATTGGAATTTGGATCTGCAACCCTCTTCATAAGCTTGGTAAGGTTCCTAATAATGTTATATTATGTTCATACAAACTAGATTTTGATTGTTCTAACAACGAGGCGAAATATGAAGCATTGATCACCGGTCTCAAGATTTTGAAGAAGCTGGGTGCAAGAAGAATTTCAGTATATGGCGACTCCGAACTTGTGATAAAACAGGTGAAAGGGGAATACCAGGCCAAACATCCATGAATGAGAGCATACATGAATGTTGTACTGGATATCTTGAAGATGTTTCCAGAATATAATTTTTCAGTAGTACCAAGAATTCAGAACCTCATGGAAAATTCACTTGCTACAGGAGAAAGCAATTTCAAAATCCCAATATTTTCTAACAGAAAATTTGAAATTCATGTGAAGCATCAGCCTATAGTTCCTGATAGCTTGCGATATTGGCAAGTATTTTGGGATGATCAACAAGTTAATAATTTTTTGCAAAGTGAAGGTGAGTTCGATAATTGTGAAATTGACAAATTTTATGACAAGGATGATCAAGTCATCAAAGCAACTCGAATTGATATACTAGAGATGAAGGACAACAATATTCTAAAAGGTCTCATACCTTTGGAAGAATTGTTTGATCAGGATGATGTAGCGAGGAATCCAACATTGGTTCCTACATAAAAATGTTTGGAGGACGTAAACATTGGGACAACAGAAAAGCCTAATATGGTCAAAATATCCAGGTCTTTGTCTCTTGAGGTAAAGGACAAGTACATTGATTTACTTTCTGAATTTTCTGATGTTTTCGCGTGGGATTGTGCAGAATTGAAGGTCTATAATAAAGACATCAAACAACATGTTATCACCCAAAAATTAACAAAACATCATTGTTTCATGTTCGTTTTTGGTCATGGTTCAAATTAGGTTTAGAAGCCAATTTAGGTTTTAATCAAGGGTAGGTTAGATTGTCATAAGTTCAAAGCCCATCCATAAGTTCAAATAAAGTCTTTTTTAAGGTCCATTCATGGTCAAATATCCATAATTTCCATTTGTGAGTCATTTCCTAAAGTATCATTGTCAAAACTGGTCAATTAGCCAAGAATCCACGTTTTTGTAGTTCCAGTAGTTCAAAAAATTTGATTTGCGCTACGAAACTGCTGAAAGTGATGAAGCAAAAACTCTGTTTTCTGGTTTTGAGTAGTCAACTTCCAAGGAGGTTTTTGAGCAACTGAAAACGAATTTAGGAAAACTGAACGAGGTTTTTCTTCCTAACAGACCTAAATACAAAAAAATCTCTCCATTTTTTCAAATTCATTAGGATGTGGGAGACATTGATAAATTAAAATGCGCTACGAAACTGCTGTTACAAAACTGTCTTGTACATGACTGTTTAGTAGTCAACTTCAAGTTCAGTTTCTAGCCAAATGAAAAATTATTTTGGAATTATGAAAGAGGTTTGTCTTCATCATATCCCCAGATATAATAACCTCTCTCACTTTTCTCACAAGTGTTATAAGATAGGAGATACAAGGCTTTATTTGAAGCCCTATTTTCAGAAAATAGAGTTTTCCTGTTTTACACATTTTTTTCAAAGGCAATTTCTAGACCGCAGGAGATGTATTTCAAAAAACCTAGAGAGGTTTTCATTAAAGACATAATTTCCTACAAAAACCTCCTTCCGTTTCTAAAAATACATCATATATTAGGATATATATTCTCTGTCTCAAGACCTAATTTTCAGGAAAAAAACAGGAGAAATCTGCAAGAAGTTAAGAAGTCATAAAGGCTGGAATGATTGTGTTTTTCATGTGATTTGTTTTTAAAATGATGGAATCAGGTTGAATTTGAGTTTTTGGCACATTTTCATTCTCCACTTTAGAAATTTTTGGACAAAACTTCTCACTCAGCAGTTTCGTAGCGTAAACAGTGTAAAAAGAGTGAAAAGCGCTACGAAACTGCTATAGTAGCTTTTTTCACTCTTTATCATAAAATTTTGAAGGGAAAAAGTGTAGATTATGACCTGAAATTTCTAAGGGATTTGTGTTAAGTGATAATTAAGATAATCTTGGAGGAAAGAAACCAAAATTTTAAAGGTAAAAAGGTTGCGCTAAGAAAAGCGCTACGAAACTGTGTTGTTTTCGTGGCGCATGTCGACTTCAGTTAATTTGAACCGTTTAATGATGGTTTTGGAAACCTAGAGATTAGGGAGGATTCTTGCAGGTGTTATTTCAGTTTCCAACAGCAAAGGAACTCGAAATAATGGGTTCATGGTGTTCAGAATGTTTCAAGAAGTGCAAGGAACCCTATGCTTAGAAAACAAGAGACTGTTCCTATTTTGATGGAGGTCAGCATCATGGTCATGAAGAGTTTAAGTCTATCCTCTAGAGTCGACCATGTGTTAGTACACTTCAGAAAAGATGTAACTTAATTAAGATAATGTGGTTATATATAGGTGATTAAGAGTTTGAATCCTATTTGTATTAGGATTGTTTAGTAGATTAGCTGTCTTTTTGTAATAAATCCCATGTAATATGGTTATGCAAGGTGTCAAGAGTTAGGAATTCGAAGTATCTAGTAGAAGATGAGTTCATCTCATGTTTTAAAGGTCTATTTAAGACCAAGAATTCGAATTAGTGAGGGGTTGGACATTTTTATCAAAAATACTGTGTTTATTGTAAGTGACTGGTTTTCAGCTTAATACAGAGTTTTCTACTTAGCCAACTCAAGATTCATAAAGAGTTCTAGTGTGCTTTTGTTCTAATGGAAAATTTTTACTATTCTATTGTAGTGGTGTTTGCTTATGTTACTCAGAATTCATCATTGATTCTCTGACTTCCTTCATAGAAAAACTGACTATGTGTTTTACAGTTTTACATGTGTATCTCTTGACTAGAACTCTGATAAGCCTTGACTTCCATGCTAAGTCGATTGTTTGGTTTTACTGAAGCTATTTTGACTCCACAAGCCCAATTTGTACTTGCTAATGTGATTTACAACCAATTTCTATCATTTATCTGATTATTACCCCACATAGAGTTAGCCATCTATATTTCTATCAAAAACCATTAACCCTTGAGAGAGCCCTCTCAGGTTGAGGAGGCTAAGCCTCAATCAAAAGATTGGTTTGAAACAGTTACATGAGATTGATTTGATTGGCAGCACATCAGGTTTGATTTTGTGATAACATTTTGGTGCGTCTGCCGGGAGTCTGAAGATTATACTTTCCCGAGATTTTGAAGTTGAACTTCTGAAGGTAGCAGGAGCTCAGGAAGCTTTTTGAGGCTGCATCTACCTTGGCGACTCCACACATCAAATAATCAATTCGAAGGTGATTCCATTGCTTGAATATCAGTAGCTTGATGAAGTTTCAGAATGAGTTCCATTGCAAGAATAAATGACAGGTATGGCCCTATGAATCGGTATCACATCCCTGGTTTTCCAAATCCTATGCCAAAGGTTGAATGGTTAACTGATATTCCTATATTCAAAGATGAAAAGAAAGACAATGCTTCTCTTCATTTGGTTAGATTCCATATGCACGTACATAGTCTTAAGGTTCAGTTCCCTGAGGATTGTCTCATGAGGATGTTTATGGCCACTTTAGAAGGAAAAGCATGGTCTTGGTATGAAAGCTTGCCAAATGGTTCATTATATTCTCTTGCTTATTTCCATGTTGCATTTTATGAGATGTATAAAGAGTGTCACCCTCCTTATTGCTGGTCAAATATTGCTGTAAACACTCTGTGAGTTTTATTGAATATTTGGAGAATTGTTATGAAGATGATGAGTTCATGGATGAGGAAATTTTAGAGGCCCTTCATGAAGATAGCTTTCATCACCAAGAAGAAAGGATATCCTCTCTCTTGGATGAAAATGAAACCCAACAGGAGTTTATTTATGATAATCATGTTACATCCTCTGAGTTTTATGAAAATTTGTAGCAGACTTGTCAGTCTTTTGATCATCAAGAGTATGAGAATCATTGCAAACAACAAGAGGAAATACTGGAAGATAGTTTCTATAACCCTCAAGTTAAGGAAAGTGTTGATTTTTCATGTCTTTCCTTATATCAGCCTACATCAAATAATGATCACACTAAGGAAAAAGTGGGTGAATTTTTTTCTTTATCCTTGTCTTCTAATTTGAAATCATTTGAGTGCAAGTCAGAAGATAAGATTCAGTTTGTGGATGAAGTTGCAGAGAAAAATGAAAAGGACATTCAAGTTTCAAAAGGTAAAATTCAATCTCATAGTATTCTGATCAAGATCAGTCTTTTCAAATGATTTTAATGCCAGAACACATAGAGGGGGTGTTTCTACCTTTCTTCTTAGAGATTGAGGAAGAAAACACTATTTTTGTAAATCAGTTTGAAAAGCAGTTTGAAAGCACACAACTGAAGTCTTATGTGGTTGATCAAAGCATGGATGAGTTGTCCAAAGTTGCAGAATATCATGAGAAGCATCAAACATATCATGTCTTCTTTGATCCTATAGTTCAATACATGGAAGAGTTCTACAGTCTAGATTTCCAATCATATGTTCATTATGAAGATCAGTTACATCTCATGTTGCCTTGGTCATTTCAGTATCATGTTTACTTTTGGTTCAAGCACAGTCAAGAGATTCAAGTGTTAGATCAGATCAATGACTGGCTTCATTGGAAGTTTCATGTTCCTTGAGTTACAAATGGAGATTGCAGCTGATAGGGTAGGTACGAGTGTGTGAATAAGCTCAAATTTGACTGAGCATATTTTTAGTAGGTATAGATTTGGTTCTTCTACAGTGATCATCAAGCTTGAAGCCTGAGGTGAAGGCTATAACATTTTGAAGAAGACTTGGTAAAATTTCAAAGTTTTTATTCCAAGAAGATGGATAGCAGCACTAGAACTACTGGTTCTTAGTGTACCACAGGGGCGCACTATCCCAAGTGGAGCCACTGTTATCACCCGAAAATTTTCAAAACATGATTGTGTCATGTTTGTTTTTGGTCATGGTTCAAATTAGGTTTAGAAGTCAATTTAGGTTTTAATCAAGGGTAGGTTATATTTTCATAAGTTCAAAGCTCATCCATAAGTTCAAATAAAGTCTTTTTTAAGGACCATTCATTGTCAAATATCCATAATTTCCATGTATGAGTCATTTCCTAAAGTCTCATTGTTAAAACTGGTAAATTAGCCAAGAATCCACGTTTTCATAGTGCCGCTAGTTCAAAAAAGTTGATTTGCGCTATGAAACTGCTGAAAGTGATGCAACAAAAACTCTGTTTTATGATTTTGAATAGTCAACTTCCAAGGTGGTTTCTGAGCAACTGAAAACGAATTTAGGAAAATGGAAAGAGGTTTTTCTTCAAATTCATTAGGAGGTGGGAGAAATTGATAAATTAAAATGCGCTAGCAAACTGTTGTTACAAAACTGTCTTGTACATGACTATTTAGCAGTCAACTTCAAGTTCCGTTTCTGGCCAAATGAAAAAGTATTTTGGAATTATGAAAACGGTTTGTCTTCATAAAAGCCAAAAATACAATAACCTCTCTCAATTTTCTCACAAATGTTATCAGTTGGGAAATACAAGGCTTTCTTTGAAGCCCTATTTTCAGAAAACAAAGTTTTCATGTTTTACACATGTTTCTCAAAGGTAGTTTCCGAACAGCAGGAGATGTATTTCAGAAAACCAAGAGAGGTTTTTATTAAATAAATAATGGCATAAAACAACCTCCTTAATTTTATCAAAATACATCATGTATTAGGATATATAGGCTCTGTCTCAAGACCTAATTTTCAGGAAAAAAACAGGAGAAATCTGCAAGAAGTTAAGAAGTCATAAAGGCTGGAATGATTGTGGTTTTCACTTGATATGTTTTTAAAATGATGGAATCATTTTGATTTTGAGTTTTTGTCACATTTTAATTCTCCACTTTAGAAAATTTTGGACAAAACTTCTCACTTAGCAGTTTCGTAGCGCAAACAGTGTAAAAAGAGTGAAAAGCGCTACGAAACTGTTGTAGCAGCTTTTTTCACTCTTTCTCATAAACGTTTGAAGGGAAAAAGTGTAGATTATGCCTGAAATTTATAGGGGAGTTGTGTTAAGTGATAATGAATATAATCCTGGAGGAAAGAAACCAAAATTTTAAAGGTAAAAAGGTAAAAAGGCTACGCTACGAAACTGTGTCGTTTTCGTAGCGCAGGTCTACTTCAGCTAATTTGAACAATTTAACGATGGTTTTGGACACCTAGAGCTTAGGGAAGATTCTTGCAGGTGTTATTTCAATTTCCAATAGAAAAGGAACTTGAAAAAATGAGTTCATGGTGATCAAAATGTTTCAAGAAGTGCGAGGAACCCTATGCTTAGAAAATAGGAGATTGTTCCTATTTTGATGGAGGTCAGCATCATGGTCATGAAGAGTTTAAGTCTATCCTCTGGATTCGACCATGTGCTAGTAAAATTCGCAAAGGATGTAACTTAATTAAGATAAGGTGGTTATAGATAGGTGATTAAGAGTTTGGATCCTATTTGTATTAGGATTTTTTTGTAGATTAGCTGTCTTTTTGTAATAAATCCCATGTAATATGGTTATGCAAGGTGTCAAGAGTTAGGAATTCGAAGTATATAGCAGAAGATGAGTTCATATCATCTTGTAAAGGTCTATTTAAGACCAAGAAGTCGAATTAGTGAGGGGTTGGACATTTTTAGCAAAAAGACTGTGTTTATTGTAAGTGACTGATTTTCAGCTTAATATAGAGTTTTCTACGTAGCTAACTCAAGATTCATAAAGAGTTCTAGTGTAATTTTGTTCTAATGGAATATTTTAACTATTCTATTGTAATCTTTTTACTATTCTATTGTAGTGGTGTTTTCTTATGTTACTTAGAATTCATCATTGATGCTCTGACTTCCTTCATAGACAAAATGACTGTGTGTTTTACAGTTTTACATGTGTATCTCTTGACTAGAACTCTGATATGCCTTGAATTCCATGCTAAGTCAATTGCTTGGTTTCACTGAAGCTATTTTGACTCCATAAGCCCAATGTGTACTTGCTGATGTGATTTACAACCAATTTCTATCATTTATCTGCTTATTACCCCACATAGAGTTAGCCATCTATATTTCTATCAAAAATCATTAACCCTTGAGAGAGCCCTCTCAGGTTGAGGAGGCTAAGCCTCAATCAAAATATTGGTTTGAAACAGTTACATGAGATTGATTTGATTGGCAGCCTATCAAGTTTGATTTTGTGATAACACAACACACCATTCCAATTAAGCCCGATGAAAAGCCATTTCGGAAAAAGTTGAGAAGGATCAACTCAAGGTTGCTGCCATCAATTGAAAAATAAGTGAACAGGCTCTACAAGTCAGGTATCATTGTTCCTATAAGGTTTTCTGATTGGATATATAATTTAGTCCCTATAAGAAATAAGACTGGTGAAATAAGGCTTTGCATAGACTTCATAAATTTAAACAAGGTGTCACTAAAAGATAATTAACCCCTTCCCAAAATGGATCACATCTTACAAAGAGTGGTTGGGGCTTCTCGGATGTATTTTCTTGATGGATATTCGGGGTACAATCAGATTTTAGTACATGGGAAAGATCAGGACAAAACTTCCTTCACTACACCTTGGGGTATGTTCAAATATGCAAATATTCCATTTGGACTAAAGAATGCAGGGGAAAATTTCAGTGCGCAATAGATATAGCATTTTCAAATGAGAAAGATGTTTTCCAAGTGGTATATTTAGATGATTTGACAATTTTTTCCCATTCAGATGATGAACACTTGTATCACTTAAGGATCGTTTTTCAGAAATGTAGGAAGTTCAGAATACCTCTTAATCTGAAAAAGAGCCTTTTTGCCATGGAGGAGGGCAAACTTCTCTGTCATATCATCTCTAACGATGGAATCTGGACCCTTCTCAGGTTGAGGAAATTTAACCGATTAATTTTCCACGGAGCAAGAAAGAAATTCGGGCTTTCAATGGTAAGATGAATTTCTTATGCAGTTTTATTCCAAATTTGGCTTAGCACCTTTGGGAAATGACCAACATGTTGAAAAAGGATAACGAGGTAAAGTGGTATGAGGATGCTAAGAAGTCCTTTAACACAATGAAATTTTATTTGACTACTGCCCCTGTTTTAATAAGCCCGGATTACACTATTGATTTTATTATATTCTCATTCGCCTCTGAGTACACCATAGCTGCAGTCTTAATGCAAAAGAAGGACAAAAATGAACAACCCATTTCATTTTTCAGTTGAACCATCAGGGATGCAGCTCTTCGGTACAATATCATAGAGAAACAGGCTTTGGCTTTGATAAAAGCGTTGAAGGATTTTCGTGTCTATATTTTTCATTCTCATACTTTGGCTTATGTCCCTAATGCAACAGTCAAAGATGTTCTTATGCAGACATATAAAAAATGAAGAAGAGGGAAATGGATAGCAGCGATGTTCGAATATGACCTCGAGATCAAGCCCACAAAGCTGATCAAAGGTCAAGGTTTAGCAAATCTTATGGCTGAGTCAAATCTGCATGTTTTAGATATCAATATCATTACATCATTATCCGATGAAGAACAAGATGTCATTTTGATACAAGTTTCTGATATTTTTCTTTCGTCACCTTGGTATTCTAATATAATATATGTGCTTCAAAATTTGAATCCTCCTTTAGGCATGAATAAGAGTAAAGGTAGGTCTTGAAATTTGAAATCTTCCAAATATTGCATTTTGGACAATGCCCTTTATTGGAAAGATCTAGGAGGTATATTGCTGAATTGTTTAGTTGAGAGTGAAGCCCAAGAAGTTATGAATTATTTTCATAAAGGAGACTGTGGGGGCCACCTTTTCTGGAATACCACGACCAATAAAGTATTGAGAGCGAGATACTATTGGCCAACTCTATTTGCAGATTTGTACAAAACAGTGTTGAGTTGCCATGAGTGTTAAGTGTTTCAAGGTAAAAGAGAACTTCTTCCATTACCTCTGCAACCTATTTCAATTCATGAACCATTTCAACAGTGGGGACTTGACTTCATCGAAAAGATTCACCCTACTTCATATGCACAACACAAATGGATATTTACAGCCACTGACTACTACACCAAATGGATTGAAGCGGTCCTAACAAGGCAAGCAACATACCTTGTAATTATTCAGTTTTTGGAGACTAACATATTGTCTCGTTTTGGTTTTCCTCATAATATTATTACCAACAACATTCAAATAAAAAATGAGGGTTTAGTTTTGTGACAAATATAACATCAATTTTGGGCACTTAACTGCCTACTATCCACAAGGTAATGGTTTAGCAGAGTCCTCTAATAAATTCCTGATTAATATCATAAAGAATATGTTGGAGGCAAACAAGAAGAATTAGCACAAAAATCTTGTGAATTCCTTATGGGAATACAGGGTGAGTAGTAAGAAATCTATTGGAATGTCCCCTTTTCAGATAGTTTATGGAATAGACATTTTTTTTCCTACATCACTTGCAGTCTCGATTATTAAATTGTTGCAAGAAGTAGGAAGTGAGGAAAATGATGTACATCATCGAATCAATTAGATGATCCATATTTAGCAGACGAGAGATGAGGTATTTCAGAACACCTTAAAGCCTCATGAGAATATAAAGAAGGTGTATGACCGTAAGACCAGAGAAGATAAATTTAAGCTTGAAGATGTAGTCCTTTGGTGGGATGCAAGGAATGAGGAAAAAGGGGAACATGCAAAGTTTGAAAACTGATGGAAAGGGCCCTACAAGATCTCATCTATTCAAGAAAAAAATTCTTTTCTACTACAGAAGATGAATGGAGAAGAATGTTTAGGAGGACCGGTCAACGGTAGGCTCCTTAAGCATTATTGTTCTTGATGCAGTTTTCAGATTTCTCACCATCATTGTAAATATCAAATTAACTTTCATGCAAAGTGTGAAGCGGAGAATCACTGAATCTTGGGGCCTGAAGTGAAGGCTATAAGGTTTCATTGGTTTTCTGTTGTTTTCAAAGTCAATCCAATCAAGGTCAAGTCAGTTTTGAGTCAATTTTAAAGTCAGTTTTCAGTCGGTTTGAGTTTGTCACAAATCAGTTCAAGTTTTCAGTTTTTAGTTAGTTTTTAGTATTTGATTCCATGCCCAATGGATAGGCACTTGGTCTATGGTATTCTTGGCACCTCCAAGGAGCTACCATCCCCAACTGGAGTCAATGTTAGTGTTAGTATTTGCATCCTTCCACTAGTGATCAAAATTAACTCTTTCATGTCATTTTAGGGAGTCCCACTCAGAATTTTTTTATCATACCACTAGGTCATGAAAAAATTTGGTCACTTGGTGCAAATTTTCATCAAAATTCACTCTTTTCAAAATATGCCATCTCATTACTTGTTGGATAACTTTATCACATATTGAGTATCCATTATTCATGAGTATTTATTACCTTTTCAGTCATATCATCATGAAGTCCATTCAGTCAGTATGTCCATTAAGTCTTAGGGTTTTCTAAGGCTTGAGCCCACCAACACCAGAGAACTGATGGCCTCACCTGTGGTAGTCTCTTGCTTTGAATATGTTGGTTGCCTTGATTTCTGCCAAATGATCCAAAGAGTTCAACGCCACCGTGTTTTGAGCAAAGTTTTCATCTCAAACCTCAAAGACAATCAGGGGACCCTTGCAGGTGCGACCTTCACCATATCCACACCAATCATTGTCGCTACCATAGGGATACCAAACATGGGTGAGCACTGTTTTAAAGCCAAAGACTTGGATGACCAGTATTATGAATCATTCATCAAACCAAGGTACAAAAATGAGAGAAAGAGAGTCTTTCCTTTCAGTTGCCTTCTTGATAGGTATACCCCCATGATGAAAATTATCATGAAGTACTTCTCTTGTGAAGGAAGGTTCTCTATACTTTACACATATCATATTAGACAGCTCATGCACTTTAAAAGAGTCAAGTTGCTCAATATCCCATACTATTTGTTCAGGAGCATAGAAAAAATGGCCTACATAGCACATAACAGAGAATATGATCAACAAATGAACAACCTCTTTCATCACTCCTTGATCAAAATCATTGTACTCCATCATCTAAATTAGTTGCACATTTCATGGGATACCTTCATTGCCAATGATGTTTTCACTACTCCACAAGCTCACCATGCTGAAAACATCCCTCCTTCATCTCAACCTTTTGCATCTATTCCTCCATCAGCTCAGCTTAATAACCCATATCATCACCATCATCAATATTTCAGAGTCATATTGGGTCATCCAGCAGAGTTGTGGTCAAAGAGCCTACAAAGACCAAAGAGGCTGAGAAAGACACATTGGCTAAAACATATCAAAGAGGGCATAGGCAGGTGTTTTCCCCATAGATTGTGGGAGGGGCCCTGCCTTCTTCATCATAAAAGTAGGTACAAAATAGAAAGAAAAAGCAGAAAGAGGCAGTTGTGCATGAGGAAATCATGCAAGAGGATGAGGACCATCATGATGAGGAAACATATTTTGACCTAGTTGACTTGGATCAGCAAGATGATCATGAGGCCTCAAGCTTGATTTTCAAAGAGAAGGATGCCCAAATTATAGAGCTGCAAACTAATTTGGATAGAGCTTAGTTTGTCATTTCATTTCTTAAGCAGGAGAATAAGCAGCCGAAAGATAAACAAGTACTTATGGAGCGAGAGTTGCTCAAAACAAAAATATTTAAAGCCATGATTCCACTTGATGATCCTGATCAATATGACATCCAAAGCAACAGAACAAGACCAAATACAAGGGGTCTTAAGAGGGATTTACAACAGCATAATATTGAGGATGAAAAACTCACTTTTGAGGAGAGGATTGCTGAGGAGGTTGAAAATGACAGAGAGATATGACTTGATAGTGTCAATATCCAACTTGAGAAACTCCTCCACAAGGAAAAAAAAGACAAAAAAATGTTCAGAAACATGGCTAATAGGTATATCACAAGAAACAAGGTTTGTAGCATTAAACTCAAGCAATTGCAAGAGAAACATAAGCAAAACCTAACCAAGAAAAAGGAAGGAGACAAGATTGACATCCTTGCTGAGGCATCCCTCATTACTTAGAAAACTTCATCAAGCTTCCAAAGGACAATTTTGGAGAATTTTTTAGCAAGTCTTGAATTTTTTTGGGTTTTTGCAACTTTTGACAATTTTAGCACAACTAGACTGCCAGGAGCGCATCGCCCTAGGCACTGTGCTTCTTATAGAAGGCTCTAAATGAAAAAAAGTGTACCATTGGATTCAAAGGCAAAAATCAGTCAGGTTAGGCACTTTTATAAGAAAATTTGGGAAAAATGGCAGGGGAAAAGGTCAAAAAATACCCAAAAAATCATGTTTATGCCCTGTTTTTCAGCTAGGCATTGCGCTCTTGATCAGTCTTTGGAGATTGAATTTTTGGAGGGTCAAATATTACCATTTTTGGAAACCAAGGATATTTTGGGAAACTAGACAGGACATTCTTTCTAATGAGCTATCCTGAGCTCAATTTGGACATCAGAAACCCCTGCAAAAGTTGAGCTAAAGATGGCACTGCGCTCCTGAGACTGGCGCTGTGCTCCTAACCATTCTTTGTTTTTTCATGATTTTTTCCAGTTTTCTCAGTTTCACATGGAAAATTAATTTTTTTACCAATGTAATTGATGGATGTAAATGTAATAATTATTTTTTTAAGTTACCTAGGTGTAAATACATTAGGTAAAATTTTTTGAGAGGATTGATGAATCAGTTTCACTAAAGTTAGGGATGAGTCAATTTGGCCTCCCTACACTCTAGGTTTGCAGTTCAGAATTTTGTGGATCAGATCCAAAACTCAGGGATTCGACACCTAAGGTTGGGAAAAGTTTTTTCATGCCTATATCTTTCATTTCTTAACTCATTTCTCAGGTTGGATGTTATTTTATTGATCAGAGAAACTAGTGTATTCAGATTTTGGTAGGAATATATTAGACCAGTTGCAACTCTTCTTTTGGGATTCATGTGGTACTGCACTTTGGCATAGTTTCTTCTTCAGTTTCATATGTATGAATGTTTTTTACTTTCCATGTTCATTCTAGTTCTATGATATGTTTGATTCTCAAGTTTGATAGGCATAATACATCTTTTATGCTTTGTTTTGGGAGAATCACCATAATTTGTTTCATTTCTTTAGTTTAAAAGGAATTCATGCATTGCCATGCTCTTTTTAGCACCTCACCAATCTTATCCATCTCACCCTAAAACCCTAAAGTGTTAGATTTCTTACCTACCTTTCCCCATTAGATGCCTGCAATTCCGATCTTATTTTCCCTGACCTAGTTTCCTCTTTGACCTAATTCACTCATCCAGCACCCAAATCAACCAATCAAAACCCTTGTGCTACTATACCTAGCCTAAAATATAATTGATCCAGCCCTCTTGGCTGTGATACCTTGGAGAGATCCCTCTCCTTCCTAGTAGGACGAGCTACTTGGTGAGCGCTTGGTCTGTAGTTACCTTTGCTAGTCTCTTCTCAGCCTCGAAGATCCAGTGGAGTGATAACATGCCGAAAGACAAAAGAAACAAGCTGGAAGCTACAGGTAGAAAATGTATGTTTATGGGTTACTTTGAAAACTATAAGGCATACATAATATACATTCCTAGTCAACGGAGGTTGAAATTAGCAGGGAAGTAACTTTCGATGAAAATTTAGCACTTTGTAAAGCAAGAGACCTTCCCCCACCTCCCAAGGAAGATGATGATGATAGGGATATTCTAGATGGTCCTTCTATGCCTGAGTCTTATGATATTAATATTCCCATGGAGCCTATGGATCCTTTAGATCCACCTCCTAGTGATCCTCATTCAAATAAAAGACCACTTTGGCTTCAAGACACTCTACATGATAGTCAAAGAAGTATTCTCATTCGTCGATCCTTCAGAGAAAAGAAGGAACCTTGCAAGTATCAGGGATATGTTGATGCTATGAGAACTATGATTCAAGATGAACCATACTCATTCGGTGAAGCAGTCAAAGAACAAGTTTGGAAGGATGATATGGCCGAGGAATACAATCTATTGTGAAAAATCATGTATGGGATGTTGTTCCAAAACTTCATGGGAAGTCTGTTGTGACTTCGAAATGGTTATTTAAGATCAAACATGGAATCGATGGAAACATTGAGAAATACAAAGCAAGGTTCGTAGCTCACATTTTCTCTCAAAAAGAGGGAGAATATTATGATAACGTATTTTCTCATTTGGCTTGATACACAACTATCTGTTCGATAGTTTCCCTTGCTGCTAGTCAAGGTTGGACCCTTCATTATATGGGTGTAAAGAATTCTTTCCCCCATAGTATGTTACAGGAAGAAGTGTATGTTGAACAACCACAAGGATTTGAAGTGGAAGTTTGCAGAACACATGTTTGCAAGTTAAAGAAAGCATTATACGTATTGAAGCAAGATCCCCGAGCTTGGTACACACACATTGACAAATATCTAATTAACCTGGGTTTCACAAGGAGAAATGTCAATCCCAACCTCTATTTTAAGGTTGTCCAAGGCATGCCACCGATTTTGGTTCTATATGTTGACTATCTATTCTTATGAGGAAGTGAACCGTTGATGATTGAATGTAAGAGGAAGTTAGCCTCTGAATTCAATATGAAATACCTCTATCTCATGCACTAATTTTTGGACCTTGAGGTGTGGCAAAGGCCTCGCGATATCTTTCCCTCATAGGGAAAATATGTAATGAAGCTGCTGGAAAGGTTTGGTATGACCAAGTGCAAATCCATGACTACTCCGATGGATATGAAATTCAAGAAGTTGTGTGGAAAAGAAACTTGACCTGATATGGAAAATCCATTCGAGTATAGACAACTAATTGGGGCTTTGATGTTCCTCATGAACACCCATCCATATATATGTTATGCAGTTAACACATTGAGTCAGTTCATGACTGAGCCCCTTCATGCACATTGGATTGCAACCAAACATGTATTGAGATACTTACGTGGATCGATCCCACTTGGTCTGAGATATTCTGCTGGATATATCCAACTTCATGGATACACTGATGTTGACTAGGTAGGTAATTTCACCAACAAAAAGAGTACATCGGGATGTTGTTTTAATCTTGGTTCTGCCATGATATCCTGGATGAGAAGGAAGAAAAATTCAATAACATTGAGCACTGGGGAAGCATAATACATTTCTCCTAGCGCAACTAGTTGTGAAGCTGTGTGGTTAAGGAAGCTCTTTGGTGAGCTCTTTTTTCAAGTCTTAGACACCACAGTGATATACTGTGATAACAAGAGCAAGATCTGTTTGGTAGAGAATCATGTATTTCATGAAAATTCCAAGCATATCGAGATTCAATATCACTTTATCCGTGACATGGTGTAGATATGATCCGTTAGACTCCACCACATATCGATTGATGAGAAGATAACAAATATTCTCACCAAGGCACTACCGAAAGGAAAGTTCTTGATCTTCAGAGAACAAATTTGATTGATGGATGTATCCCCTCTGGATAAGGGGAAGCACTAATCGAGGACATTAAGTAAGATCTTCCTACCTTTCTTGAGTTCTCGAGGTGATGAATTGAGATAAAGGGATCCTGGGGTTGAGGGATCTCTGGACAATATGACACTTTCCTATCTATTACCTAGGGTTGAGATGTAGCTCCCCTATATTCATAGGGTCAGATATGCTTCTCCCCTATCTGGTCTATGTAGATTATACCCCATTTGGCATCATGCACTCAAGCAAGGATTGATGGGAGTATTGCTCCTCGTTTGGCCAACAAGTTTAGAGTGTACTTGGGGTGTACAACCCAAGTAAATTATGATGCAGGTGTTCTACCACATGACTGATGAGAGTCATTGATGGGAAGAGTGGTAGGAAACATGATTGGGTTGATATTTCCCCCCTTTTTTGATTCTGGGTTGAGAATGGACTCCCCGATGAGATTCCGGGGTCGGAGATGTGCTCCCATGTATGATGTATTATCCTGTATGATTATTCTTCTTCTATATTTGAGAAATTTTCAGCAGATGGAGTTAAACCATGATGACACCATGATGTAAATATCTACAAGTAGAGATTACCAAGTGGAATTCTTCCTAGTTAAGAGGGAGTGTTAATTTTTACAACTAGAGTCAAATTCCACTTTGGAAAACTAAAATGGTTAAGATAATAATTTCATTAGATTCCTCTTTTTGATAGGACCAAAATCGACCTGTAGATCGGCCCAATCAGTTAAGGAGAAGTTAAGTTATGAATTATTTTATTATTTTTATGGGTCGACCTCAACATATGTGGATTCGGTCAAAGCCCCAAGCGGTCCTTCACAAATTTATAAATAGAAGTGACCCCAAGATCATTCTCACACATTTGCTCATGATATTTTCTTCTTGCTCTCTTTGTATTGGTTCATGTTTTATATCTTGGATCGCACAGTTTCTTCAGGAGAATCTCGCGCAAGGGTTCAGGATTATAGACGAGAGGATCACATAGATATGGGTCTTCTGAGCCTGAGCCGCAGGAACAATACTACAGTTTTTGGGCCAGAGCCACGGGCAAGATGTGTTAATGTCACGACTGATCTAGTATAGCAGCGGGCAGGTCGTGTTCAGGGCACGACTAGGGTTTCAGGTTGATCATGACCTCAACCGCGGGCACAGAGCGTCTAGGTTGTGGCTAGGGGAGCTTCAGCCATGGGTTGAGTGTGTTAAGGCCGTAGCTAAGGGGTTTTGTTGGCAGATTCGGATTGGATCACATTCAGTTGGTGGCGTAGTGCCTTCATACATCTGTCACTCCAGATCAATCTTTGTCAGCATCATGGATTCAGATCTAGGACTTGGTAGTTGAGATCACTTGGTGATCCATCTGATCCATGCTCTTGATGTTATAGATCTGCAAATTTGAAGATCTAATCTATTTGTTTCCGCTGCATATATGTATTGGGCTCATTGTACTCTCTACTGAAAAAACTTTTTACAATGATTTATTGAAGAAGAATATTTGAAAGGGTTTCCCCCACAATGGGGTTTTTCCCTGGTCTTAGACCAATCAACTATCTCTTATTGTTGTGCTATTGTATTCTTTATCACTGCATGCATTGTTCTATCTTCCATTACAGTTTATGGTTATTTACACTACTAATATTTGGATGCACTGTCAATGAAAAAGTAATTTGGGCCAAATTAATTGATACATCATAAAAAAATTCGAAGAATTAACAATAACAAATTAACTTAATGAAGATGAATTAAAAATGGGAAATTTTTGAAATAATGATAATTAGGAGAAAGAAAATAAAAGAGGTAATTATAAAATGAATAGATATAATGGATTAAAAAATAAATATAATCACAAAATTAATAAATATATGGATGGAACATAGGATGGAGCGCTGGATTCAAAAGAATCAGGAACGAGATCAATAGAAAAAAATAAGACAAAAAAAGAGAATATAAGGATGGACCAAAAGTTAAAAGGGGGGAAGGGGGGAGATCAGGGAGGAGGAATAATAGGAATGGGGGGCAAGAAAAACTACTAAGCAAGATGGTGGATAATTTGTTGCCAAGAATGAATTAATTTGTAGCCATATTCTTTATTAAATTATTGGGGTGCTTCTCTGTTTCAAGGGATTCCTAATGATTATGGAGTTTTAAAACATAACAGAGGAAAGGATTTTGTATTGATCAAAGATGACGAAATGTTTAGAATTAAAAGAGTGCTCAACTATGGTTGAATTTTCTAGGAAGTGGTGATTGGTATCAACAATATGTTCTTTAAGGTGAGCTTTGAAAGGGAGAACAATCTGGCCAATTTATGAATTCCCACACGAACATGGAATCTAGTAAACACATAAATCTAGCATGGGATTAAACTTATCTGTGGATGACCAGAATATTTTCTTCAATTTTTTGTGGGGTTTAAAAATGGTCTTAATATTCCTTTTTAGTTATATTTTAGAAATGAGGTTATTCATCCCTTTTATGTAAGGGAGAGAGACTTGGCCCCGAGGAGGAGAGGAAATAGGGAGAATGGATCTGGGATTAGAGATGGTATTAAATGCTTCAGTGATATGAGAAGAGGTGGAATTTTTCAGAGGGAAGATATTGGGGAGTATATATTCTAAGGGATCGAGAGATAAGGGTTTTAAGAACACCAAAATTTTGGGATAGGTGGTGGTGACAATGGGCATGAACATAACGATCAATGTGTGTCTTCTTCCTAAATATTTGATGTATTAGAGAACCATCAAGAAGATAAGTAACCATGACATCTAAGAAAGGTAATGAATTATTAGATTCAATTTCCATGGTGAATTTAATATGATGGGAAATTTTGTTAAGGTGGGATAGGAAGGCGCTTAGTATAGGTCTACCACGTTGCTAAATGACAAAGGTATCTGTTATCACTCATTAGTTTTAAAAATTTCATTGATAGGGTCCTACATGTCATTCACCTAGGTTCATGCTGTCTCATAAGTCATTTTCATGAATTTTTTGAAAACAATTACATTTTGTGATGTCTACCTTAAGTTTAAAACCCACCTCTAACCCTGTCATATCAGTCAAATTAACCTCATCTCATCTAGTTTTCATCCCCATGTTTTTTATCACAAAATATTCCACCTGTCATTTTTTCACAGTTTCGTAGCTAATTACATGGAAAATCAGTATATTTCGCTACGAAACTACCTAACAGTTCCATAGCGAATTTGTCAGCAGTTAAACAGTTTTCGCTACAAAACTGGGTTTTTCTGCAGAAAGTGTCAAAGTGGTGTGAGGTGTCAATTTTCAATAATACAAAGAAAGGGGTGAGGTCATTGGAGTTTGTTATCATGATTCCAAAACATGAAAAGCCGTATTCGTAGTCATTATTGTCTTTTATGGTCACATGTTTCATCATTAAAATCCGAGTTGTCAAATTACCTTTTAAAATTCATCCCCAAGATGCTCTTTGTCATTCAATGTTCAATTCTTGCATGTGAAGTATCTCATTATCACTGTTTGAGAGTTGCTTCACCACGCAAAGTAGGTTGTTGTTCGAATTTGATTCTGTAGGTGTCATCAACAAGTGAGGCAACAAAGAGTATAAAGCATCATGGCATTGAAGAAGAAAACAAATAAGGGTGCTCATTGCGTAAGGTATGAGCGTATAGATTTGAAGCTGCTGAATGAAGATTCCACTGCTATGGAGGCTTTCAGGAAGACGGGCTGCCTATAGTTCTGCCATAAATTGCAGGGTTTTCATGCACAGATTTCCAAAGACTTTGCAACAAATTTTACAGGGACAACATCAAAAGTTTGGATTTTTAATTTCACAGTGTCACCAGATATCATCTCCCAAGCTACAAAAATTCCTAGAAGTGGTGAAGAATGGTTCAAAGGCACAAAGTTCAAAATGCAAGGCTGTGAAGAGTTTCTCAAGCAGTAGCACACAGGAGATGATATTACCAATTGCATCCCCATGAGTTATATGAAAGACAATTATGCAAAGCTGCTGCTGGTGATCCAAAAATACTTCACCTGCGAAGGGAGATTCCACATGGTTTATTCTTACCATATTAGACTCCTTCTGCATTTTTTTGGTAAGAAACCTCTTGACCTACCCTTATTTTTATATAGGAGTTTGGGAAAGATGTCAGATAGAGTTCAGGTCAAGTCATAAGGTAATGAAACATCAATATTTCACCATGGTCTGATAAAACTGTTAGTGCTGGAAGAATTGAAAGGGTTAAACAGAGACTGGACCTCTTTTCTTTTTCTGAGTGGGTATGAAGTAGATGTAGTGACTCCAAAGAAAGTTTAAAAAACTAAAAATACTACATCTCCAACTGTAATAGAAGAGATTGAGGAAGAAGGAAGGTAGTTTCCTGTAGAACCAATGGACATTGAAGTAGAACCTCTGCAAGAAACTGATATCCCTCAGCCAACACCTGCGAAATAGAAATAGAAGATTAGCAAACAAAGAAGTAAGAGAATAACAAGGAGTCAAACATTAGCCAAAGGGAATCTGGAAGACATTATACATACAATAGATATTGAAGAGTCCCCATTAGCGCAAGCAAAAGATATTGAAGGTGATGGAAGAAAATTAAAGAAAGGTAGGTCTTTCAAGAAGTTCGATTTTGTAGGAGAGGATGCTAGCTTCATGTTTTAGCCAAGGAAGCCAATGAACAGGTCACAGATTGTAAAGAAGGCCATGGAAAGCAAAAGAACATAGAAATTCAGTGAAGGTATGCAACTAGAAAACATCATATATTTATCTCTAGCAACAGAAGAAGTTGTCACTATGCAGAGAAAGGGAAAGGAGAGTATGGTTGGAAAATCAGAAACATAAATCCTCACAAAAAAAATAACAGAAGAAAGAGAAGAAATACTTGAGTCGAAGTTGGAAGCAGAGAGGCACAGGTCTGAAAAGGCCAAGTTTGATTAGATGATGAAAAAATGGGACAATCAACTCTCAAGTGTTTCAGAATCTATGAGTAATGCTAAAAGACTGTTGAAAAGGACCAAACCTCTAAGACTTGTGGTGAAACATACCAGGAAGATGAACTTACACTTGCAAGCTGAAAACAGATCATTACAAAATCAAGTGGAAGACCTTTAGGAACAAATGGACATGATCCAAGATGAGCCGGAGAAGAGAGGACTGAAAATGAAAGTGATTGAAGAACCTGAAGGTCAACCTATTGTTAATGAAGATGAAACACCCAAGGACTGAAGAGATGAGCTGAGACATTTTTGTTAAGGGTTATAGCTTGCAAGTGACATAAATTTTGGTTTAGAAGATCAATTTTTGAAGAAAGTTACAAAATCTGCAATTTCTGCCTTATTAGGCAGTTTCGTAGCGAGCTCTGGGCTTGAAGACTGAAAAATGCTACGAAATTTCTGAAGATTTATTTTGGCCTCTAAAATTAGTTTTATGAAGAACCAAGGAGGGAGTTTGATAGTATTTAGATTTTTTGACCTAGAAAATGATTTTTGACCAGCAGAGGTGGTAGAAGGAAGGTTAAAAGACAGAAACCAGCTCGCTACTAAACTACGCTAGGAAATTGCCTAAAGATGATTTTTTTTGCAGTGAGATGTTTTTGAAGGGTTTTTAAAGGTTTGGAAGGCATATGGAAGACCAGCAGGACATGTGAAGGCATCCAAACAGATAAGGAGACATATCAACAAATATTCATCCATTGGAATGTGTGCCATTCATACAAAACATCATGAAGACAAAATCATAGTTAATGTTGATCCTTTCCTAGAAAGTAAGATAGTTGTTGCTAAATTCTTGGAAAGTGAATTTATGTATTATGTCATGGAGAATTCCATTCGAGCATCTAATCCTATGTATGTAATGATCCCACTATTAGAGAAGTGGAGGAAATAAATGTAATTAGAGTCCCATTAGGAGAGAAACTCTTAAATGAATATGTGTCTTTTTATGTTCCAGAAATAGAGTTGTCGGTTATGATTAGCTGTCAAAGTCAAGGTTCGATGATCCAATATCCTATGTAATGTAAAAAGAGTCTATTTGTAGACATAAGATTGAATATCAAAGGGTTGGAGAGTATTGTACTACACTGCTATTTTTGTAAAACTTTCAGCTTCAATAATATACAATGGATGTTTTGGTCTTCTTTACCTGAGATTTGAATGAAGTGTTCAATGAGTTATTTTTATTGTATCTTTCATGTTTAATATCTGTAGTTAGTTTATATCTTATCACTCAGAACTCATGGAATCATGCTCTGACTTCCTTTAGATGTTAAATTGTTGTTTTCTTCCTATATTGTGTATGTGTACCATCTTATCATTGAAACTTCCATTTGCCTTAGTTTCCACAAAAAGGATCATTTCATTGACTTGTATGATGTTGACTCCATTTTCCCAATGGTAGCAGTCCTTTGAATTTTCAACCTGCAATCAATCATAATCAATTTTACAGTCGTAGAGTTAGTCATCTGATTGAGTTTTCATTGAGAATCATAAGTTACCTTGAGAGAGCCCTCTTAGACTGAAGAGGCTAAGATTCAGTTCAAATTTTTTTGAAACAATTACTCTAAGTTGTTTGGTGGAGCAACCCATCAGTACCAATTTAAAGATAACAGTATCATCAACAAACCTAAACCAACACTTAGGATTTTTATGCCAAGATTCAAGAGCTTTCATATCAAATTATTCCATAAAGATGTTAGCTTATACAACAGGAGAAAGAGATGAACCCATCATCATACCTTCAGTTTGCTCATAAATGGTACCTTTTAAAGAAACGAAGCTTGATGAGAGACACAGTTGAACAAGGTTAAGAGTTTTAGAATAAAAAATTTAGAGATTAGTGTTGGGTCGATTTAATCACATATTAATCCAACTGAACCACAACATTAATTGTCAACCAAGGGTAGGTATGTTTATTTCAAAGGAGTATGCACTATCTGTGTCGATACACTTCAGGCAAGAGCAAAGAAAATGAAAAAAAAAATGTCGTTGGATTCAATTACAGAAAGTAACACTCATGCAGAAATCAATAATTAAATTGTAGAAATAAAACCACACTTCATGTTACCAAGAAAGAGGTGCGCCACACACCACGCTACTGACTAGGATGGTAAATTGAAAAATGTACTCAATTCAACCCACAAGACATAATAACAATCTACCACAATACTACTGCAACTACTACAATCCATGCTAAATAGGAGGTCCCTTCCTCCCTTATAAGGCGCAAGGATGCAATACAAATCTATAGTAAGACTGCAACGTGATATCTAGAAACTTCAGTGATGTTGTCTTTGTATTAAGGATTATGAATTACATAAACAAAATCACAATACTATATTATCCATCCATCCCTCTCACAAGGGACTGGGTCCTCTTTATTAGTTTTACATATCCGAAATAAGAAAACATATCAGTCATGAGAATCTTACAATTATCATGCTAATCAAAATAGAAATAGTTACAACAGCTTCCAAATACTAGGCTCATTACTGTTACATCATTGATCAAAATCACAATTGTCTTGATTCCTAGATGTCTATAGACAATATGATTCATACGACAATTTTCTTCATGGAATAGTACCCACGGTCTTGGAAAATTGTATTAGAATCAACATCCCATGATGTAACAATATTCCATGACGTGACACATCAATGCTCAAGGTGTAACACCAACGATTTGTGGTGTAACAACAACGACATGAGGTGTAACAACAACATCCTGAAACGACAAGCACTCAGAACTCATTTGTAGCTCATCATTATGTTGTCCATCTTTGTAATTAGGAACCTTGGAGTAACACCTAAAAGACACAAGCCAAAGAACTTCCTCCAAAATCACTTTGATTAGTCATTAAAAGACATCACCTCATTCATATTTAACAAAAATGGAAAAATAATATGTCATGACAAAAATGGAGTCTCATCACTAGGAAAAAGGTAATTAAGGTCTAAAAAGTACACGGGTTCAGAGGTGAAATGGTCAAGGATGGGGAAAAAGGTGTCCGAAATACACTCAAAGTCTCCACCCAACAATTAGATCAAGGACTTTAGGGATGGGGATTTTAGTGAAAAGAGATACAACATCAACTCTAACTAAAATATCTTAATCATCGACATGAATTTATTTGGTTTTAAGAATGAAATCAGATGAATCTTAATGAAAGAGGGGGAGCATCCAATGAATTGTTGAAGCTTAGAGGTAATATACTGGCCAAGATCATGGATGGGGACACTAATGGAACTTACTATGGGACTAAGAGGGACTCCGGGTTTGTGAATTTTTGGCTGGCCATAGATTCTAGGGGTTTAGGGGTTATGGGGAATAAGACGTTGATGGAATAAGACTATCTCTAATCCCAAATACATTCACCCTATTTCCTCTCATCCTCAAGGTTAAGTCTCTCTCCTTTACATAAAAGGGATGACTGACCTCATCGCTAAAATTTTACTAAAAAGAATATTAAGACCATTTTAAAACCCCATTAAACTTTGAAGCAAATGTTCAGTTCAACCAAAGATAATTTTTGCCCCATGTTAAGTTTATGGGTTTACTATATTTCTTGTTCATGTGGGAAGTCATACATTGGCTAGACCAACTGCCCCTTGAAAGCTCGCCTTAAAGAACATATTGCCAATACCAATAATCTTTGCCTAGCGAAGTTAACCATAACTGAGCACTCATTTAACAATAAAAATTTAATCTTCTTTGATCAATACAAAATACTTTCCTCTATTATGTTTTACAACTCTAGAAACATTAGGGAATCCCTCGAAATAGAGAAGCACCCCACAATTTTAATAGAGAACATGACTATAAATTTAGCCATTCTTAGCAACAGTTATCCACCAACTTGCTTGCCTTAAAGAACATACTACCAATACCAATAATCTCCGCCTAGCAAAGTTAGCCATAACTGAGCACTCTTTTAATTCTAAACATTTAATCTTCTTTGATCAATACACAATCCTTTCCACTGTTACGTTTTACAACTCTAGAAGCATTAGGGAAGCCCTCGAAAGAGAGAAGCACCCCAACACTTTTAATAGAGAAGATGGCTATAAATTAAGCTATTCTTAGCAACTAGTTATCGACCATAGTTTGTCCTCCTCCTCCCCCTTGCTGTCTATTCCTTCTTGATCTTCGCCCCCCCTTTTCCTTTTGGTCCATCCTTATATTCTCTCTCTCTTTTTTTCCCTTAATTTTATTCTGTTGATCTCGTTCTTGATTCTTTTGAATCTTCGCCTTCCTCCTATATTCCATCCATATATTTATTAGTTTTCATATTAGATTTATTTTCTAATCCATTATATCTATTCATTTTATAATTACCTCTTTATTACTATTTTAAAAATTTCCTATTTTTAATTCATCTTGATCAAGTTAATTTGTTATGACTAATCTATTCCCTAAGTTCCAGTATTTTCCTTTATTCTCTCATTTTATTTTATTTTGAATTTCCTTTATTCTCTCATTTTATTTTATTTTGAATTTCTTATATTCTTAATTCTCATTCCCCTTCTTATTTATATATTTCAATTCATTAAATTAATAACTAGTTTTATTATGTTAATACTATTCCCAAACCAAGTTAATTTAATATTCTATTCTCCAAGTTCCAATATTTTCCTTTATTCTCTCATCTTATTTTATTTTAAATTGCTTATATTCTTAATTCTCATTCCCCTTATTTATATATTTCAATTCATTGAATTAATGACTAATTTTAATATTTTAATATTATTCCTTAACCATTAGTTGCATTAGCTTCCTTATATCAAAGACTTCAAACACTAGTTTGTGATAATACAAATTCTTTTGTCTTGATGACCGGTGGAGAGTTCACCTAAAAGTTAGACAAGATTCAAAATTCCTCCACATAATTTTTTCCCGAAAAATTAATATAAACAACTATGAAAATCTACACTTTTATAATTAATTTATTATTTTTATATTAATAATAAATATTTAAAATATTAAATTAACTTAATTAATTTTAATTGAATATTTTAATAAAAAATATATTAAAAGATTTTTCAAAAGCAAAAATATGGTAATATTCACATAATCCAAATTTACTTTAAGGCGATACACGCCTTTGAAAACAATTTTCCATTTTTCTTCTTTATTCATGATTGTTTTCGTGTATGTGAAAAATTAAGAAAATCATTATTTATTTTTCTAAAATTTTCATCAATGTTCAAATACTATTTATAATAATAAACATGTTTATTTAAAAAAAGTTTTTCAAAGTTTTAATTTAAGTATCAATAATTAATTGGTGGATGGTAGGGATTTAGTTACTGTGAAATATTTATAGTTATAAACAAAGAGTTGAGATTTATTTTATTGGTAGTTACACTTTTTTTGCTTTTCAATTTAATTAAAAAATGTTATAAATAATATTAAAATAAATTATATATAAAAAATTTGAATTTCACATTAGTTTTTGTTTTTCTTTGGGCATGTGTTATTAATAAGACCTGGTATTGTAATAACGCTTATTTATAGATTAATAATCTCCATGATAAAGTAAGGGTAAATCTCCATGGTTAAGATCTTTTTTTTTTGTAAATAAACATTCCATTGATAAACTACAGGCCAAGGCATATCATAGTCCCTTTTTATCACTCTCAACTAGATCAATGGTAGAAATTTTTTTTCGAGCCAAAATAGACCACTTAACAAAAAATACAAGCTGCAAAAGTATATCTAGCTAAGCTAGCTTGGATCCAAAAGCAAAACCTGGTTGACTGATAGACATCTAGAACTAAATAAAATTCCTAATACATGCCCCAAAAAAGAGATGTAAGTAGAACATAGTTGGTTAACCAGAAGCTGAGACATCAATCAAAGTTAAGGGGTCTCCTGGAGATACTTGACCTTGATTTTTCTAAAGGAGATTCTCAATCATGGGAAACTAATGGGCTATCTGATGGTTCTATACATGAATGCCAAGAGGAATAGGAACCTCTCTATGAGAGGTGAGGAAAGACACCTTCGCAACACAGAAAATTTTGGAAAAAAATAGGTTCAATTCGACATGCAGATAGACTAGTTGAGGTGACAACGAGCTAGCAGAAAAGCTTGACAATGTATTTAGAGGCAAGACCATCCTCCCTACCTTAGAATGTGAAAGTATCATCCCAAGGGTCGGATTAAATGTCATAATGGTGATCCAGGTGGTGTGGGTTCTCCTTTTTCCCTGTGATCGAGGTGGTGGAGGGGAGATACCCCTATCTTTTTGCCGACATTTTCCAACAACAACACCTCGATAGGGGGTAATGGTTAAGAATATTGTCACATTTTTTTAAAAATGTATATATGTTTAACATATATATTAATTTTTTTTATAATTGATAATAGAAATAATTTAAAATAAAGTTATAATTTAGTTTATTTATTTATTTTATAATTTCAATGTGAGATGTATCATGAGCTAGGTGTTTTGATGTTTATTATATATTGACGCCTATCAATATCTACCAACCATTTAATTTATATGGTTATACCAGTTTAATATTTTTATAGAAACAATCAAATTTTAGAAAATATGAATAATATTAGTATTTCTATGTATTTATTTAGGTGACATCAATACTTATAAGATTCATAGTCGTGAACTTAACAAGTTCCCCGAAAATCTTCGCATGGTCACACCCATACCTTACATTCATCTCTCTAATCAAGAGAAGATCACACGTTGTTATTGCTGAATTTTCTCACAATTTCACCACATGATGAATTTCCATTACCTTCCAAGGTTAAGAGTGGCTAGAGCAACGTTAGAAGAAAAACTCCCACATGAGCCAAATCACACAAGGTCTAAGAATAGGAGACGAAAAAAATGAAGAAATACACATTCTCGTAACCATCTCCCATCATCATCCTCTAATATGACGAGTAGTACGGGATCCCATACAATATACTTTGTGAGTGAATCTACTCCATGCAATGTTTGCACGATCCATGATCACAATACAGAGAAATTCCCTACGTTGCGAACATTTTTGCACCTCTGTATCCATCACATAAAAGAAGATACATGTACCCTTTGTACACCACCAAGAGAGAATGAATCTGATCTCGCTAAAAAAAAACAAACATCACAGTAATTCTTCCACCATGTAATGTTGACGGCACACAACACCATATATGATTCATCTCATCATGCATGAGAACCATGACTCGTGTTGTCTGCTCATCATTCCTTGGTTTCGATCCCACTGCAACTGCCACAACGGTAGTAGTACCATCAAATGTGAAAACACAACCCATCTTCACCCTGTCAACCTCATCTGGTTCCATGACATCAACCAAAAAATCATATTCATGTATGTCGACTAGCACTGTTAGGCTCGAACCAATTCCTCACAGCCTCGCACAAAATAATTCCCCCTTAGACATATTGTTTGATTATGATGATGATATATTAGAGGCCATGACAGAACTATATTGTCTATGGGACACAATGCGTCACCACTCGTTTTTTCTTCCAGAAAAAGATTTCCTACCTAGAAACACAAAAACCCATGATATTTATGCCATTGAATCCAAAAACTTCCTTCCATCGGGAAAGGTATATTGGTTCAAGAACCCTATCCCAGCGCTCGGCGTGTTTGAGGAAGGAAATATGTCGAATATTTCACCAACCATTAAGGTGAATATCTGGAAAAAACCAGGAAAAACCGAAGAAATCTCGTTGGGGGAATCATGCTCCCCATATGAGGTAGCTGCATATACAAACATATTACAAGAATATAGGGATACATTTTCTTGGGATTATTTAGAAATTCTAGGGTTAATCCCCACCATCGTGGAGCACCACATTGACACATAGCTTGACGTATCACCCGTCCGCTAAAAACAACGTCAAATACACCCATCCAAAGCAAAAGCAATCAAACAAGAGATAGATAAGCTTCACAAAGATGGATTCATCTACCCAATCACTTACACATCTTGGGTTTCTAACCCTGTATCCATCATGATAAAACATGGCACCATTCGAGTCTGTATCAATTTTAGAGATTTAAACAAAGCTTGTCCCAAAGACAACTACCCCACTCCTTTCATCAACCAAGTCATTGATTCTTACGCTAGTCATGAGGCCTTGTCCTTCATGGATGTATTTTTGGGGTACAATCAAATTCAAATCCGACATACAGATCGGTATAATACCACATTCACCACCCCTTGGGGCACATTTTCATATTAGGTTATGCCATTTGGTCTTAAAAAAGTTGGAGCCACCTTTCAGTGGGCCATGAACTATATCTTCCACGACCTGTCTCATCTTATCTTAGCCTACTTGGACAAACTCACAATACGCTCCAAGAAACGAGCTGACCATCTGGAGGATTTACGTTTGGTATTTCAACGACGTCGACACTACAACCTATGCTTGAACCTCCTCAAGTGTGTCTTCTGCATTAATGCAGGAAAAATGTTAGGATTCATAGTATCCCAAAAAGGAATCAGAGTTGACCCCCTCAAGGGCCAGGCAATCAAAGAAGTACCACCACCTAAAACACTAAAGCAACTTCAAAGTCTGCAGGGAAAATCCAACTTCTTACAACTCTTTGTCCCTAACTATGCCACTTGCGCGTAGGGCTTACTGTGTCTACTCTGTCAGGATATTTCGTTCAAATAGGATGATCAGGCTCAATAGTCATTTGAGGCACTGAAAGAAACCTTGTCTTCAACGCCCTTGATTATCCCACCCCATTACGACAAATACTATACCTTATATCTATCTGCATTAGATACAACCATAGCCTAAGTGTTAGTCCAAGACAAACCCGACAACAAAGAGCACGTAATTTATTATGTCAACAAGAACCTAGCTAGCCCTACTTTAAGGGATTAGATATAATAAAAAAATACCCTATCCCTAGTATACACACTACAAAAGCTTCAACATTACATCATCTTAAGGACTACAACAACCATAGCAACTATCAACCCCATGCGATATTTTTTAACCCGCTGTATGATGAACCATAAGTACGCCTAATGGATAGTTATACTGTAGGAATTTGACCTACATTTTAGCTCCCCCAAGAGCAAGAAAACACTAATCCTAGCCAAATTCATCATTGATCCCCCAAGTGCGACCCAAGGATCCCCAGTTAATGATCAGTACCGGATGAACATTTGTTCTTAGTGACAACCAAGGACCCTTGGTACAACGACATCCTTCTGTTTCTGCAAACCCAAAATTTCAAACATCAACTAACTCATGATGACTGAAGGTACATATTCCATCATGCCCCTTGATACCTTCTCATGGGGGATGTCCTTTATCGAAGAGGCATTGACACCATTTTACGTCGAAGCCTCACACACGACCAAATTGAGCAGGCCCTAAATGAATGCCATATTGGGGTTTGTGATGACCATCTCTGATGGCCACTACCCAAAAATTATTGTGTGCTGGTTATTTTTGTCCCACCCTATTCCAAAATTGCATACAAGCAGTCAAAAGGTGTGAACGATGCCAACGTTTTTCTCACAAGGCAAGAGCACCTCCTGCTCCCCTACACCCGGTCATTGTAGCAGGCCCCTTTTGCAAATGGGGCATTGAATTTATGACTTGAAACCCTACGTCGTCTGGCAAACATAAATACATCATAGTGGCCATCGACTATTTCACCAAATGGGTAGAATCCATGCCCACATACAATAACACCGCAAAAACCGCAACTCAGTTTCTCTTCAAGAGAGAATGAATCTGATCTCGCTAAAAAAAAAACAAACATCACAGTAATTCTTCCACCATGTAATTTTGACGACACACAACACCATATACGATTCATCTCATCATGCATGGGAACCATGACTCGTGTTGTCTTCTCATCATTCCTTGGTGTCGATCCCACTGCAACTACCACAATGGTAGTAGTACCGCCGACTGTGAAAACCCAACCCAACTTCACCCTGTCAACCTCATCTGGTTCCATGACATCAACCAAAAAATCATATTCATGTATGTCGACCAGCATTGTTAGGCCCGAACCAATTCCTCACAGCCTCGCACAAAATAATTCCCCCTTAGACATATTGTTTCACTATGATGAGGATATATTAGAGGCCATGACGGAACCATATTGTCTGTGGGACACAATGCGTCACCACTCGTTTTTTCTTCCAGAAAAAGACTTCCTACCTAGCAGCACAAAAACCCATGATATTTATGCCATTGAATCCAAAGACTTCCTTCCATCAGGAAAGGTAGATTGGTTCAAGAACCCTATCCCAGCGCCCGACGTGTTTGAGGAATGAAATATGTCGAATATTTCACCAACCATTAACGTGAATATCTTGAAAAAACCAGGAAAAACCAAAGAAATCTCGTTGGGGTAAGCATGCTCCCCATATGAGGTAGCTGCATATACAAACCTATTACAAGGGTATAGGGATATATTTTCTTGGGATTATTCAAAAATTCTAGGGTTAATCCCCACCATCGTGGAGCACCAAAAATAACGTCAAATACACCCATCCAAAGCAGAAGCAATCAAACAAGAGATAGATAAGCTTCACAAAGATGGATTCATCTACCCAATCACTTACACATCTTGGGTTTCTAACCCTGTATCCATCATGATAAAACATGGCACCATTAAAGTATGTATCAATTTTAGAGATTTAAACAAGGCTTGTCCCAAAGACAACTACCCCACTCCTTTCATCGAACAAGTCATTGATTCTTACGCTAGTCACAAGGCCTTGTCCTTCATGGATGTATTTTCGGGGTACAATCAAATTCAAATCCGACATACAGATCGGTATAATACCACATTCACCACCCCTTGGGGCACATTTTCATATCAAGTTATGCCATTTGGTCTTAAAACATTGGAGCCACCTTTCAACGGGCCATAAACTATATCTTCCACGACCTATCTCATCTTATCTTAGCCTACTTGGAAAAAATCACAATACGATCCAAGAAATGAGCTGATGTTACACAGCAATTTGTCACCATCCCTGCAATCCCCGTCTCGCACATTGGAGGGCTCATTTTGTGACCTGTGAGCAGTGACATAACTTGAAAATACTTTCATGGAATTCCCCTGAACATGTACTTTCATCCCCCTGAAGACATCTCCTGCTGAAAAACCCTAAAAACACCCCTTTTTGCATTGGCGCGGGAAGCCAGTTCAGTACTCACGCCAATGGGGAAAATCCTTCAAAGAGGTCACGCCAATTGGCACTCTGTCCCAGAGTCGCACTCGCGCCAGCCAATTTAAGGAGTGTTTAAAAAAAAAAAATGGCGGAAGTTTCATCCTAACTGATCCAGGAACTGATATCTATCTTGAGTTGGGAGGTTTGGCTACGAATTTCCATAGAGAGGAAGTGGTTTGCCACCTCTCATGGAAGCTTCCTTGATGATAGGGCCAATCCCATGATTATAGGGATCCCAACTCCCCTTCCTCCATCTATAAAAGCTTGCCCATCTCCATTGCAAGCTAGTCTTCAAGTTCCCAAATACCTAAGAGCCTTATGCTGCAAGAGCCTCCATAACTCCCTTAAGGCCAAATCCAAGCAAGGAGACTATTGTCAAGATCCAAAGAGAGAGGTTTGTCCCATCCTTGACAGGCTTTTCGAGACGTGTTCTGTTGGCGACCCTCCGAAGGAGAATTCAGCGTCAGAACTATGGTTGTATTCTTCCTTTGATTGATTAATAATAAACGACTATTGGTTATGGTTCCACTCTTGTTGTTGTTTATAATGATGAGTTATGTCCTTTCTGACTGACATATAGTTGCATCTACTGGGTTTTACGCTTGCGTTTGTTTTGTTTCTCGCATGTGCAGGTGTCCATCACGGAGATCGTGGGGATCGTGATCTGCCAGGGCTAAGGAACGGGAGTGCTACCTCTTCTACAAGCAACAACGTTGGATTCCAGGTAAGCCTTCATCGCTAGTTGGTTTATTTGCAATTAGGAACCTGCACTATAGCGTGAATGATTGTTGCTAGACCCGGTCTGGGCTAGTAGGGATCGCCTCTGTCCGCAGAGGGGATTTACCTCCACAACAAATTGGCGACTCCACTGGGGATCGTTAGCTTGTTGTCGTTCGTTTTATGAGCTATAGACGGAGCCTGAAGTTGGCCAGATAGCCTTCGAAACGCTTTTTCTCTGCAATTGCGAAGTAGATCAAAGCTGCTTCAGTCAATCTCCGGTTTAGTTTGTAAACTGAACACTTGGAGCACTGTCTTGTCTCTTCGGTTGATTCTTGATTCTGCTTGCTTGATCAACTCTTTTGGGCTGGTTCTTTCTGTGAATTTGGGTTTTTGAAAACTCCAAACATCACTGGTCTGATCTTGGATTGCTTATTTTTTATTTTAGCATAGAAAACTTGACTGGCGCGTTTTTTAGCGTGACAGTCGCGCCAATTGGCGCTAGTTGTCAATGTATTACCCGCGCCAATTCTGATATGGCGCTAGTTGCAGCCTGACAGTCGCGTCAGTGCTGGGGACTGCTAGGGTTTGCTTGATTTTGAGCTTTCTGAGCCTGATCTCTGATTTTGGTTTCATTTTTTCGACTGCTTGAGTGTTTTGGAGCCTTGATTGACTGACTGTTAGCTTTGTCCTTTGGTTGTTTGCCCATTTCCATCGATTTTGCATTCTAGCCCTAGGTCATGTAGGTGCTATTGTATGTCGAGCCCTCCTTGGGAGTTTTTGGTTTCTATCGGTTCAGTCAAACTTGTGATTGCTTCTTTGCATTCGTTTGGTGCTTTTCTATTGTCTCATCACGTTGTTTGAGTGCTTGTTCCCTTTTCCATTCAAATTTCTCCTTGTCTCGTTTGGGCCTAGATTACACGGCTCATTTGGAGTCTTTGGGATTCTTTTCGTTTTGAGGGATTTTTGGTCGATTTGAGGCCTGATTGTGATTTCTATTGAGTGAAATTTGTCTGTTTTTTCTCTCTTATCATCATTTCTCGAATCGCTCTTGCATTAGTTTTCATTTTTTTAGCGCACTTTGCTCTGAAATATTGAAAATATTAAAAAAATCTCTTTTGCTTTTCATTAGTTAATGTGAATTAGATCTTTTCGGTGTTATTAGTGATTGGTAACCTTGAACGAAAAGCTTTTTAGTTTTCATTAGCTGCATTAGAGACATCATTGGTTGTTTTCTATTCATTTCGTTCTTGTGTGAAAAGCTCTCAACTCTCTCATAAATAGCTTTCATCGAATGAAATGATATACTGTGGCATATAGAGTACATTTAGGAGATTTTGAGACATTACATTCGCTAGGGCCTGAAAACTGAAACGTAATTGAAGATAAACATTAAAATTTACTCAATTTACACTATGGCAGCATTGAAATCTAACGAAACACATTTAGAGGTCTAGGCTAGAGACGTGTTCCAGCGTCTTAAAATCTAGTAGTTGTCGTTTGCCTCTTGGCTTTAGACAGCACTAGTACGGACTTGTGCTCCCCGTACTGTCAAGTATATAAAGGGAGACCCTACTAGGTTTCAAACCTTTATCCATAGGAAGCCGAGTCTGCCGCCCTATACCCGTGCTACACCAGACACAGCATTCGGGGAGATTTCCTGCATGTACGTTAAGTCCTTGGTTGATTTCTCTTTCGTTTTGAAACCAAGGTGTATATTGCAGTTCAAAGTTATTTGGTACACCCTTTGCCTAGTATTCCTGAGTAGTCATTTGATCTTTTCCGACTCTTTAAATTTGAAAGGATCACCAAGCGCTTGTCCTTTCACGCTTGCTTCAAAAATGAAAGAGATAGAGTCACCTTTTATCCGTTTCTCGACTCTTAAAACATGAAACGGTGAAGTTTCCTATTTTTCAATGTGGTAAAAAATTAATCACCCGCGATCACACGCCCTGTTAGATTTTGCTTGTTGGCCGTTTGATTGTGTGTCTTGACTCTTTTTCAGCCCGTGTGTGTGTTTGATCTTTTTCTCTTATCATTACTACCACAGTGGCGGAACCCTCGGTTTCGTCTACTGGTAGTCCTTATACAGACGTATCATCAGAGGCTTCACAATCCTCTGTTGAACCTCAGCAGCCCATTGTTTCCGAGTTTCCTGACGGGGGACCGGTTCTTGTTGAACAACCCTTTGGGGGACCAGTTGAGTTCAATTGGCCCTTTTCCGACCCTTGGTCTGAATTAAGAGTAGGGGCAGAGTTCCTTTCTCTTACATCGGGTTTGCCTTTTATAGCTGCTATTTTTCCTCCTAGTCCTCGCCGTCTATTACGAGATCTAGCGGCAGGCTCAATCATGAGAGGATACAGTGAGGAAATCCCCATGTCCGGTGAGGATTACCAATTATTTCCTCGGAGATTATTTCCAGGAGACAACCCTGAACCAACTATTATGTCATCACCCGGTCCCTCATTACCAGCAGGGTATAGATCCTTGGGTCAGATTATTGCCGCCGCAGCCTCTATGGGGGTATCAGCTCCTTCTACGAGGCCGGTGGTTCCTTCATTGGGGATGTCTCCTCAGACTCCCATCACCTATGTACCCGTTCGACCCACTTTCTGTGTGGCCGCGTCTGCACCCGCTGTTACGGCACCCTCCGCGAGGGCTGTGCCGCCTCCTGAAGACGTCTACATAGCGACTGCTATGCCGGAGAACATATCTCCGGAGGAGTATCAGTTGTCCCTACAACAGCCAAACCCCGAGGTTGGACAAACCTCTCAAGACCCCAACCGCTCTTATTTTTCGCATTATGCACAGGATGGTACACCTGTGTATGCTTTTCCAGATCAATACGATGAGCATGGGAACATGTTACGTTTACCCGCTCCAAAGGCTCACCTTCATGCTCAAGGTTTACCGTATGGCCAGGCTGGGCAGTATTACAACTCGCAAGGGCAACCTTTCCAAGGCCAACCTTCGGGCCAGCCTGGCTATCCTTATAACCCGCAGGGCCAGCCCATCCAAGGCTATCCTGCAGGCCAGCAAGGGCCATCGTACGGTCCGCAAGGACAGTATTACAACCCTTCCGGTCGACCTATGCAACCTTAGCTGGGGTACCAACCGAGGCCGGTATATGGTCCAGGGGGGCAAGTCCAACCTTCCCAACCCATGCAACCTCAGTATCCTGTTAATCCAAATGTTGCACACCAGCCAGGACCATATTATGGTCCTGCTGCAGGTCAAACTGGTTACCAGCCACCACCTGGCTCTTTTCCTCCTTCGGGACAACCGGTTTATCTGGCACAGCCTGGTGTACCTCCACCAGGCCAACCGGTCTATCCGTCACAACCTGGTGTTCCACCTCCAGGCCAACCGGTTCATCCGGTGCAACCTGGTGTCTCTCGACAGCCAGGTCAACCTGCGCAACCGGCACAACCTGTTCACCCGGGTCAACCTGTTAACCCAAGGCAACCCGCTCAGCCAGGTCATCCTGCTCAACCAGGCTAGCCTGCACATCCTATCAACCCTGCCCAGCAACCGACTCATTCGATCCCGCAGCCAAATCAACCGCTGCACCCAAATTATCAGGCTCCGCAGGGTTCCACCTATCAGCAGCCCACTCAACCTCAAGGCAGCTACTATTCTCATGGTCAATACTGACCGAATTATAGCCAGCCCCAAGGTTCTAACTATCGTCCTCAACAACCCGGCTACACCTATGCTCAGCAGCCAAATCCAAATGCTGCTTACACAGGGCCGACTCATAATCAGGGTCCATACTCTGGTTACCAACCCCCGTACGCTGGTTACCAGCAACTGAATCAGGCTGGTTATACCACCTATGCCCCCTACGGTCAGAATCCTGCTGGACAGAACCCATGGGGGGGGCAAGGATATTCCCAACCAGCGTGGAGTACAGGTACTGGTCCTTACCCAGGGCCAGGTATGCCGTCCAATCTGCCATTGCCGTTTCTGGCTACCTTGGAGTTACCGGATGTTTCAAAATTAACGAATGATCTAATTCTGCATAATCCTTATTGGCCTCCGGTTCCTACCAAGGTGCCCGATGATTTCCCCAAGTTTGAGGGAAAAGCTGGAGAGGACCCCCAAGCTCATGTGATGACTTACCATCTTTGGTGTTCGTCAAACTCTTGGGTGGATGATTCAATCCGTCTGCGCCTCTTCCAACGCACTTTGACTGGCGCTGCTGCTAAGTGGTATATCGAATTATCCCGTGGCATCTGTCAAGATTTCAATACGTTAGCCATGGCTTTTCTGACTCATTTTCAGTTACCGGTTCGCTACGAAGCCGAGATGCATCTCCTGACTTCTTTGAAGCAGGACAAAGCCACCCACATTTCTGATCACATTCATGAGTGGCGACGTCGTCGTAGGTTGATCAAGTTTCATATACCTGATCAGATACTAACTCATTGGTTCACCACCTCCTTCGTTAACAAAATCGTCCAATATATTGCTATGGGAGTGTGTGTGACTGAAGAACAAGCCATAGCACGTGCTCAATATCTGGATTTGGTATATTCACAATCCAACACGCTGTATGATATCTTGATTGATGCTCCACGGTCTGGAACCTCTAAATCTCCACCTACCTCGGCGGTGGATGGTGTTATTGGTTTCGTGTCTCAGAATTCGAAGAAATCTTCAAATGGGAAGCAGAAGTCTAACTTATCCAATAATTCTGCTCCTCCCGCCCCTACCGATTCTGGAAAAACTACGAAGGTTAATGCCGTTCAGGCCAATCCTACGGAGAAAGCCTCCAAAGGGAAGAATAAGGGCAAAGGTAAATCCAAATCCGATGCCCCAAAGCCAGATTCCAAACCTCGGACCGAGGACGGTTCCCAACGCAAACCGAAGTACCCCTACCTCATTTGTGAAGGAGATCATTATACTAAGGATTTTCCTTGACGATCTGAAGTTAGTCAACTTCTAAAAGGCTCCAAAGGGACTCCGGCAGTTCTTAAAGAACCGTTCCCGTCTCAATAGACCCAGATGGTTGAACAGCCTTCACCATCTGCACCATTTGGGTCCCAAGTATTTATGATGAATGGCGCTGCACCTATTTCTATCGCCACGCGTTCGAAGGATTACAACGAATCACGTCAGGCACCGGGGAAGGTAGTTGCGGATGGTCCACCTCCCTCACCTGTCTCTGGTTCATTGGAAATTGAGAAGCCTACTGCTGAATCTGTTGTGAGGCCACCTTCTAAAGGTGTTCTACGAAAATCTTCCTACAATCCGAATGCCCGTGCCGCTCAGTACTACAGTATTGTTGAGGATCTGGCACAGGCACCCTCTGCCATGTCTGCTTTGGAAGTTCTTCAAATTTGTCCTTCACAAAGGAAAGCTTTATTATCTACAATCGGTGGAATCGATCCCGCCGATTCTAGTCTTCTCACCTTTGACTTAGAAAATTTCACCCCCTGACTTCCACATCAGATCGCTCTTGTTATTCAAGTCGAGATCAACGGTCTTAACATCCATAGGGCCATTGTGGATGAAGGTGCTTCTACCTGCATCATGTTGTCCGCTTTCTGGAAGGCCATTGGCTCTCCAACCCTTTCATCCTCTCCCAATGCCCTAGAGGCATTCGATGGTCGGGAATCCAAACCCCTGGGTGTTCTCAAGAGTCTAGCGATTACTTTACAGGGGAAGACTGTCGACATAGAAGTAGAAGTGGTTGATGCTAAGCTCAACTACAATATACTTCTTGGCCACAGTTGGACTCACGCCATGCTATGCGTGCCATCCACCCTCTTTTGACTTATTAAGTTCCCTCACGAGGGAAAAATAGTTATGGTGGATCAGTTGTCCTTCTTCACCTCCACCTCCGAGAACAACGTTCCGTACGTGGATCAAATCCCAAATCCCCCTGACAGTGTAGGGCCCGGTCTCTTCAAAGACCTCGTCCTCATGGGTATTTTTTCCGCACCACCACCGCACACTGCTCAAGTTAACATGATCTCTAGGTCTGACGACCCATGGCTCATCCCTACGCCTGAGTAGGTGACTGAGTTTGGAGAATCGATGCCCTTAACTTTAGTAGAGATTAGCTACTGTGAAATTTTCGCCGCATCCGATCCTCCCCCTCCTCAGCATGCTCCTTTGAGCATGGCTTTAGACATCTATTCTCAATCCCCCTGGCTCGGTCAGGCTGATTCGCCTGATCCTCTCAAAGAGATTTTTCCTTCTGATGAAGCCATTGTTGAAACAATGTCTCTTGAGGAGCTGCCTTGGAGCGATGGACATCATCGTTCCTCCTTTATGCCCTGCCTGGGGGCAATGTCAGATTGTCTAGAGCGTTTTGCATCTCAGGTTCCCACTCCACCTCTCCAAACGCCCATTTTGACGCACGAGGTTCTTTCGGAAGGAAACCTGAGTAATATCACTCAAACCATCCTGATCAACATCTCCATTAAACCGGGGATCGTTGAGAACATACACGTGGGAGTAACTTGTTCTCCTGATGAGATACAAGTTTATACTGATCTTTTTAATTCAGAGATGTGTTCGCCTGGTCCTATGAGGAAATGCCTGGGATTGATCCCAGTATCGTAGTGCATGAGATTCCAACCTACCCTGGTGCGAAGCCCGTGCGCCAACGCTTACGCCCAGTGCATCCTCGTAAAGCCACTGCAATTAAGGCAGAAGCTGAAAAACTTCTGAACGCGGGCTTTATTTATCCTATCCCCCTCATAGAATGGGTTTCAAAAATTGTCCCTATCGATAAAAATCAGAGTACTATTAGGGTCTGTGTTGATTACCGCGATATTAATCGCGCCTGTCCGAAGGATAACTATCTCACTCCGTTCATAGACCAAATCATCGACGAATGTGCCGAAAGTGAGATTTATTCCTTGATGGACGGCTTTTCCGGGTATAATCAGATCAATATTTTACCTAAGGAACAGCACAAGACTACATTCATCTGTCCGTGGGGTACTTTCGCTTATAAAAAGCTCCTGTTTGGCTTGAAGAACGCTGGAGCCACTTTCCAGCGGGCGATGTCTTACGCTTTTCACGACATACGCCATATCGTTCAGCCTTATCTGGACGACTTGCCAGCTCACTCAGCTAGGCGAGAGGACCACCCTGAACACCTCCGCCAGATTTTCCTTCACTGTAGGCACTACAATATTAGGCTTAATCCTCATAAATGCGTCTTTTGCATGGATTCTGGCCATCTTTTGGGATTCGTAGTCTCCAAAGACGGAATTCGCCTTGACCCTTTAAAGTTCGAGGCTATCATCAATCTCCCATCACCCTCCTCATTATATCAGTTGCAGAGTTTGCAGGGAAAAGCTAACTTCCTTCGACGCTTTATCCCGAACTACGCAGAGGTGGCCAAAGGATTCACGCGTCTTCTAAAGCAGAACGTTCCCTTCCATTGGGACGACATTGCTCAAGAATCCTTTGAGAAGCTTAAGACGTTACTGGTTAATGTTCCTTTGCTTCGTCCTCCTAATTATCACCGCGATTTCACTTTGTATCTCGCCGCCGCGTTTAGCACCATAGCTATGGTTCTGGTGCAGGATGACGATGATGGAAATGAACATGTCGTTTATTATCTGTCACGGAACCTTCTCGACACATAAACACGTTATGCTCATGTCGAGAAGCTGGCGTTAGCCGCAGTACACGCCATGCTGCGTTTTCGCCACTACATCCTGCTGCGTACGATAACAGTGGTTTCGGATTGCAACCCCATGACGTATATTCTCTCTCGACAATTACTGGGGGGAAAATACTCCAAATGGATCGTTATCCTGCAGGAGTTTGACTTAGATTTCACTACTGCTAAGTCAACCAAATCACTGGTTTTTGTGGATCTTATATGCTCACTCCCAACAGACTCCACTCCTTCACACTCCGAAGATCATATCCCAGACGAAACTCTTTTCCTTATCAGTACTCGCGACCCTTGGTATGGTGACATAATTGTGTATCTTCAGACCTCCACATTTTGGTCTGAGTTGACTAAAGATGCCCGACGTCGGATTCGGCATCAGTCTCAACCCTACCGCATCGTAGGAGATACCTTATACCGCGTTGGAGTAGATTCGGTGCTCCGTCGGTGCTTAACCTTGGAAGAGGCTGAAAGGGTCCTAAATGACTGCCACAGTGGTGCCTGTTGCGGTCATATGTCCGGATATGCCACTGCCCAGAAAATTCTGCGAGCAGGTTACTTCTGGCCGCCAATATTCAAAGACTGTATTGTCGCAATCCGTAAATGTCACGCGTGCCAGGTCTTTCAGCGCAAGATGCGCGCGCTGCCTCTCCCGTTGCATCCTGTTATTACCGTTGGCCCTTTTGTGAAATGGGGCATAGATTTTATGACGTGTAACCCTCATTCGGCCAGGGGGCATGCATATATAATCGTCGCCGTAGACTACTTTACGAAGTGGGCCGAGGCGATGCCTACACTAGCTGCCGACGGTAAGACAGCTGCCCAATTCATCTTCAACCACATCATTGCACGTTTTGAGGTCCCTCAGGCCATCGTTACCGACCATGGTACTCATTTATGAGATTATATGATGGCCGAGCTGACTTCAAGATTGGGCTTACGACACGATAGCTCAACGCCATATTACCCCCAGGCAAATGTCCAGGTTGAGGCTGTGAACAAGGTCTTGGTCACTATGCTTCAACGAACAATTGGTATTCACAAATCCAATTGGCACCTCCAACTGTTCTCAGCTCTATGGGCCTACCGGACGTCTGAAAAGAGTGCAACTAGATTCACACCATTTCAATTGGTGTATGGTCTGGAAGCAACTCTTCCAGTTGAATGTGAGATTCCTTCTTTGAAATTAGCTGTGGAACTTCTACCCGACACTTCTGCTGAGGAAGAGCATCTTTTGTATTTGGAACGGTTAGATGAAACCCGTCGTTTGGTTGCTTTAGTCATTGAAGCACAGAAAAAGCGGGTCAAAGCACACTTTGATCAATCAGTTTCCCCACGTTCCTTTGTCGAAGGGGACCTCGTCCTCTTATACGATCAAGCGCATGACAAGCTTGGGGCCGGAAAGTTCCAACCTATGTGGCATGGGCCCTACATAGTAAAACATGTTTTGAAGAACGGGGCTTATGAGCTTATAGATTATGAAGGAGTTCCGCTGGCACAGCCCAGAAATGGGCTGTACCTGAAAAAATACTACGCTTGAAGTGATTTTTGGTGTGGTGTGTGTACATAGGTGTTTTATTTCATTTGTGTGCATGTGTGGTGTGGTGTGCGTTGTAAACATATTTATGCTGATCGGGTCTTTCTGATTGTGCAGATGTCCATCAATCCGTTTGATGGTTTCACGGATGGTGCCTCCTGCAGTACCAGGAATCTGTCTTCGGCAGCCTGGGTAATCTACGATCTTGCTGGTGAGTTGGTCAACTTGCAAGGTGTGTGTCTGGGACGTACTACAAATAACATCACAGAATATAGTGTTGTGTTAGAATTATTAACCGAGGTTGTAAACCTTGGTATCCGTGAATTACTTGTGTATCTAGACTCACAACTTGTAGTATTACAGCTCAACGGGCATTATTCAGTCAGAAACCCATCCATTTTACGTATGTACCTGTGTATTCGTTTACTGGAAAGAAACTTTGACTATATTACATATCAACATATACCCAGACATATGAATACATTAACAGATGCAGTAGCTAATTTGGTTTTAGATAGACATTTGCGCAATTTATAAACAAAACATCATCACATGTGAAGAGATCCATCCAGAAATAGGTATGTATATATATCTATCGAAATGTTTACATAGTGTCAATTACATAAATCAAAATACACATGTTCTTCTTTATACATCCGAGATGACATGTCTCTCAAAAAATATGCATGAAATAAAGCCCTAGGTGTCTAATCTGCGTGGTGCTCATGATAACAAGCCACGACATTCACTAAGCATCTCAGAAGATGGTGGAGGCGAATAGGCACTCCCACCGTATGTCTCTGGTATGCTAGTGGGACATCTGCCAGTTGAGCGTAGTCTGGAATCCCCCGGACGATCCCCTCGAGATTCTGGACCAACTCTCCTCCCTCGGCACCCTCTGCCTGAGGGTCAGCTGCGGGATGAGTTCTCCGTGAAATGGGAGACATACCGGCTGGTCTCTCTGGGCCGACATCTGCATATGCATATAAATGCTGTCAGAATGGACATGTATTAACAAAAAAAAATCATAAAACACAAAAATAAAAAAGACGATCTTACCCAACTCCTCGTCCCAGTCATCTCCCTCCAGGAGTGGAAGATCTAGATTACCAGTGAAATCGGTCCCTGTATATGGCCAGTCTTCGACTACGATCAACTGACGCCGTAGCCACCCAAAAAACTCCGACCTCCAGGACGTCTGTTGGCCCCCTCCTGCTCTGGGCATCAGTGCTTCCTAGCGAGCCATTCTCGGCTCTCGTGGTACTGGCTCAGCTACTATGGCCCCTTGGCCCTGGAAGATTGGTAGTCATTCCAGAATGAAAGATACCAGGATAGAACCGTAGCCAAACTGCTTCAGTTTGGCCTGCTTGCACTTCGTGAGCTATCTCTTCATGTTGACTGTCACCGTTGTAGCCCAGTCAAACAGTGCAGGACTCATACACTCTGAGGCTAGTATGAGTTGGGCCTTAGTCGCCTCATGTGGAGCTTGCGATCCTGCAGCTCGTGTAATGGTGTGTAGCACTACTCTGAGTGCTAGATCCTCAACAGTGTGAATGTCTACCTTTCCGCTTCCTGATCCGGTTCATGCCCTTGGGCACACCCTCGCCATTACCTGCTCCATATTTTCACCAGATGGTCTGCTCCATGTCAATATGGGCACTGGACCTCTGCGCGATAGTATGGTTATGAAGTATATGTCAGAAACCTCCAGTTCTAATACTTGATCCCGCAGCTTGAACACTTGTTCATTTTCATCCCAAATATTGATCAGGTATTGTAGGAGCTCAGGTTGAGCTCGTAAGCAAGGTGTCAGGAAGAACTTTTTAAGCCTGCAGTTCTTGAGAGCATTCATACAAGTTTCGTTCTCCATGGCTAATTCTTCCTCTTTCCCATGCTCCCTCTCTTTCCATTCGATCACCATTGTACTCGGTTGCCTGCATCAACATGGTCAAAAACCCTTGGTTAGATCTCTGGTATACTTGGAAATCCATTCAAATCACTAGTTATCTGGAATTTTGAAATGAAAAACTGTGTTGCGCCATTGGCGCGGGCTCTTTGTATACAAAAGGCCATTGGCGCGGGTCTGTGCCTGATACTCGCGCCAATGGGCAGAGCCCTAAAATTACAAAAATCTTCCACAGAAATCTAATGAGCAATGGAAAACTATAAAAAAATGGATTAAAATGGAGTACAAGGAAGCGCCTCTTACCTGGAATGAACAGGAATCTGAATGGTAGCCCTGATCTGTCGCAATCGCCGTCAGAATGTTTGCACAAAATGGACCACTGCTGCTCTCCAAATGAGGTAAATAGTAAAAGTAATTTTGTTTTTACCATTTGAGACTATTTATAACTTTTTGAAATCTAAAGAATGTTTTAAAAGGCATTTTCATTAATATTTTGATATATTTTGTCGAAAATGGATTTTACACTTGTCTCTGTGTGCAACAACAGGTTTCTACGCGACTTCAACGGTGAAACGAGTTGTATTTTATACTTTTTCGGACTCAGTAAAAACACGGAAAAGTCATTTTGGAGTCATCTTTCAGCCCTTTTCCGACTCTCTAAACACGAAAATATTGTCGAGGCCCTTGTCGTTTCGATCTCGTTAAAGTGGCTGCGAAACGAGATCTACCCAGTATACGTTTACCCCTTTTTCGGGCTGGGATAGATTATTTACGAAAAAGGAATACCCTAGCCTATCACGACTAGGAGGTTTTCTCAGACATAGTTTTCTACCTTTTCGTATATGAGGAACTATTTATGAAAAGGGACCGGTGGAGTTTAATTTTCAGCTGTCTTTTCAAACTCTCTAAATAAGAAAAGACGCCGAGTTCTTCCTATGTCAAAACCTGATGACATCGGATTCAGTCGTGATGACGCTATTTGAGTCGCTCCTTCCTAGGGCTCGTTAAATGTACTAGGATGGATTCGTCCGAAGGACGTACTTATATTACAAGCATATGCTATCCCCTTCAAGCTTGTTATCAAAAATAATTGGGGTACTCGCCAGAAATGGTGGGGAAAAAATGGAACCAGCATCATTGTCGCGTCGGCAGTATGTCGCTCTTGAACATGGCACTTGTCTGCATTCGTGTCGGGTTGGGGACATCTCATCTCATTTTTCGCTTGCTTCCGTGGGTTTGGGTAATCCATTTTGACCTCTCATTTTCTCTTTGCCTTGTCACTATGAACTCTGATCTTTTGATGTAAAAATACTGCCAAGTCCACTGTCGTGTCGTTCATATGTTCAAGAGAAGTTGACCTCTGCAAATACCAACCTTCCTCTGATTCTCATCTGATTGTGATTCACAAAAACACTATGTTCCTCAGTCTCACGTTGATGATGTGGGAAACACTATGGCCCACCTTCGATCAAGGTCACTTCCTATCGACTTCAGCTCATTATCCAGGAAGTTGATCTAGAGACTCCCTTCTGGTGCCTTGGAGCCTGCATGCCTCAATGGCAGGTTCTTCGCATTCGACGCGAGGTTTTCATCATTGGCCTCCGATCGAGTGATTCTACGGGTGTTCGACGCCAGCTCATTGATTCACATGCCGTAGATTGTACCTATAGTACCTTGAGGGCCATTGTCATTATTGGTGGTACCTCTCGCGTCTGTTAACAGCTTTCATCATTGGCTGGTAATCAGACGATGTTCTTGCATGTTCGACTTCAGCTCATTTCTTCACATGCTTGGACTTGTACTGTGTTCGGATTGAGATGGAGCGCAAGACCCTGGATTGTGTATGTTGTAATCCAGGGTGCGAGTTTGTGGATTATTATGATTATTTACATGACTCACTTACTGGATGGCTGCGACCATACCTGAGTCTATTTATCAATCCTCACTAGATGGCTGCGTCCATGCCTTGGATCTGGATTATTGTATACTCTGTTATGGATGGCTGCGCCCATACCACATATATATCATGTATTTGAGACATCAGTTGTACTTCTTCACGCAGGTTTTCCGATGGCGGAGTTTTCAGTTGGACACGTTCTCGTAAAGCATTTCACCCCTCTCTCTCATTCGGGCCTCATACTTTAGGGGGCATCTGTTACACAGCAATTTGTCACCGTCCCTACCATTCCCCATCTCGCACATTGGAGGGCTTATTTTGTGACCTGTGAGCAGTGATATAACTTGAAAATACTTTCATGGCATTCCCCTGAACATGTACTTTCATCCCCCTGAAGACATCTCCTGCTGAAAAACCCTAAAAACACCCCTTTTTGCATTGGCGCAGGAAGCCAGTTCAGTGCCCGCGCCAATGGGGAAAATCCTTCAAAGAGGTCGTGCCAATTGGCGCTCTGTCCCAGAGTCGCACTCACGCCAGCCAATTTAAGGAGTGTTTTTTAAAAATAAATGGCGGAAGTTTCGTCCTAACTGATCCAGGAATTGATATCTATCTTGAGTTGGGAGGTTTGGCTACGGATTTCCATAGAGAGGAAGTGGTTTGCCACCTCTCATGGAAGCTTCCTTGATGATAGGGCCAATCCCATGATTATAGGGATCCCAACTCCCCTTCCTCCATCTATAAAAGCTTGCTCATCTCCTTTGCAAGCTAGTCTTCAAGTTCCCAAATTCCCAAGAGCCTTATGTTGCAAGAGCCTCCATAACTCCCTTAAGGCCAAATCCAAGCAAGGAGACTATTGTCAAGATCCGAAGAAAGAGGTTTTTCCCATCCTTGACAGGCTTTTCGAGACGTGTTCTGCTGGTGACCCTCCGAAGGAGAATTCAGCGTCAGAACTATGGTTGTATTCTTTCTTTGATTGATTAATAATAAATGACTATTGGTTATGGTTCCACTCTTGTTGTTGTTTATAATGATGAGTTATGTCCTTTCTGACTGACATATATTTGCATCTACTGGGTTTTACGCTTGCGTTTGTATTTTTTCTCACATGTGCAGGTGTCCATCACGGAGATCGTGGGGATCGTGATCTGCCAGAGCTAAGGAACGGGAGTGCTACCTCTTCTACAAGCAACAACGTTGGACTCCATGTAAGCCTTCATCACTAGTTGATTTATTTGCAATTAGGAACCTGCACTATAGCGTGAATGATTGTTGCTAGACCCGGTCTAGGCTAGTAGGGATCGCCTCTGTCCGCAGAGGGGATTTACCTCCACAACAACTGACCATCTGGAGGATTTACGTTTGGTATTTCAACGGTGCCGACACTACAACCTACACTTGAACCTCCTCAAGTGTGTCTTTTGCATTAATGCAGGAATAATGTTAGGATTCGTAGTATCCCAAAAAGGAATCAGAGTTGACCCCCTAAAGGTCCAGACAATCAAAGAAGTACCACCACCTAAAACACTAAAGCAACTTCAAAGTCTGCAGGGAAAATCCAACTTCTTACAACTCTTTGTCCCCGACTATGCCACTTGCGCATAGGGCTTACTGTGTCTACTCTGTCAGGATATTTCGTTCAAATAGGATGATCAGGCTCAAAAGTCATTTGAGGCACTGAAAGAAACCTTGTATTCAACGCCCTTGATTATCCCACCCCATTACGACAAATACTATACCTTATATCTATCTGTGTTAGATACAAACATAGCCCAAGTGTTAGTCCAAGACGAACCCGACAACAAAGAGCACGTAATTTATTATGTCAACAAGAACCTAGCTAACCCTACTTTAAGGTATTAGCTATAATAAAAAAATACCCTATCCCTAGTACACACACTATAAGAGCTTCAACATTACATCATCTTAAGGACTACAACAACCATAGCAACTATCAACCCCATGCGATATTTTCTAACCCGCTATATGATGAAACATAAGTACGCCTGATGGATAGTTATACTGTAGGAATTTGATCTACATTTCAGCTCCCCCAAGAGCAAGAAAGCACTAATCCTAGCCAAATTCATCATTGATCCCCCAAGTGCGACCCAAGGATCACCAATTAATGATCACTACCGGATGAACATTTCTTCTTAGTGACGACCAAGGACCCTTGGTACGGCGACATCCTTTTGTTTCTGCAAACCCAAAATTTCAAACCTCAGCTCACTCATGACGACCGAAGGTACATATGCCATCAGGCCCCTCAATACCTTCTCACGGGGGATGTCCTTTATCGAAGAGGCATTGACACCATTTTACGTCGAAGCCTCACACACGACCAAATTGAGTAGGCCCTAAATGACTGCCATAATGGGGTTTGTGACGACCATCTCTAATGGCCACTACCCAAAAAGTATTGTGTGCTGGTTATTTTTGGCCCACCCTATTCCAAAATTGCATACAAGCAGTCAAAAGGTGTGAACAATTCCAACGTTTTTCTCACAAGGCAAGAGCACCTCCTACTCCCCTACACCCGGTCATTGTAGCAGGCCCCTTTTGCAAATGGAGCATTGACTTTATGACTTGAAACCCTACGTCGTCTGGCAAACATAAATACATCGTAGTAGCCATCGACTATTTCACCAAATGGGTAGAAGCCATGCCCACATACAATAACACCACAAAAACCGCAACTCGGTTTCTCTTCAACCATGTCATTGCACGGTTCAACGTGCCTAAGGAGTTAGTCTCCGACCATGGAAAGCATTTTGAGAATGAAATATTCCAGGAGCTATCCCATCACCTTGGGTTCATGCATGAGTTTTCATCACCATACTACCCCTAGTCTAATGGACAGGTAAAAAATGTTAACAAAGTACTAAAAAAAATGTTACAACACATGGTAAACAACCATAAAACCAACTGGCACTATATGGTGTTTTTAGCCTTATGGGCATACCGCACAACAGTTAAATCCTAAACAGGGTTCACACCTTTCCATTTGGTATATGGAGTGGAGGCCATGCTTCCCATTGAATGTGAAATCCCCAACTTACTCACAGCCATCAAAATCCTCATTGATACCCAACCTCTAGAACAACGGTTGGTACAATTAGAGCTCGTCGACAAAATTTGCGAGAATCCCTCCAACATAATGAGGCTCACAAGAAAAGAGTAAAAGCATCATTCGACTGCAACATCGTCCCTTGCTCATTTTTCGAGGGGGGGCTAGTCCTCCGCTACAATGTTACTGTAATATCCCAAATTAGGAACAACTACACTATTGGGAATATCTCAATATATTACCAATGTGGAGATCAACAATACATAAACATGAGATGGAAAATAACAGTGAATGCATTAATACAAGAATGTCATAAGATCCACATAACCATTACATTATATTATAGCAGCAACAATGTGTACATGATCTTGAGGAAATGACCTCTCAAGATAGGCAATGCAGCCTCAATGAAACATATACATGACAAATGGAAAAATATTGCTATACAAAAGAAGCCCTGGCTATGACAGCGTAGTCTATGAAGGAGGACTGCTGCAAAATAGTGTCAATACACAAATGTGACAATATACAACTCAAAATAAAGAGGGGGAGCAAGATCTCAACCCCTGGAAACAACAATACACAATCCTTAGAAGGATTGGCTAAAATATACACAAAATGGAAAATCTACAGAAATGTCGGAGTTGCTGGGCAGCAGCTGCAACTCAGAAAATAAATATGGATGAAAATAGCTGATGATGCTACAAATGATGGCTAAATATAATCCAAAGGATCTCTTAGGTGAAAGTCTGATCCAATCCCTGAAGATCTCACCCTCCAAAATAGTGGAGCAAGCCCCCACTGCAATTGCACTTAGAAATAACGCAACCTAGAGAAGTGACTGCGCTATTGGTGAAGGGATGTGCTTGGACTAATGCCAATGATATGCAATGAGCTCAGGAATCTCCCTCACTAACCTCCCAAAGGAATAGAAGCTCCATCCTCTAAAAGATGAGCCAAGGAAATGGTGTTGTGGAGTCCCCACTGCAACACCCTGCAACACAAAGTTATCCTGCTTCAGGAATAACGCTGTGACTAAAGGAGGTGGCTTTGGCCTTGAGCCAATATATGTGGAGAATGAAGAACAATCCCTCAAGAGGCCTCTCAAGAAGGAGAAGAAATCCTAAACAGTAATTCCCCGGAAATTCTTGCTAAACAACAAAAGAATGCACAATGTCTGCATAGATAATGAAATCAATAATCCACATCATGAATAAAAATGGTTGTCTTGCCCTCCTTTTAAACAAGTGAAATCTCTCTCTCCATGGGCCCCATCCATTAGGGTTTCCTCCACCAAATATCCTCTTCCTCATTCACACTACGTTGTCTCATAAAGTGATCCACTCCTCCTATTGCAATGTTGTTGACTTGGTCAAACATGACCTTGTCTTCATGTATTTTCCCCTTTTCACACTTGAGGGTGCAAAATGAAGCTACTCTGATGATCCCTTCCACATTATGAGGGATTTTATTCATGTCTTCAATAAGAATGGGTTCCTTTACCCATTTATTTAGCTGCAAGGTGATAAAAGCAAAATTTTAATATTCCATTTAGCCATGTGCTAAAATGGGAATATTACAGTCCTCCCCTCCCAAATGTTGCTTGTCCTCAGAAAACTACAAGGATAGAACTGAAGAATCTCCACCCAAGGCATGGAGTCTGAAATATGTTGAGGAACATCTTCCTCATGTAGATCCTCCATCCCCCAAGCAATTATCCATACAAAGTGAGTTACCTCCCATCATGGCAACTCCCGACAATCATCTTCCACCTTTAGCTCTTGCAATATAGGTGGGATGAAAATCTGATCTTGGTAGACAAAATAGTCTACCCCATGTTGTCCTCCTCTCCACTTAGGATAAGTGTAGAGTATATGTTTATCTTGGGCTGCAATAATGTTTCCCTCCAGTGGCAAGATGAAGACTAGACCTCTAAGGATCTCTTCCCCAGCATTATGAAACATGCTGTCCCAAATCACCTCATATGTGATAAGTTGGAAGTCACCATCATATGGAATCCAATCAATCATATGGCTCACCTCAAATGGAAATTTTTTTTTTGCTGTAGTGGCCACAGGTCCTCTCATGCTCCCATTAGAACATGCAATGCAAATAATGTGGGAGATCTCTCCCCCAAGGGACACATCCAACCAATGTGCCATTCCCCCAATCATGCTTTCAATACATACAAAGACAACAGCAACATAATGAACCATAATGAGAACCATGCTTGCTTTCATATGTGGCAAGGGAGAAGGACAATAGTCCCTCAATTGTAACCAATGCAGTTTTACCCTCAACTGCAAAGAATGTGAAAAAAGTGTGGCCTCTCAACCACTTGCTTGCTGTCCTACTCTCCTCAAATGTATGGAGAAAGTGATTGATATATGGTGCAAGGTGAGTAGGTCCTCCAAAATACATTTCCTCCCCAAGTCCTCCTAAGGAGTGGTCACCAATAGTGCTCATGGACTCAAGTAGACCATGGGGTCTAGAAAGAATAATGCTCCTCCTTGGAGCAACATCCTGTACATATATGGTTAAGGGATGAATATACAAATCATCATGCAAATAAACAACACCCTTACCATAAGTTTTGTGTATGCAAATGGAGTGGCTCAAAAATGAGTCTCCTCTCATCCTCAAAGAGAAAAGAGGTGGTTGTGATAACTCCTCCAAAGAGTTATGTATCTCCTCCATCTGCACATGATCTATGCATCTCTTCATATATTGATCTGTCAATACCATGCAAGCAAGATGATCCTGGGAGCACTCCACTCCTTTGAAATCAATGAATGGTGCCTCATCATGTGAAGCATCTCTCATCATCTGTTGATCCAGTGGTCTCCCTGGCAAAATTTCTCCATGAAATTAGACATCATCATCAAGAGGTGACTGCATATATGAATGAAAAAATATATCCATGCTTCCACTGCGCAATCCAATCACCTTCTTAGGTGCATCAACCTCATAAAATAGACAGGGATGTGTGCTCCTCATCACATCATGATGGTCATCCTCCCTATCTTTTCCTTGAGTATCCATGGTTCCACACCTCCTCAACAATGGCACATGAATTGTGCCTTGATCTCCATACATGAGATCCTAGGGAATTCCTTGCAAAGATGCAATAATCCCTCTACCTAGAGCAAGAGCTCCTCCTTCCTCTGCATGAGGCACTAGATAGTCTCTAGATGGCACAGTGTTGTTGCCCTCAGCTTCCTCAACATAGATGGAAAACCCTCCAATAATGCTGCTGCAACTATAGAATCTCTCCCAAGGTGGAAGTAATTCCTGATCATCAAGGGTCAAGGAATATCCCCTTTGGACCATGATAGTGCCATCTCCTACTCCTACAACATCATACAAGAAATGAGAGCAAATCTACCCTTGCTCTCTGAAGAAAAACCCAAGCAACGAAACTTCTCGATGCTTCCTCATTCTCTCATCATACAAGACATGTGATGAAGACATAATGAATGATATGAATGTTGCATCATCACTATGCATCCATACTCTTTTCTGCTCCATGATGCCAACATCCTACCACATCTTATCCACCCTCATACCCTTGGAAAGAGTGTATGCCAAGTGATGGCCAAACTCCTTCAAGAGTAACTAGCGCAGCCAAGCCTCCTGCTGCCCGGTATCATAAATCTGCAAGTAGCTCACCAGCTTCTTGCTCACCATCCACATCCACTCAACCAATTGTGGATGCCTCCTTCCACCCTTCATCTTGGTACTCCTCCCATGAGAGCTACCATCATCCCAAATCAGATTTCTTCATTTCATGGGATCTTCAAATGCAATCTTCTCGAGGATCAATTTGATCCCATAAGGACCCAAATAGGTGGTAGGCAAAAACCTCCCATCATGATGTGCATGGCTCAAGAAATGTACAACACAGTCATGAGAGATGTTATCCATCTGAAGATGTCCTCCATCTACTATCTGCTCCTGTGAGAAGGGAAGAACCTCCTCAAACTGTTGAAGAATCTTGCACTCCATGATGTGTGGGAGTGCACCTTCACTGAAATCTCTCCTTGAGATCTCCTCCTCATGCATGGTCCTCCAAAACCAAAGAGGCCTTGGATCTGCTGTCAGTATAAGTCTCTCTTTGAGCTGTGGCATGCTCATTGAGAGAGTGTCATCTAGAGGGGAGAAAGAGTTTCTTATCTCCATATGTATACTCCTTCTCACTGCTTCCTTCATGGCTTCCTGAATGAAGCTGTCCTTTGAGTGCTCATATGAGGATTGGCTCCTCTTTTCTCCATCACTGCTTTTGTACAATGCAGTGCTATTCTGCTGCTCTAGGTAAATTGCATGCAATGATGTAGACCCATCCAAAGTATTTTTTGAAATTACAAGAGATGGATGTTCAAGCATACCTTGGTGAAATTTGGAAGCTCTTTGCAGGACTGCAAGATTTTCCTCCTCATAGGTGTTGGCCTCCCAAAATTTTGAAGATGAAGGCTGCTCCTCCATGGTCTCAATAGTGCTGGTACATGCCTCATCAGCTGGTGGTGAGGGCTCCTCCCTCCTTTTGCCAAACCTTCTGATCAATCTTTGAGAAAACTCAACAAGAGTAGAAACCCTTGTATAGCTTAGATGGCTGATCCACCAATTCTTTGCTTCACCTTCAAGGTGTAGCGCTGTAACTTCTACAACCTCTCTTTCTACTAGTACAGGATGTAGTGGGAAGAAAGCCTCTAGTTTATCTTCTGTTGCACATGTGAGTGATCCATAAAATGTGGACAATAGAAATCTATTGCCTCTCATCATCCCATAGTTGTGGGGTCTTCTTTCTTCCTTCTGTTGAATAAAGTGTGAAAAAGCTAGAGTCTCTTAGATTAAGGCTCTAGGTTTAGCTCGGTATTCAGCAAGGTGCTCACTTAGAATTTCGAATTCCAAGTTTTCTTCATGCTTCTGGTCTTCTTCTTTGTGAGAGTAGGAAGTGCATGGTCCTTCCTCTTCTCCTTCTTCAATCTTCTTGACTTCCTTGGAGAGGTCTCCTCTGGATCTGAAAATAGATGAGAGTAAACTCATCTTCTTCATCATCTTGATATTATTTGGCTGAGACTCACAGGCTGAGCCAAAGATCATGCTTTGATACCACTTTAATATCCCAAATTAGGAAAAAATACACTATGGGAATATCTCAAGATATTACCAATGTGGAGATCAACAATACATAAACATGAGCTATAAAATAGCAGTGAATGCATTAATACAATAATGCTGGAAGATCCACATAACCATTACATCAGATTATAGCAGCAACAATGTGTACATGATCTTGAGGAAATGACCTCTCGAGATAGGCAATGTAGCCTCAATGAAACATATACATGACAAATGGAAAAATACTGCTATACAAAAGAAGCCCTGGCTATGACAATGTAGTCTATGAAGGAGGACTGCTGCAAAATAGTGTCAATAAAAAAATGTGACAATATACAGCTCAAAATAAAGAGGAGAAATATCTCAACCCCTGGAAACAAAAATACACAATCCTTAGAAGGATTGGCTGAAATATACACAAAATGGAAAATCTGTAGAAATGCCGGAGTTGCTGGGCAGCAGATGCAACTCAGAAAATAACTATAGATGAAGATAGCTGATGATGCTGCAAATTACGGTTGAATCTCATCCAAAGGATCTCTCAGGTGAAAGGCTGATCCAATCCCTGAAGATATCACCCTCCGAAATAGTGGAGCAAGCCCCCACTGCAATTGCACTCAGAAATAATGCAGTCTAGAGAAGTGACTGCGCTATTGGTGAAGGGAAGTGCTTGTCCTGATGCCAACGATCTGCAATGAGCTCAGGAATCTCCCTCACTAACCTCCCAAAGGAATAGAAGCTCCCTCCTCTAAAAGATGAGCCAAGGAAATGGTGTTGTGGAGTCCCCACTGCAACACCCTGCAACACAAAGTTATCCTGCTTTAGGAATAACGTTGTGATTGAAGGAGGTGGCTTTGGCCTTGAGCCAAGATATGTGGAGAATGAATAAAAATTTCTCAAGAGGCCTCTCAAGAAGGAGAAGAAATCCTAAACAGGAATTCCCCGACAATTCTTGCTAAACAACAAAAGAATGCGCAATGTCTGCATAGACAATGAAATCAATAATCCATAGCATGAATAACAATGGATGCCTTGCTCTCCTTTTAAAAAAGTGAAAGCTCTCTCTCCATGGGCCCCATCCATTAGGGTTTCCTCCACCAAATATCCTCTTCCTCATTCACACTGCGCTGTCTCATAAAGTGATCCACTCCTCCTATGGCAGTGCTGTTGACTTGGTCAAACATGACCTTGTCTTCATGCATTTTCCCCTTTTCACACTTGAGGGTGCAAAATGAAGCTACTGTGATGATCCCTTCCACATTATGAGGGATTTTATTCATGTCTTCAATAAGAATGTGTTCCTTTACCCATTTATTTAGCTACAAGGAGATAAAAGAAAAATTTTAATATTCCATTTAGCCATGTGCTAAAATGGGAATATTACAGTTGCAAACGAAGCCTTAGGACCCAGGAAGTTTGAAACATTATGGAAAGGTCCTTACATCAGCAAACATTGTCTCCTCAAAGGAGCATACATTTTGTCCGAGCTCGACAATACATGCCTATCCAATCCCGTCAATGGGTTCTACCTCATGAAATTACACCCATAAGGTGGGAAGCCTCAATACCCTAGAGATAAAATGAATGTAACATAAATTTTTTTGATGATCACAATCATCATGGACTTGTTCTAAAAACAACACTCTTGTGTCACAAATGGATTGTCCCCCCATATACTATTTTGGATTTGCTGATGGAGCCTCTTGTTGTTCACAAAATTTAGAAGTAGCCATCTGGGACATATACTCTCTTGACTGGTTACCATTCCTCACCAATGAAGTATGTATCGGGTCAGCTACAAATAATCAAGCATAATATGATGCAGTCATTGGCCTATTGAGCAATGCCTCCAACCAGAACATTAGCCATTTGCATGTCTTTCTTGATTCCCGGTTAGTGGTATCGCAGTTAAACTAAGCCTTTCAAATACAGGATATGCACCTATTTAGGAAGTACTTACATGCACAACGGTTAGTCTGCCACTTTGATCACATTACATTTACGCATATACCAAGAGATCAAAATCAAGTAGCCGATCGCATAGCTAACACTATCCTAGACTAGAATGCATCTTGTATAAACCATCAACCATAAAAAAATTAAAGCATAAGAATAACATCCATCATAAGTACATAAAATCCACCATAAATATATAAAAACATATAAAAATAACCATAGACACATCATAAAGAGCCTCCGAAAATACATCTCGCATATATACATAAAAAATATGTGTCCCAGTATACAAAAACAAGTCGCTGACTATCGCGTCAACAAAAAAATATACATATCATCAATGCAGGGAAGCATCCTCATAATGGGTGCATTCCATGGTCATACATAATCTCTAGGGCCGAGACCCTCCTGGTGGGTCCTCCAAACCCATGTGAGCACCCAATGTCAGTATAGGAGCAACAACCGCGACATCAAGTGCTGCTCTGCGTAAATTCAGGTGATGCTCCCTCTCCCACGCCATCACTATTTCCAACCATATGTCTTCCAAGTCATCAAATCCCCTAGTTGGTAAAACCTGAGTCAGGCTCTCCAACCAATCCCACGAATCTACCAAGGCCATAGCATGAGCATCTGTCACCTCGGGCCAGGCCTTAGCAGCCCCGAGTCGATCCTCTACATTAGCAGCTCGAGCCTCTGCTACCAATACTCAGATATCAGCAGCAGCCAACAACTCCTGGACCGCGACCACCCTTTCCTCGGCCGCCTCAGCACGCGCCAGGAGGGCAGCATCCCCACCCCCAAGTTGGGCCTGACCTTCCCCAAGCGGGTCCTTCCTCTTGGGCTAGTGGCCTACCAAACAAGCAGTAGGACGCCCTGCTAAACCCACATCTGCAAAAGAAACCAAAAAAAAATATCAATGTCACCATCAAATATAAATATAAATATATATATATATATATATATATATATATATATATATATATATATATATATATATATATATTATATGCAAAAATAGAACCCTCAAAATGCAGAAAACATAAAAGTTCATACCTTTCGGACCCCATACATAGCGAGGAGGGAGACCCATGTCTGGATCCCTCGGAAGTCCATCCTTTCATATGGAAACTCAAGGAATACCTACAGGTTTGACTCAAACCATGCATCGACTGTCGCATACCAGTAGCATCCCACCTCTCCCCCATCACCACGAGGCATTACAGGTGCCCATCGGTGCATCTGAGGATCCCTCAAAGGACCTAGGGGCACCACCACAAAGGGTCGTAACATCACAACCTTCTCATACATAATACTGTAGAGGATGGTCGCATAGGAAAAGGTCTTGGAAACACCCCTCTATGCTTTGGTTAGCTGAGTGACCATACCCAGATAGACATAGCAAGCCCAGTAAAAAAAGTGACTATCCTGGAGTCGGCGCAACACCGCAATCTCCAGACTAGACACTTGGTGGGTCGTCGTCGACCCAGATAGGAAAAATATCATTGCCAAAGCATCTCGATCAACCAAATCCATGATAGAACTCACATGGATGCAACCTTGGGTGATAGGATTATGACTGCAATGCCTCTCCTCCTCAGCCCAATGATGGATGTTCACTTCCTCAAGAGGGAGTGGATAAGGAAGCACCTCCCAGTGAGGCAAGAGACCCATCACAAAATAAACATCGGTCTCGGGCTAGATCAATACATCTCTATGGTGCAGAACCATAACATTCCATTGCTTGTTCCAACATCAGACTAGGTAACGCACGAACCTATCCTGGGATCTCAGTATGTTGTTCTCCAGTAACTTCAGCAAATCATATCGAGCTAGCGTCTCTAGAGCATGGGGGTCGTGGGTCACTGTCACACGAAGATCAAGGTAGTCCCGCTCTCACCACAACATCCTACCAGCAAGGAAAACACTAAAAGGTAATTTTTTGAACAAAATCCATCAAATTTCTTTAAAAATTGGCTTCCCTGCGGCTGTCAAAAATCTTCATGCACTGACTGCGTGTTTGTACTAGACATAGGCGCGTGGCGCAGTGCACTAAAGATTCACCACTCACAGGGAATTCGCGCAAAATGAACCCTTTGTGCGGGGACCACACACACTATCTGAGATCACCCGTGCAGTCCCGCCCAAAAATGGGCATAAACTCCGTACAAATTCACATTTGTACAGACTGCTCACACATGAAAATGAAAAAAAAAAGTAGGATGTTTTAGCTCCTACCTGACACTGACAGCACAAATCCTAGGTGCTCAGGCTGACCGCAATGAAAATAGAATCTCGGGAAATTATCTTTGCTCTAACCTCAAACCCTCAAAAAGCACAAATGATTTGAAAATGCCCAAATTTACATCAAAAAATGCTATAGGATGTATTGTTGAAAAATTGGAAGGTTTTGCATAATTTTTGTTGGAGAAGTTGTATTGGGCCTAAATCAAAGTCTTTGAATATATATTGAAGTCTCTACCTCAAGATCGAAGTCAATGTTAAGATAAGTATGGTTTTAAGTGGGGTTAAGCATGTTTAGCGCTAACCCACACTGGATGCCCCTGTTGAGTAAGAACTGCCCCAATAGCATAGTCAGAGGCATATGTCTCGATCTCAAATTGTTGTTTCAAGTCTGGTAATGTGAGCACCTTGGAATAATCGTTAGGATTCCAAAGGAATCTATGATGGTCCATATTGGCCTATATATACCCTTTTTAAATTTTCAACAACCCATAACTAGAGCTCAGAATACCCAATCACAATGTTATGAAACCAACTCCAAAAATAGAAGAAAAGAGAGATCAACGCCTTAGAAATCAGCCACTTCAAGGGGGAAACCTCCTTTACATTACATAAATGAAAAATTCTTGGATGATACAAGTGAAAAAACCTCCTTTCTATATATAGGAGTCCACAGGGTCACAATATAATCCTAGACGAACTAACAATAAAAATCTAATGGCACAATAATAGCAATATGGTGACTACAGGGGTACAACAATAACAATAAGGGGGCTACACTAACAAAAATAAGGGACTGCACTAGTAATATAGGGCCCTAACATGCTCCTCTCCTTCAAAAAAGTGTTGTCCTCAATTCTTTAGTAGTTTTGTATGCTTCTGTGTATAATTTTCATCCTCCCATGTGGAATATTCAGTGGGTAAGTTCTTCCACTTGATGAGATACTGTGAAATTGATCGATTTCGTAGATGTTGAGTTCTTGTTTTCATGACTGCTTCAGGTTCCAATATGATTTTTCCTTCCTCATCAAGTTTTGGAAATATTGTTTGAACCAGAAGTTTGTCACCTATAACCTTCTTTAAGCATGAAACATGGAAAACTGGGTGCACTCGGGAAGATGCAGGAAGCTCCAATTTGTATGCGTACCAATCTTTTGCAACACCTTGTAAGGACCATAGTACTTTGGCAATAATTTATTATCCTTCTTAGCTTGCTTGAGGGACATTTGTTTGTATGGTTTTAGCCGTAAAAATACCCAATCGCCTACATCAAAAATTCTCTCGCTGCGATGTTGATCTGCCTGTTATTTCATTTTATTTTGTTCCAAATTTAGTTTATCCATTAAGAGTTGTAGAAATTGTTATTGATGCTTGATGTGATCTTCCACTACTTGAACATTATAATTTTATCTTAAAGATGATGTGATGGACGACGGATGATATCCATAAAGTGCCATAAATAGGGTCATTTTTGATACAGTGTGGAAGGAAGTGTTATACCACCATTCAGCTAGAGGTAACCAATTGACCCATTGTGTTTGTTTATCAGATACAAAGCAACGAAGATATCCTTCCAAAAATATGTTCACTATCTCAGTTTTCCCATCAGATTGAGGATGATAAAATGATCTATGAGCTAGTTGAGTACCCAAACAAGAAAATAATTTCGTCCAAAATTTTCCAGTGAAAATGGGATCTCTATCACTTACAATAATATTTTGGTTTCCATGTAGCTTTTGAATTGTTTCCATAAATGCAGTATCAACTGTACTCTCTTTAAATGGATGAGATAATGTAAAAAAGTGTGCATACTTGGTAAGCCTATCAACTACCACCATGTTGACACTCTTTCCTTCAGACTTAGGTAAACCTATGATAAAATCCATTGAAACCTCCTCCCAACATTGATTTGGAATGGATAAAGGTTGTAGAAGGTTCAGGGTCTTAATTGTCTCAATTTTATTTTGTTGGCAAACCAAACATTCTGCCACAAAATTTTGAATATAAGATTTAAGGCCATCCCAAAAAAATTATTTCTTCACCTTGTGGTAAGTTTTTAAAAATCCTGAGTGTCCTCCTAAGGGAGAGGTGTGCAATTCAAAAAGAATATTTTGTTTTAGTTGGGAATTCTTACAAAGATGTAAACGATATTTGTACCATAAGGAATCATTTTTCCAACTAAATGTATCAGATGTACTAGGATCTTGCTGGAAACTTTGAATGAGTGTCCATACTTCTTCGTCATTCTTCCATTCCTCACTTGCTTCGGTTATCTAATCTGGTTGGATAATATAAATGGCACAAAGCAATGCTTCCATATCCTCATCCTTTCTTGAGAGTGCATCTGCAACAACATTTATCTTCCCTTTTTTGTAGATGATTTCAAAGTCATAACCCAACATCTTTGTGACCCATTTTTGCTGCTCTTCTGAAGATAGTCTTTGTTCAAAAAATTATTTAAGACTATCATGATCAGTTTTTACCTTGAAGTGTCTTCCCATTAGGTAATGTCTCCATTTCTTTAGTGCATGTAGTATTTCCAACATTTCCTTCTCATAAATATATTTCTGTAAATACTTTCCTTTGATTGGATGACTTTGAAAAGAAATGGGTCTTCCTTCTTGCACAATAATGGTTTTTGTGAAGTCTGTCATAGCTAAGACCGATGCTTGGAAAATTGCATCTTTAAGATGTTAAAGGCCTTAGTTTCTTCAAGAGTCCATGAAAATGCATATTTCTTCAATAATGTTGTTAGAGGTGCTTCTATTCTCCCATAGTTCTTAACAAACTTGCGATAATACCTTATTGACTCGAGAAATCCTTGAAACTGATTTATGGTTGTGAGGACTTTCCATTCCTTTATGGCTCTAATTTTCTTAGGGTCTACCTTAACACCCTCTTGAGATACAATATGACCCAGATATTCCACCTCTTGTACTCCAACGAAACATTTGGATGTTTTTGCATATAATTGTTTCTCCTCCAATAGTTTGAGCACCCTGTCAACATGTTGAACATGAACCTTCCAACACTTGTTGTAGATTAGTATATAATCAAAAAATTCTAACACAAATTTTCTAAGGAAGGGTTTGAAAAAGGAATTCATCAACCCTTGAAATGTAGAAGATGCATTCATAAGGCCAAAGGCATGAACAAAAATTCATAATGACCCTCATGAGTTCAAAATGATATTTTAAGAATGTCTTTAGTCTTCATTGTAATTTTATGATATCTTGAATGAAGATCCAAATTGGTGAAATAAATTTCTCGATGTAATTCATCTAATAATTCATCAATCATAGGAATGGGAAATTTATCTTTAATAGTGAGCTTATTGAGCTCCCTATAATCCAGACAATGTTCCATGATCCATATTTCTTGTGCACCAATACTACTAGAGAAGAGAAAGAACTTTGACTAGGTTGAATTATACCATCCTCTAGCATTTCTTCAATCCTACGTTCAATTTCGTTGTTTTGGACATAAGGATATCTGTAAGGCCTGATGTTTGGAGGAACACTTCCTATAATTAAATGAATAGCATGATAATGATCACGAATAGGTGGGAGTCCTTTGGGAGTTTTTAACACCTTGGAATGATTGTCCAAGACTTTTTGGAGATCTGGAGGAATAGATGATTTTGATGTTGGAACGTCTATTGAGCATAATTGTGCAATGACACCTCGTTATTCTTTCTTCAGAAGCTTTGTCATGACATTAGAGATTATTATCTTTCCTGGCTTCCCTGTGATACCCCATAATTCAAATTCCTTTCCTTTTGAATTTTTTTTCAAGACAAGTCCTTGAAAATTAAAAACCCCAAATATTGTAACCATTGTACTCTTAGTACAACATCAACACCACCCATTGGAATGGAAAGCATTGGACTATTCAATACACATTCCCCCATGGTTAGCTTGATATTATGGAAATTTTCAGATCAATTTATAGTTCCTCCATTTTCCACCATCACCTGACGCTCTAGTGTTGGGTATATGAAGCAATTCAATTCCTTGGCTACCTTACAATGAATAAAATTATGGGTACTACCTGAATCAATAAGCACTGTTGCATTTTTATTCTTGATATGTCCTTCTATCTTTAGAGTTTGAGGAGTGGTAATTCCTGCCAATGCATTACAAGATATGGTCGGATTCATTTGTTCTTCCTCTAGGGTTGGTTCCTGGCGTATATCCTCTTATTTTGAAGTTTTTTGTTCCATTTCTTCCTCATCTTCACAATCTATGTAAAATAATTTCTTCTCATCACACTTATGAATTTTAGTGTATTTTCTATCACAACTATAGAAAAGCCCTTTTTCTCTTTTTTCTTCCATTTTTTGTGGTTTCAACCTTGTAGGTTGTGGAAGTTTAGGAGTAGCAAAACTTGCATATTTATAGTTGTGAGTGGTAGGCTTCCTTGTTGCCATAATTTTTCTTTCAATTTTTCTTGCCAACTTGAATGCCTTCTCCAATGTATCAGGTTCCCAAAGGTGAACCTCATGTTGGATGTTATCCCTTAGAGTCCCTATGAAGTCATAAATCCTATGTTCCTTTGGAATATCATTTACCCTTATTCAATTTTTGGAAGTCCTCAATGTGCTCCATCATTGAACCCTTTTGTTTGATATTTATCAATTGGCTAAAGAAGGTGTTTCTATTTGTATCCTCATAATGTGCTATCATTTCCTTCGTAAAAATTGACCAAGTGACCAGTGGTTTATGAGAACCAAGCCATCGATACCATACAAACTGATTTAGTTCTAAATATAAAGTTGTAATGCGTACCTTTTTTGTGTTTTGCGTATTTTGGAGTTCAAAGTATTGCTTCATTTGTAGTATCCAAGTTATCAGATCCTTGCCATCAAGATTCCTCATATCTATATTTGGAATATGGTGGGTCTTAAATCCAAAATTAGAGTCTATGAAATCATGATTAACATTTCTTTTGTTCTCATCATGATTTTCCTCTACTACCTTTTCGCCATTAAGAATATTTTCTTGTAGCAACTTTGGAAAACCTTCCTTCAAACCTTCCATGTATTTCTTCAAATATTCTATGTTGCCTTCTATACCATCCATCTTAGCTTCCACACCATCCATATTAGCTTCCATGAAATTCTTCAAACCATCCATCTTAGCTTCCGCACCTTTCTTCAAACCATCCATCTTAGCTTCTATGCCTTTCTTCAAACCATCCATGTTGCCTTCTATACCATCCATCTTAGCTTCCACGCCATCCATCTTAGCTTCCATGCCATTATTCAAACCATTCATCTTAACTTCCATGCCTTTCTTCAAACCATCCATCTTAGCTTCCACGCCTTTCTTCAAACCATCCATTTAATTTTTTGTTACTCTTTACGAGAGCGAAATTTGTTGCACTTGGTCTTGTAATTTTGATATGTCATGTTGCACTTCTTCCTCTTCATGATTCATAATAGAGCCTTTTGAGGGCTTAATGGGTGTTGAATTATTTTTAGGAGGCATTTTATAACCCAATACTGATATATTTGCTTCAATGTGCCCTTGGAATCACTTCAAACTTATTTTTCAAACAATACTTATGCAATTTTTTAAAAAAATACACAACTTTTCTTTCTTTTTAGGAGCTCGATATTGAAAATGATGTAACTTTGTAATTTCAGATCCCCAATATTTTATCTTTGGTACTTTAGTATCCCTTTGAATATTCTTTCCAATGCCATGGGTTATATCTAATTTGGATTCTTCAAGGCAAAGTTGTGCCCAATCTCCCACAATGACCTAATTATGGACTAGTTTAGTAAATCAAACTTGTACGATGTACCATGTGTCATTATTTCCTCCTTCGGCTCTAAAATTGATACATAGGAAACTAAAGTCCATGTACTTTCGGCCTCTTTTTACAAAACTCCAATCTGATGCTCAAAGAGAGAGTTATTACGATTTTCCGAAGGTCGCCTCTTTGACATGAAATTTAGGAGCCTGCAAAAACCCTAAATTCCACAGATCATATCTCCGAAAATATTGTGAACCAAGATCTGAATTTTTTCCATGAATTTCCTCTGGATTTCGGTGCAAATGGGTTTGTTTTTTAGCTTTTGAACCTTCGTATAAAAATTTTTATAGCGAAAATTCCATGATGACCTGTTTGAAGTAACGAAACCCTAGAATCCAAAGCTCTGATACCAAATGTTATGAAACCAGCTCCCAAAATAGAAAAAATGAAATATCAATGCCTTATAAATCAAACACTTTGAAGGGGAACCTTCCTTTACATTACATAAATTAACAATTCTTGGATTACAAAAATGATAAAACCTCCTTTCTATATATAGGAGTCCATGGGGTCATAATATAATCCTAGTTGACCTAACTATAATAATGTAAGGGCACAATAATAAAAATATGGGGACTACAGGGGTACAAAAATAACAAGGGGGATACACTAACAACAATAAGGGACTACAATAGTAATATAGGGCCCTAACATACAAAACCGTGAGAATCATTGTGATCAACACTTCATCATGTTCACTCTAGGCCCCATAAATCCAAGTTTCAGAAAAAAAGTCATTTTCAGGCTTAACGCCCACCATACTTCAGTTCAAGTATGCCCTCTCTTATCACTTCAAAATTCAAGTTATTTCAAAAATATTTCTATGAAAAATATGATTTTACTGGGGGTAATGGTTGCAAGTATTACAAACATGCCAAATCACCACATGTCCCAGCCAACAAAAGTACAAGAGCAGGTATCGTTCTACCCTCAACATGATAGGATTCCCTAAAAAATATTTTCATATCCTGATATCATTTCTTTAGAAGAATAAAACCATAGTTTCCATTCACCCGACCATGTTTATCTTCACCCCATATTGCACATGATAAACACCCTTGCATGTCAGTAGAGCCTCACCATCCATGGCATCCATCACCAATGTAGACCATACACCAATGTTTGCAGCCATGGCCGTAAATTCAGCCATGGAACCACTTCATGTTCATACACCCACCATCAAACATCAAGTCAAGTTTTACCCATTTCTTGTAAAAACCCCTTTCCCGGGCTACTATTCTCTACAAAGCGGATAAAAAAAAATGCACCACCATGTGTCGCAGTTGGCCTATCACACCCTCATAAGCATAGCCCATCTGCGACATTTCATCTGCCTCATCACCCTCACATCGAGACCAACCAATGGGGCCTCCACCCTCAACAAAAAACACTCCTCACATAATCGTGCAGGATTATTCATGTTAATGGGGCACCTGTCTTCGTGCTTGTACATCCAAAACACTTTCATATACTTTTGGAAAATGTACAAAGTTCTTTTTTATAGGAGAAGAATCCCACCCATCCATTTACATTTCTTACCTAGCAACAGTACCTAATCACCCTTGGTTGGAGCGCCTAAGCATTCTTTACCACACCCAACCATGAAAATGATAACAAGCATATACCCACCCTAGATGTCCTACTGAACCCAGGGTTTTCCCCATCAAAAATTTTTATGACTGCTACCACTCGCATTTACAGCTCCGATCTCGGGTCACTTAACCAACATCATCAGTTATAGCCATCTCTCATCATCATGTCTTGTTAACCTATCACATTCTACCCTACTACATCAGATACCTTGGTCCCTTGTATCAATACTTATTTTGATCGGTTGATGCTCCCTTCTTGTTGACTTAAACAACCACTTTTCAGGAAGGAGGTAGTACCTTGGATGAGTCCTCACCACAATAGGGATATTCTCAGATATAAAAATGGGAATTAAAATTTCCCATTGATGTCGTTGATCCTCTTGACATTCGACATCAACACAAGTTTTCATTTCAAGGATGGCATCGTACTTCATAACCATTGCACTTTGTTAGAATTCGCCAAAGACCCATATATCGGTAGGCATCTCTTTCAGCCATGCTTACACGGGAAGGTACCCAAAAGTAAAAAACACATGCATCCATTGAGCACTTTCTCCAAATATGCCATTCATGTGGGTACCACATTCAAACTTTTTTTCAAATAAAAAACACCCCCGAGGGCATCAACAACTGTCATCATCAACCAAAAACAGGTCACTAACTACAAAATGTGACATGACAAAACCCATATCTTTTAGATTAGCTTAAATAGTCAAAAATCACAAGCATGGGACATGCCTAACTCGTAGAAATATTGCTTATTTGATCTCTTATAGGTTTCCTACAGAGCATGGTGTTTTTTTTACTTAAGAAAAGGGGTCTCCCAACTCAGTTCCAAAGCAAGTTACTCTCTCTCTCTCTCTCTCAAAATGATCACAAAGAAAAGAAAACATAATTTATTTAAGTTATATAGTTCTTCCTAGACCTCATACATTAGGGGGAAATTGTTAACACTAGAAAATCGTACAGGAAAAAGACACTAAAAATGTCAAGCAGAACGTACATACAAATATTTTCAGGGAAGGAATACATTAGGAAAGACCAAAAAATTATTTTTTCCTAAGATTCAGATGGTAATTAATGGAAAACACACCTACATCAAAGGAATTTTGTGCACAACGCGACTATTCCTTTGATAGACGCGCAGTAATGAAGATGGCAAAATGTCACCATCCGAGACCACTTGGCATGCTTGGTTGAAATGATTCTCCTATTACTTTCAAGGACAAACAGTTTTGAGCCAACTTGAGGTGTAAGTGAAACTCACAAAGGAATCCCTCCTCCACTCTTGAGTCACTAATATTGGGCCAAGAGAAGTAGGAGCAATTCAAAAAGTGTCTATATAAACCAACCTTTGGAAGAATAGAGACACATTGTTATGCTGGCCAAATTTCTTCATAGCAAATCAACTTGCATAGTCCAGCAACATAGGTATTGGAAGGAATCATATGTTTCCCAACCAAAATCTTAGTCCAAGAGAGAGAGTTCCACCCTTTGATCTTGATCTACCATACTTTGAGAGAGGGAAGAGACACTTGCAGGAACTCGAGGGAAGAAGACCTCCTTGTTTTGGGTATTTGAGCTCCATAGCTCAAAGGACCCTCTTCAAGTGTTTAGAATTGTATCTTTTTTCACCACTAGCACCTAATAAAGGGAGAATTATTCACTTCTGTTATTAGGTTGTTTGCTCCATCGATATTTTGTATTTTGAATCTTGTGTTTTGTTTTGTTCTTAGTGTTGTATGCTTAGTTTTCCCTCAAACTTAGTTTACATTATGTCAAATATGTTCCACTAACTTTAGACAATCATTTTTCTCTATGACCTTATGCAAGTAGAAACCAACTTGCTAAAGAATTTTATTTCATACACCCTTGCGCCAAATACATTACCACAGCACCCAAGGCAATACAAATTGATACTTTGAACCTTCCCAAAAATATTTGAAACATAGCTTCCAAATTCTCTCTAGGATACCTATATAAATTCATGCTAAAGACATCCAATATACCTATATTTCTTCCAAAAGACAATTTAACCAACACCAGTCTACCTGACTAACATAACCATCAAAAGCTCCAAACAATGAGCCTCTTTTCTAGCTTGGCCAATAACTCGCGCCAATCAAATTTTAGATAACAATTTGACTTTAAGTGGAAACCTAGATACTTGAAGCCAGAACACCTCCAAAATTTCATATGGGAAAACAAAATGAATATTATCAATCTCCTACATCCAAAATTATGAACAAAAATGGAATATTTCCTATCATTGATCGCCATACTAATTGAAACACCAAATAGAAACATAATCTCAACTATTTTATTAAGATCACAACCTGATCCATTACAAAAAATAATAATATCATCAATAAATAGTAAGTTTGTGATGGAAAACATATGGGAAACCACCACACCCTAAAAATTCCTTCTATGAACCACATATTTTATCATAAGACTAAGAGGGGACAAAGGACACCCTTGACAAAGATATCACTATTCCTGGAAGAAATGTGTGGTGGGGCCATTGATCAGAACAACAAAGGAAACATATGTCAAGCATCCCATGATCCAATTGATGAATTGTATATCAAAAGCCACGTGAGTGAGAAGGAGGAGGATAAAGGACCAATCGACCTAATCACAGGCCTTGGATCGATCAATCTTGAAAACAACTCCCTTCAAATTTAACATATTTATACTGTGTAAACCCTCCTGGGCGACCCCAACGACCTCATGAATTTGGAAACTAGTAAAAAACTCGAGCTTTTATAGTGATATGACCTTAGAGAGAATAGGTTTAAACCTCTGTGCAATGACCTTTGATAGAAATTTTAAATACAATTACACAAGGATATAGGGCAAGAATCCTCAAAGGAGGTAGGGTTGTCAACCTTTGTAATGAGGGCAGTGAAAGTCGAGTTAAAGTCAAGGAATATCTGACCATCATGACGTGACTCATTCATAACCCGAAGTAGATCTAACCCAATAAAATCATAAAAAGAAGAGAAAAATTCCACAAGCCACCTATCCAGTCCTAGGTTCTTATATTTTTGAAAGCTAGATAGGGATGCTTTAAGCTCAACATTCATAACATACCCAAGAAAATCTTGGTTCTCTTCTTCACCCACAAAACATGGAAATAATTGAGCCACCATAATAATCTCAACAATATTAGCTCCCTGGGGCTCTTGAAAAATAACCCTTAAGTGATTAACCCCCATATCAACAAGTCCATCAAAATTTAGCATCAAACACCCTTCCTCATCACTCATCCCCTAAATGGTGCTTTTTAATTTCCTACCTCTGGCATAGGCATGGATAATTTTGGCTTTTTTGTCATTATTGTCCAACCAAGTGGCTCTACCTTTGAGATGCTAAGACTCTTCCTTCTTTGCCAAGATATCCTTCCTCCTAGCCACAAGCCTCTGATAAAATACATGCGACTCTTGATATTTAAAACCCTCAACCTCCAACTCAGATAATATGCAATATAATGTTATACCTCCAAAATATCCTCCTCCTCCCTCCTATGCATAAATATCACCCAGTATTTTTCCACATAGTTTAGATGTTTAAGATTATGATCAAATTTCCCCGCATTAGAAGCATCTAACATGTTGTCATAAGGTATCCAATTATGTTTTACCAGCAAAGAAAATGCCTCATCTTTTAACCAATGTGCATTCATTTAAAAAGGAATAACATGTTTATGGATCATTCCCTTGATATTTAGACATATAGGGAAATGATTGGAAAGGCCACTGGTACCAACCCAATGTCTAATAATAGGATATGACTGAAGAGTAGCTTCAACCTCAAAAAAGAGATCAAGCCTCTTTATAACTTGATCCTCCCCCACCATTTTATTATTCTAGGTGACAGATAGTAAGTTTATGACTAAATAAATTATTTAGGGCGTCCTTTTTTGCTTGAAAAACCCATGACTCGGGATCTCCCAAAGATAAATTTAGATCACCACCCAGGAGGAGATTTGAATAAGGCAAAAGGAATTTCTCATACAACAAATTACATAATGCAACATGATCATCGTGTGGCCCATACAAATTTATAAAAGTGAAAACTTGATCCAAATTTGAAGAGAAAGCCACCAATCCCAAACTATATTGGACACTCCAATAATTTTGTGGCATGACCTTATCAGACTCCCAAACAAATTAAATACACATAGATTGTCCCCGAACATCACTCACAATAAATCACGAAGAAGGTAATAATGACTCAAATAATTTGACAACACGATCCCCATCCCCAAGGGTTTCTTGAAGAAAAATCATATTAGGACTTCCAAAAGAGAAAAGTCGCTTAAGAGCCAATTTGTTAGGTACACTGGATAACCCACGAAAATTAAAATATAAGGTATCCATAGGTGAACCCCTTTAAGGGATTTCATTTCTCTAAGTGCCCCATCTATAGAAGTTTGACGAATTGATGCCAATTACACACAAGCCTTTTCCATGGTCAAAGATATATTTGATTTCCTCCCCCTCCCTTTGCTAGAGGATTCCAAAAATGAAATGAGACCCAAACCACCAAGATGACCCCCAAATCCAAAAATCACAAGACAAAAATTCAAGTTGTGTAGAATTTCTCCCTCACCTGACTCTACGAACAATCCGTTATCACAGAGGCCCACAGAGAGGTGTAGTCTGAAGACCTAAGAGACATATACCATGGGAAATTTTGTAAAGGGGATATATAAATAGTATTAAACTTTGAACCAATAATAAAATATAAGCATACATGAATATCCATACTCAATGATTCAAAACAAGAACCAATATGTAAATTTTGCAAAGAAAGAGGGACCGAATTACCGAGATACGAAGACACCACATGTGATAATGCCACCCTTTCCACGAATGTCGAAAAAGAAAGAACCAGAAAAGGGCTCGAGTGTGAAGCCATCATTGAGCTCAGAATGGTAGAAACATTGTTCATGGTGTCTCGTGCCCATCCAATGTCGATAGAGGGATCCCCATGAGAAACCCCTAAAACATCATGATTTGTCTTGTGCTTCTTTGATGTATTTCTCTCAGTTGAAACATCCTTGAAAGAGAGATTACCATTTTTTACCAAGTGTCCAAGATTGTGACACCTCCTGCACCTAAAGGGTAGGCCTTCATAATCAAGATCCTGAAGTCAAGCATCACCATTTACAATATTTATAGTGGCATGCTATCAACATCTAGGAAATATCGAATCTCTAGAAATGAATAATCAACATCTGGGAAATGCCCCAAACTTTTCCCCAAGTTTGTAAAGCTCTAATAATTCCACATGTTGGATGGAAGACCTACAAAACATATCCTTTCAGGCATCCGAGAGAGGCATATAGAAATTGAAGATAACCAGAGTGGAGTTAATGGACCACACATGCTTTGCAACTCTGCCTACATCCTCCTTTGTCTTAAAAGACAACAGAATCCAACATATGGGCAAAAGAAAAAAATCAGGAGATATAGAAACTATGGGTGTGATGCATCTGTCACGCTAGTCTAGGATGGTGTTCAAACAAAATTTCCACCCATAGGCATGCCCCAGAAGATATTTCTATGCCAAATCAACCACATTGGACATTTCAACCTTGTCCCCCACACAAAGGCTATATGGCACACATTGAGATCCCCTATTAGGGCCCAAAATTTATTTTTGATTTTGGTAGGAATACCCGAAATTTTTTCCTCCTAAATATCATCACTAAAAACCCCATGCGTTGAGTATTTCGGACCTAAAACAATAGGAGGTTCCACAATAGGCTCCTCTTGGTTAACTAAAGTTTGAGGCATTGTCCCCTCGACGAGACAATCCACAAGATGATTAGATGCCCCCAATAGGAAACCTTCAACATGACTAAAGTTAATCAACGATGATGGAAATATGAAGGTGGAGAAGGCACCACTCAAGCTAGGAAAATTGAAACCACTGCCATGATAACCCACAAAAAATGTCTCTTCAGATAAAAAATCCCTTCATTTTAAAAACTAGGAAGAGAAAAACCCCCTACCAATGCTTGTAGGGTAAAATCCATCGATGAAGGGAAGAAATCAGTGCCAATGGAAACATACATGAGAAATGGACAAGTGGCAACAAATTGTAAACCTCTCATAACCACAGAACTAGGGTTCCATGATAACCCATCATTTGGGTTCGAACCTGCATCCAAAAAACAAATAGACTGTGAGAGTAAACCCATGTTTGTAGCTACTGCTCCATTTGAAGAAAAAATGGAACCCCTATTGAGGCTCGTTGTGTCATAGTCCACTTCATCCACATAAGCCATGAGAACCACCCCACTCTCGCCAAGTTAGTATAAACCATCCTATTTGGACCTAGGAGCCCTGAATAGTAAAAACCCCAAGTAAATAACATCGACCAGGAAAAAAATAGTCGGACACGTGATGCAACCAATAAAAATAGACATAAATAATATAAAAACCATGAAATGTATCCTTGTCAAAAATCAACCATTGACAAAGGGATATGCTGCCCACCAGACCAGTGTATATGGCTAGAAGGCCCTAAAACGCTAGCATAATCTTTGTTTGAATCAACTTCTACGCTCCATCGCTCTACTCCACCTCTTCAAAATATGATACGTCATGTCACTTAGTGCTCAAATATGAGAGTATGGTGACTCTTCAAGTTATGGATACCATATTTTATGAAGCACATATATAAGTAAAAATTTATTTATATATTACGAGTTGTTAAAATCGATATTTGAAAATGAATATAGTTATTTGACAACAAGGGAATCCAAATAAGGAATAATGACCATGGTTGATTAGAGGAAGAAGCACACATCCTTTGTTGTGAATAAGATGAGTAATAATTGCAAGACTTAAAAGAATGGGCTATAAACTTTGTCCTAATCACTATAAATATTATTGTATGTACAAACGATCATAAAACATGTTCATTCTTCCAAAAACTAAGGATAAAATTGATCAATCTTACTTTTGGTTAGTTGATTTAATTAAATTCATTTTAACAGGGAAACATGGAAATTTGGAACTGAAAATAGGGTTAATATGGTATCAATTTATTTAAATTAATATGTAGCTCAACAAAGAAAACTTGTTGAGTTCATGAAAGGACCGAGCTTCTTGAAAATATATCAACTATCCATTTATTTATTTAACTTAGTGCAAACCCCATATTAAATATTTTGGGAAATCTTGTCACCTAGTGAAAATAAATATGCACAAGAAATCATCCTTAAAATCACATTTATTTACCAACTTATGGGCAAAACAAACTAGTAGAATCAATATATAATTATATTTATTGATTTGCTCTCAAACAAAAAATTGACACTCAAATTGTTTGTATGCATTATTCCTCATGGAAAAAAGATAAACATATTACTCAATATATGAAATAATCCTCTAAAAACCAAAATAACTTCACAAAAGTTGCAGTTTCTTCCATATTCTTCAAAATTTCTTATTTTAGATTAAATGCACAAATTCATAGCCAAAACTTTAAAGGAGAGTTAGTGAAAAATATACACAACAGTCGGACTAACGATTAAGCCATTTTAGAATTCATAATAAATAATGAAAAAAACCTTTAATTTAATATCCAAAATTAATTTTGAACATAAAATGAAAATACCCAATGAATGGTTGAAAATTGTGTGAAAACGTTCAAAGAGTGTTCAACAGAAACTAATTGTGCTAATAAATTCAAAGGACGTACATAATGAAGTTGAACTCTTACTAGCATAAATCTTGTTGCAATCTACAAAATTTGAAGCCCTAACTCACAAGTCTCTTTTATAAATCTTTTCTAATCTTAAAAGATTATGTCTGCCTATCGTCATTGTATAGTTATTTAAGACACCCGCATAAGAAGCTAGTATGTGGCATTAGGGGTCACGAGATTGCTAATGTGATGCATTCAAAATTTTCCGCAGCCACGTGTCAGTGTTTGATAGGTCATGGACATATGACTAAAACTTTAAAAACCTCTAAGAAAACTTTAAGTATAAGTGGTTGTCACAAGAGAAATAAGACTAGTGACTTTTCTAATCTAGGGATAAAGGAATCTAGCAATAACTATCATGAATAATTTGGAGTATATTTAAGACTCAAAATACTAGGGTAAGCCCACTCACTTATTCACTAGGGTTTGAATCAAGGCTTTTAATTTTCAAAAACTAGTTAAGGAAAGAAGCCCACTAGCTACTTCCTCAAAGTCTTGGAAAAAGAGTTTGTTTAAGAAGGACAATGGAAGAACCAAAATACCATGCCCACTTGCTCAATGCCTAATTACCATCAACAATGGAACAATAACCAAGATAAAGCAAGTCCACTTACTAATTTTAAGATACATTGATCCAATATTCACCATAATCCATCCATGAAAAGAGTGCTAAATCCACATCAATAAGTCCCAAAAGAAAGTTCCTCAATTAGTGCTTAGCTAACTCGAGAAAAATAGATGTAATCCAAGAGAAGGGTGTCTCTCAAAAGCACATTGATCAAATGAAAGTTATCACCTCACTATTTAAACTAGGGAAACCAAGTGCTTAACCTCAATTAGAACTTAAAGTCCTAAAAGCATAAAAATACATGATATAAGGCAGATAGGTCTAAAGTCGTCCCCCAAAGTAGGCTAAAAAATGAAATTAAAATTAAAATTTCCCTTAAAAAGGTCACATTTGTGAGTGTAAAGCATCAAGAAGGGTGAAATCATTTCCAAGAGGCATTTATATCCTCAAAAGGGGAAATGAAGCATAAAAAAGGATGTCTCCTTGTTCAAAGGTCTTGTCCTGTTATGAACCTTGTGCCTTAGAAATGATAATAAATTAATAATTATAATCCTATTCAAGGGGGGAAAATCCTTTTACAATGAATGCAATGTACAAGAAAACATTTCATGATTCTAAGAATAGGTCTCTTTAGTATATATAGGAGACAATGGGTACAATTATAATAAAATGGGACCATGACAAGTTCTAGCCTATATAACAATATAACAATAGAAATTTAATCACTCAATATCTAGGGCTTAATAAGGGGTTTTATGGTTGAAATTGGGTTCATATAGGGCTTAACATGATCCTCCCCTTGAAATAAGTTTTTTCCTCAACACTTGACTATATGTGGGTGTTTGTGCATGAATAAATCATCTTTCAATATTGCTTCTTCCACTTGTAGGTTCTTCCATCTGATGATGTACTCAATAGTTGCTTGATTTGTCAACTATTTAGTCCTTGTTTTAAATATTAATTTTGTTTTATTATTATTTTCTCTTCTTCATTAATCTTGTAACAGTCCCTTCCACCCCCTTGAACTGTCTCAAGTTGTGGAATATGCTAACTATGACTTAACCCAACCTCAAAAGTCTGTTATGAAGATGGGTTACCAAAAATCCATCTTTTCTTAAGTTTGTGGAATTAATTTCTAATACCACCGTGATATCTAGCTCATTGAGAGCCTTTTGATGATATAAATTTCATCTCAATATTTTCCTTGGATTGGAAGTTATGGAAAACTAAAGTTAGGAAAAACAATTAGTGCCATGTGGCACCCACGTGTAACACATGTAACACGTGTAATGTATAAATTTCATCTCAATATTTTCCTTGGATTGGAAGTTATTTCCAACTAAAATTAGGCAAAACTGTTAGTTCCATGTGTAACCCACATGAATTTTCCACGTCCCCACAGGGAGTTCCACATCGCGCCACATCTCCTTGGCAGAGTTCTACGGTGGATCCACTATCCAAATCCAGGTGGTTTGTTATGCTGGAAATATCGAGTTTCAGACTCATTCCCCCTCCCCCCCACCCCCCCTGTCCTCCCAATCCTCTCCCCTAACTCTTAGTAGACCAAGGGGGCCTTAAGATTAATAGGGACCATTGATTGGTCTTGTGCCCAATCTAACCATCCTTTAGTGTTGTCTAATTAAATGAGAAACCCATGTTAATAATCCTAGTGTTGGACCCACCCTGCTCCCCCTCTATTAATATAGGGCGAACAAGGGGTCCCCGGGTTGATCGTGGGCAGTTGATTTAGGCCCCCTCACAATCACGTCTCTCAAACACTTATTCGATTATGAGACCCATTAAAATTGAAAAGTTCCTACGTGGATTCCCCACGTGGTCCTTATCCGGCCCACATTGCACTACCACGTTGACTCAGACTTGTGGATCCCACGAGGCCTGACCCTTTTATGTTATGAAATAGTTCTTCCTTATATCAAGTTCCAGGGAAATATGATATGTCAACATTTATCCATCGGTGACACACCCCACGGATCCCTAGACATCTAGATTTCTTGGTAGCGTCAAGAGTAGTTCAACCCAATAGAAAATCTAGAATCCACAAGGTATAAACCCATTCCAATCCTTAGATATTGTATATAATTTCAACTTATTGAGAAAAACATATATAGGGCTTACACATGTAACACACCCTCCCACCCCCTTTGGTTATTCTCGGGCTAAGGAAGGTGTTACTTTAAAATAAACCAAATCTCCAAGGTCTATTATGAATATGAGGCCACAAAAGTTCTCTTTTTCCAAGCTACTCGAAACTCAAAACCAATGCCACCATTGCATTTAACGCATTGAGATATTTACGAAAATATAATTTTTACCTCAATCTGACCTTGGGATTGAAAGTTATGTCCATTTGAATATTTTCTCATTAAACCTTGCCACATCAACAAGCATGTCCATGTGGAAATGTCGTGTGGCATATGTGTCTCTACTACATTGCTCAACATCCAACGTGGCTCCGACCACATCATCACACCATAACACCACTGAGCCATTTCTCTATAAATGTCCTGCTCAACTTCTTTGATGCGCTAAGACATAAAAATTTATGTTAATCACTGGGAAAGTTTCTTGTTTAGTGCTCTCCATCAGGAACAAACAAGAAATTTCCCATTTCCCAATGCCAAAATTTGACACTGCACCTTCCATCTTAGGGACAAGGTGGCATGCACCATGACACCACTTGATATCCATGACATTCAAGCTTCACATCACCTCTCTTATCTATGTCTATCTAATTTCAGTAAGATTTTAGGGTTATTTCACCCTACCACCTGGCATCCTTCGTCAGTACCACGTGTCATCCAAATTTATCTCTTTGTCCCTCCAAAATGGGTGTTCCAAATTGCCACGTGTCATGCCACATAGGCACTACGTCAGCAAAAATTTGTGTCACCTTCCCCCGTGGAGCCCACACAACCATACTTAGACTACATGGTACTTTCCACCTTAGCCTGTGCCAGTGTGGTCCCACAAGGCCAGACCCTTCGTGAAAAACCGTGATTCCACATTATAAGTTTTTTGTGGTTTAACCACTATTATTTTGTGTGAGCCATCACTCAACTTTTATGTTTCTTGGGACAGAAATATCTCTGTCCCCTTGGACAAATTTATCTCTCTCTCACTAACTATGTTAACACTACATCCCTCTACAAATAGACACTTCAAAACATCGTCCAGGATCTGAGGTCTGTGGTTATGTGGCTCGACCACATAGACTCCATATTGGCACCACACGACATTTCCAAACCATGTGGTACCACAAGACTGATACCATGTGCTAGGAATATTTGGCCTATTAAACACTCAAAAGTGCTCATTCCCGCTGCCACATGTTTTTGATTCACCTACCTTCAAAGGCACAAACCATTGTGATGCTTATAAGTCTTGTTCTTGAAAACAAATAATGAAATAAAAGTTCAAAATTAAAATCTAACAAAAATGGTAGGTGGGGTCCCCTCTCCCTTGGCATAATAGGGAGATAAATTTATAGTTCAGTCTTATTTTTGTTGCTATAAGAGCTTTAAAATTGTTGGTATGTGTTATGTGTGATTCCAACATGGCATTAAAAGTGGCGAAAATTTGAATGAAACTATCATTGGACTTTTCAAATGGGAAAATTTTCAATGTACAATAATCCCATTAATGTGATTTCCATCATATTAAAAGTTTGATGATGCTCATACTTCACTTTTGATTAAAAAAATTCTCATGATGACTATAATGATATAAGGCCTAGACAATATAGAAGTGTGAGATTCAAAAGATTTGGATGACGTAGCCACCTATCGTGTAGAAAGTTACATTTGACACAAGATAGTCTGTAGGGATCTTCCTTAGGAAGTTTCTTCTTTTTCTTAAACCAAACTCATCATAATAGAAATTAATTATTAGATAAAGGAAACCATGCTCATATTTTATTGGCCAATAAGTAATGCAGTTTAAGTTACCGTATTGCAAACAATAAGAAAATAATGATCTTCATTTTAAACTAATCATCCATTAGAAACATCCATTTATGAGAGTCACATAATAATTAAAGACACATCAACATGAGAAGCACATAATAATCCTAAGGCATATACATCAATAGTCCATAAATTTATAAGTCAAATGTCATATCCTTCAATTTTACAATCTAGTAATTGTACACCACAATAAAGATGTAACAAAACTTTATGAAAACAAGATGTATCATTTACCAAAGAGGTGGAGATTCAATCTTCACTTTGTTGGTTCTTGCGCTCCCTTGTTTTTTTCTGTGTTCATGTGTGAAGGATGAGATGTCTCGACCGAAAATTTTTGACTCAATGATTGACCTCCTAGCCTAATCCTTGGGTACTCTTCTTCCCCAGGAAGCCCCGAGATGCAATGGGGTTGTAAAGTAGAGAAATAATACTAGCTGATGGAGGAGAGCACTCATGGCTCAAGATTTATTTCTCTAATGGTCCCCGCACACCAAAATCACTATAGAATTCGTAGTCACTCAAAATAGCATTATGTAATCAATTAAAAAATAGGGAAAAAAGTGATCCCTATCCCATAACTTGATCCTTTTATAAGAGGGTTCTCTTGTAGCTACTACAACCACCCTCCAAAATTTTTCCCATGCTTTGATTGTGGAGCCTTCCCTTATGTTCACATGATTTTATCTTTTACTTTCATCAAGTATTCATGCTATGATCAAGACATATCTTTTCATGTTGTGCTTATGATGAGTTGATCTCGGCTTAATATCTTTCAAACATAAGATAACTCTTGACTTGAATATGCGGCACTGTCGGCCTTCCCTCCAGAAAGTGCACAATCATGGAAGGCAAGCCAACCTTGAGGATCATAACTGTGCAATATAGATAGGCAAGCCATCCTTGAGCTTGGAAATTGTGCAATTCTTGGAGACAACCTGACCTTAAGCTTAGAAACTACGAAAAGCCTCCCTTGAGCTCAAAAAATATGCAATTCACTGATTCAAGAAGTTACCCAATGGTTGGGAACTGCACAATATTTCTTGGCAGTGTGAATGGTTGGTTTCCTAAAAAATAAAAATAAAAAGTGAAAAATCATCCCTTGAAAATAGGGATTCATTAATTAGTTTCCTGAAGGATGACACAAGTTGTTATTTTTAGACTTTTGCTAAGTGTCACTTTTTCCTATAATCTAGGCATGCACGTCATAAACCCTAATTTCCCTATATCTATATAATGGGTGCCTCTAGAGCTCATTTGTACATTTGATCTTGGAGCTTTAGCATTCCCAAGGAGATCAAGGAGTCTTCGGGGGAGTTTGCGGTGCTTTTCCAGGTGAGTTTTGCTTTTTTTGTTTTTTGTTGTTTCTCTTCTGTGAGTGTTGTTTTGCTTTTTTATTTTCATAATTTCTGGATTTTTACCTTATATTAGCTTGTATAAGTGTTGGTTCAGTCCGTCGTTCACTTTTTACAAGTGTTGCATCAAATTCTTAATTTTTTCCAATTAGCGGTTGTTGTTTTGATGACTCTCCATGTGTGTTTGTTTATACTTTCGCATGTTGATATTTTGCATTTGATTTGTGCTGATATATATCCATAGGAAGATATGCACTCTAAATTTTACTATCACCCAAATTTTTCAGTTTCCATACTCTTTCCGGGCATATCTACACTTATTTTGGCCAGCAGTTTCCTTGTCTAGCTGGGAATTGCGTAAGTCCAAGGCTCAAGATGTCTGCTTGGAATTAGAGACTGCACAATGCACAGTACCAGGATGACCCAATTGTGCATTTTGATTTTCCAGGGCTCAAGCATGATCCCTTGGCCACTGAGACTGCACAATGCACAATCTCTCCCTCAATTTTCCAGGCTGAATTGCGCATTGCACAATCTCTAGCCTCAAGCTTCTCCCCTAGCTACTGAGACCTGGAAATGCGTAGTTTAGGAAACCAATCCCTCTCCCTTCACCCCAAGAATTGTGCAATATTTCCCTTCATTCATGTGGTTGCTACTGGATATTGCTTTGTGAGCCATTTTGTTGAAGTCAATTCATCTTTTCCATGAGTGCCTTTTCCTCCAACAAGTATTGCATTTGTTGAGCACTTCTCTTCAGCAGTCATTGTCATAATGGAATCAAAGGGATATGCTTCAAAGGAAACCACTGAAAGCATCACTAGGGGGGGCATTTGAGAACACTCCAATGAACTTAGCAGTTTTCGTAGATACTCAACTATTTATAGAAAAATGGTCAGATATCACATGGCACAAGTCAATGAATCTTTCTCAGCAAGAAGTTTCAAATAAGATATTGAGGAATGAAAGGTATATATTGATGTCCAAAAGTCAAGCTTACATAAGGTTGCATGCAGGTATTCGACTTTCCCATGTGCAGATGTTTCCAGTTGTATAATTTTGCATACAAATTTCAAGATTATGACTGAAAAATTCTAGCGGACAAAGACTTGCTTGTTTTATGGCACCAAATTACCATCTCATGTACCATTTACCAGAGCCAAAATAGCTCATGGATTCTTGATTTTATGCCACCACCAACTACTTGAGCACAAAGGACATTGTCAAAAGCCGGGTGAAAGAGCCAATAAAGTTCTGTCAAACACCCATCAATACCTACAAGACAAAATCTCTTAAGAGGGCCTATTAGCTCTTGAGAGTTATATGTTGCAAAATCTATGGTCATAAAAGCAGTGAGACCTTCTCTGAAGGGTGGGAATTCTTACTGAACCAGGTTGCGAACGAAGGAAAAACATTCAACTTGTCAGACTTGTTGGCTCGACAATTAAAGATCCATGTAGTAATTCCACGAATCCTCCCAAGGGCAAGCAAGATATATTTTACATGCCTGCCTACCTGTTGGATGCAATTTTCACTCACAATTCATTTCCTGGCATGAATTGGACTTGGACACCATGAGAGCTTGCCATGCACATATACTGAAAGATACTTTCAGAGTGCAACCACAAAGGAGTAATGGAAAGGTTGACTGATCACTTAATCATTCCATTATACAAATTGATCTTTGAGGAAGAGCCACCTTGCATGTCACGTGGGGCAATGGAATCAATGTCAGAGATAGAAGATTGGTTTTCCTCACCGAATGGCACTTTCCTCAGAGTGTTTGGCCGACAGAAGTCTCCGCATATTTTGCTGAGCTATGCCACCGATAAGTTAGTAATGAAATAAGTTGCGTACCATCTTTCTACAAGGTTATCAACATTTCTGCACAAGAAGAAGAAAACACCTTGGCTCGCTCTTCATATGATGATTGGATTGTATGAAATCAAAAATTTGAAAGTCGCAGACACCGAAGGCAAGGAGATAGAGAATTTCCCATTTAGTTGTTTGGACTTCAACCTGTACAAAAATTTAGTAAGACCATTGTGCATAGATTCATTTACAGTGGTCAAGAGGGACATTCTACAGACTTGAGGAGGAAGCATGGAAGAATCGTTATAATTCCTCCAAGTCTTGTGAACCAATCAACTCCGCTGGAACATCGCAAGTTAATTCGCAGAAATACATCACTCTATAGATAGTACCAATGGAAAGGTGCCACTCAATGCATGAAAAGGGTAAGAGGAAGGTTACATATCGCCCAAGGGGAGAGTGAAGTCGATGGATGAAAGTGGATCCAATCATTTTGAAAGTGGCCTTAGTAGTAGAGAAGAGGAAAGCAAAAAGATGTAGGAGAATGATATTGCTCAAGAGATTGAATACTTGATAATAATTCAAGACATGGAGGTGGAACCAGAGCTGCAAAACCAAGATGTTAACCTTATGCCGAGAACTCAACCTGTCACCATTCAGTATCCCCCTCCTCCGACAACAGAGAAATCTTCGAGTGAAGAAGAGGAAATTTTCCTCTTGATGACAGTCTGATCATGGAAACGTACAATCTAACTTACAATGAGCTTAAAAAGAATATTGTGCAAGAAAGAAAGAAACATTTGCTGGACGAGCTCATCTCTCCTGCATGCGTTAGAGAAAGGGTAATTTTAACAGACATAAGGAGAAATATAGTAGCTATTGTTGTATACTACTTGGCCTTCGCAGGTGCTTCGAAGTCAAACACGAAGTATCTCATGGATGAAAATAAACAAATGGCAAAGAACTTACAGGTTGCAAGGCAATAAGTGGAACAACTCCGAGCAGAAGTCTAGAAAGCTACTTCCACACAAGCATGTATCGAAGAACTTAAGGCGACCATACTTGGAGAAGTATCAACATTAGGAGAGACTACATGGAGCCTTTATGAGGATATGATCACCATGCATAAAGCAGTTGTTCGCTTGCACGACATGTAGCAGAAGTGTAAAGATAATGCTAAATATCTCAAATTGTTTCACACAACCATCACTGCCATGCACAAGTGGTCAATGAAATGCAAAGGGGAACCGACCGAGTTGGAAAATAACATAAGAAAATAGGAAGAGCTGGAGAAACCACAAGTTCAGCTGATCATCCAGAGTAACAAATAACTCACCTCATTCATTTCTAACATGCAAGCCTCATATGCATGATTATACAATAACATGGATTTCTTGGAAAAATCACACAAGATCCCTTTAGTTGCTCACTCACTGAGGACAAACACAGAAATCAAGTCAAGTAGGAGATAGAAGAATACTTGGAACAAATTAGACAAATCTCCACAAAGGAATATTTGGAGGTGAACAAGAGTAATATGAAAAATTACATTGGTGGCCCTATCGATATCAACACGATGTTGCTCCTGCTGAAGAATGAAATTTAGACTGGTTCGTCCACTTCCATCAAGATCCCATCACACAGTTTGGGGAAGTCATTGCACAATACAAAGCTTGGCATCAATATATGATTGAGAAACTACATGTTGAAGTTGTTGAGCTCCAGTTTCCCAAAAATCAAGCTAGTAACATTTTTGGTCTTATTACGCTGTCTAGTCGACTCTACCTAGTTTTTTCCTATATGGGTATGAAAAATATTGTAATATTCTTTTGTAATTAATTAGTGAAATTCAAAATGTAAATTGTGGAATGTGAAGAGTCATTTGTAATGAAGTCCAAAGGTCATGATTGTATGAAGTCAAACAGTCATGAGGGAAGTCAAAGAATCACAAAGGGATATGAATAGTCACCCCTTTTGTTCTAAATATACCCTCATTAGTCATGTAAAGGGCTTTTGGCTTAGGATCAAAAGTTTGGGAGTTTTTTTAAGAACCTTGGCTTATTCGTAGCATAAAGGGAGTATATTTCTTTGGAGGAGTAGGTGTTGGATTTATGTTCTACTATTGGGGCTAACAGTTTGTCAATTGTATATGTATGCTTGGAACTTTCACTTTAATAAAAGCTTAGAGCCGACACATTTTCATGCATATGTTGTAAATATAGTAGGAATATTCTTGTTTTGTTTGCAATATATGTTATTTCATTTATGCTAATGCTTATGAACTATTTTTTTTGCATTAGTATGAATATTTTTGAATGTGTGTTGTTGTATATTTCAATCATGGTTGACTTGTGAACTATTTTGTAGGCAACTTATGATATCTTTTATGCTTGTGTTTTCCTTTCAACCTGCGTACGATTAAAATATTCTAAGGGGTTCACTCACTTTTCCCTTGTCGTGTTAGAACCTTTCATGCATTGCACTTGACCCTGCACAAAGTCACACACTTGTTTCACCAAAGTTACAAAAACATCAGTCTATGCATTATTGCAGCCAAGGCATAACACTAAAACCCACTATTTCGACAACTAGGTCGTACTCCGAATGGGACTCCTATACCAAACGGTGTGAGGTCTAATTGGGACTTCATATTGAGGAGATCCCCTGAATGTTGGTGGATCCAACACTATCAACATGTTCATAGGCAACACTTTTCACTTCATGCAAAATATTTTTTATTTATTAATCTAAAAGTTCGATTATTCACCCATCCATGTCTCATCCTCTCCCCAAGGCTTTCCTAAATTATTTAATTAAATTATTATTTAAGAATAATATTTTCCCTCACTCCACCATGGCTCCCTATTTATTCTCCTAGTTGTCTCCTAATCCCCCTTTTAGATTCCTTATTTTGTGTTCATTACTGAAGTCAACTGGTAGGTCTCAAATTTGGTTCCCCAACTACATCCTAGTTTATCTCAAATTGACTCTTAGATGGAGATCCTTGTGTTGGCTCTTGCCACATGGAGGTTCTCTTATGAAACATAATTTCTCTAATTTAAATTAATAGTTTTTATTTTCATTCAACACCCTCTTTTCTTAATGAAGTTAAACTATACTAGGAGTAATGTTTCTAATTAACTCTATGTCCCTTTCCCCTTTTTTCTTATTAAAACAATTACATGCTCTAGAGTAACTTTATAGGCACATTATCAACAAAGTAACCTATCAAACATGAACTGTACCGAGTTCTCACTTTTTTTAACTTGCAAAAAATTATACGATTTTGAAAAGTGTTGATTCAGAACACACCTTATTTTAGCATACTTTTGACACTTTAAATTTTCTTATGCATTAAGTATGCACATTTTTAAAAAAACATTAGTGATTTTCATGCCAATTTGAAAAGTGTAACATCAACCCTTTTTTTTTGGGCTTATTTTTGACACTTCAAATTTTTTGATTTATTAAGTATGGATATTTTTTTTAAATGTTGGTGATTTTCATGCAAACTTTGAAAAACATTACCCCTTTTTTAGGCATATTTTTGGCACTTTAAATTTCTTATGTCCTAAGTATGCACAAATTTTTGTAATGTTGATTATTTAACCATTTTTCAAGTTGTCCTCTTTCTCTTCTTGTTTTTCGTCCTAAGATATTTGTTTTTTAAGGGTTTTTCAAATTTGTGTTTTTTATTTTTCTTTGCAACTTTTTTTTTATTATGATTTTTTAATTTTTTTTGCAAAGTTAAAAAAAATATTAAAATTAATATTTTGAGGTTAAGATTATTTATTTATTTATATATCGTTAATTAATACTTCAATACACATAAAATAATTTTCAGTAAAAAATAATAATTTTAAATAATCGACAAAAAAATACACAATTTGCATATAGATATAATTATCGAAGTATTATCAATGGCACATAAAAGGGTTTCCGGACCGATAACGCACTTGTGGGTTGATTTTTGTGTGAACATAGATCGCATCTAAAAACCAAGTTCAGTCTATCCATCTCTCTAGCCAGGAAGCCCCTGTAATCGAGATTGATATATCTTCAGCTAAGGTGGCGAAGCACAACTCCGAAGCCTTCTATTATTCATAGACGGATCAAGAATTTTGGTAGAGATCCTCTTAAATCTAGCGAGTAAGAGCAATCAAAAGCCTGGAGGTGAAACACGTTGGCACTGGATCATGATTTGTGAATTCGACACTAATTCACAGGGAACATGGGTTTTGTGCTTCACCAAGAATTATTATTGTCACAGAAAGGAACTGTGGTCCCTCAACAAAGTTGAGATACAATATATACATAACATAAGCAAGATATTTATTTTCCAAGGATTTAGCTTCCAAGGTGCGGTGACAACCTCACATCAGTTCTTCTTTACAAGTGCACACGTTCTCACTTACCCTCATCATGTTAAGTTTTGTTTTATTACACTATGAAAACTTCCCCTCATATTTCTAAGCCCCCCTCTAGCAAAGGCATACCAAGTAAAATTACATTAGATAGTCTCTATGAGTACATTGAGTCTTTAGAAAGACGAAGAGAAGAAAGATAAAATAATTTTAATTAGAACTAATGACAATGCTCGATAACAACCACAAATCATTAGAAAATAAAATAACCACACTCAAAATTGAACTCCACGAAATGAAAGGTAAAATTCAAGAAATAGAACATAGTAAACAAACAATATTGGTCGAAGGAAATGACACCTTGAAAAGCGAGATTAAAAATCTAAAATAAAAACTACATAATAACTCAGCCCTAAATAACACAAAAAATAACTTAGATATTAATCCCATCAAAGAGGAAATTAATAAATTAATTGTTCTCAACCATGAGCGCCACAAATGAGCCTTAAATGTTATAGTTGCGGGTATAGAAGAAAAATAGAATGAAAACACATTAGAAATGGTTAAATAACAATTACAAACAAAATCTCAAATTGAAGAAAAATACAATGAAAACACATTAGAAATGGTTAAATAACAATTACAAACAAAATCTCAAATTGAAACAACCTATCTCACAGAAGAAATAAGGGTCGAAAAGATACTTGAGCATAAACATAGACTCATCTGTGTCAAGGTCAGTTGTCATGAATATAAGTTGGATATACTTAGGAAATCCCCAAGCCTAAAAGGAACAAGAATCTTTACAAATGAATATCTCATTCCAAAAGACCAAGTTGAACTGAGAAAATAAGTCCAAAAGGTCAAGGATGCAAGAAAGGTCGATAAATGGGCAATCATTAGGAACATGAAAGCTATTATTAGAGATAGAGTCTTAAGCACAAGTGATAAATAGGGATTTGCATCACTCCAGATCCTCTTCTGGAACTGTTGTGGCTTTCCATAGTGTAAAGGTCCTATGCTAAGTTGGATCCCAAGTGATATTGACCTTATTCTCTTAGTTGAAACATGGGAGCATGATGAATCTAGGGTCCCTCACCTCGACGGTTTCACTCTTTGGTCTAGTTGGAATAAGAAATACTCTCGGAGGGGTTTTGGTGGTATAGCCTACTATATAAGGAAAAAATTTTCCTCTCACATCCGACTTCATAAAATCGACCCCTTCAATCAATACATTTGGATCGAAATCTCTGATTCTACCACCAATAAGATATTTCTTGCAATCTGCTATTTCGCTCCCATCAACTCTACATCCTATACTAAGAAAAACTTGTATAAGAATTGTCCTTTCAATTATTTAGAAAAAGACAACTTCAACCTGAGAAATGATGGTAATATCCTTTTATTGGGAGAATTTAATGTTAAAACTGCTACTAACCAAGCCATTACATTAAGAAACAACTCTCTGGACCCCTTGTGGCTTGATGAAGATAGTAATTTAGCTAATAAATTCAAGAGAAAATATGAAGAAATTATCGAGAACTTATTCGACACCGAGTTCCTCAAACTTTGCAGTTCCCAGGACCTAATTATTTGTAATGGTATTAACAAGTGGCCCCTCTTTGGTCAGATGACATGTTTCCATGCACTGGGTAGCATTGTCGTGGATTATGCAATTTCTGACATCCTCGTCCTCAACCATATTACAAACTTTGAGCTTCTTAATGGATTCGAGCCTGACTCTGACCACATACCTATGTCTATATCCCTCAATATTGCTATGAATTCCACCCACATGCAGGATACCAATGAAATAAAAAGACACATTCGCTTCGATAGAAGTAAAACTGACCTCTTCTTAAGGGATTTAGAGAGGGATCTAGGCCCCATGAATTATAATAATAACATTGATCAAATTCATTACCATTTCACTGTTGGGAAAAATACTGAGAGGGGGGGTGAATCAGTATTTACTGCATATTCAAAAACTTTTACTTTTTCCTGCTTCTAAAACCCATACGCTACTTTCCTGAAACAGACTCGCGTATATACGCGGATACCGTTTACGAAACTCGTGTATACACATATATCTAATTATGTTATTAGATCTTCACTTGAATCATTCCATCATTTATTCATCATATGTTTAATAAACAGTAAGCATGAACAGTAAGAGCAGAGTAAAACATCACACAAAGCATCACACATGAACACCAGGATTTTTAGGTGGAAACCCAAGTCGGGAAAAAACCACCGCTGCAGTTGCTCAGCCTTCAATATTTTATTATAGAGAAAACATCTTACAACATATGTGCTGGTGCAGACTCTACCGACGCGAGGGCACCCACTGCACTCGTTTACACCCCGACCTCTCCTGGAAGAGCTACGACCCCGACTCGTTACCGACCTCTCCTGGAAGGGAGCTACGACCCCCCGAACTCGTTTACCAGCCTCACCTGGAAGGGAGCTACGACCCCCTGACTGAAGGCTACAACCTTCAGCACCACCTTGGACCACGTTTCATCAATTTTCACACTGGTTCCAACAACTTCAATAGAACAACACTTGCAGGCCACATTTCATCATATTTTCAGACTGGACCCTTTCCATACTTTTAAGCACAAACATACATCACCAACAGGTACTTATTAACACAGATCAGATAGCAGAAACACAGCAGAACAGATCAGATATTTCATACCCCTTGCTTCAGCAAACCCTAGTTTGCATACGCTCTTTACCTTCACTGATGTCGCGTATATACGCGATTCCGTTCACAAAAACCAGCGTATACCTCAGTGTATATTTCATTGCGCATACGCGCTTTCTCTTCGGCGAAGCCGCGTATATACGCGCTTCCTCCGCGTCGAAGTAGCGTATAGATCTTCAATCATTATAGAGCAGCATACTTCTTCGGATCGGATATTCAGTTCAGTTACCCTTTCACTTCGGAGCAGGATGTTCGCCTCCAATTCGGATCTAAGCCTTCCATAAGCAGATCTAGTAGATACAAGTACATTTCATATCTAGATCCCCTTCTTCATCATTGGTGCATCATACATTCAGATTTATCATTCAAGTGTAACCCTTTCCATTCAGATCTACTTCAGAGAGAAGTATTCATTCAAGCTCAGACATCTTGCACCCACACTCATGATTTGCATAATGAATTTCATCTCTTTATATAGGATTATCCTTTTTCAATACCATGAGCCCCTTTTTCAATACCATGGGCCAAAACAATACCATGAGCCCAAAACTACCTGGACGGGGTCAATTAGGCGGATTATTACCCAATACAATGGGTCAATACCATGGTGGTTACCCTTGGTTTTGCACTTTTTGAGCGCTTTTTGCCCATACGCGACTTGAAACGTTCTTTTATGCGTGCATACGCGACTTCCCTTATACAGATCCGCGTATACATAGAGACATACTCTTTTCATCATACTTTGAGCACATTCTGAATTCCTTTCTTCATTGCCTTCTGTACACACTGTAGATACATCATATTTTCTTCATCAAGAACATATTCTAGCAAGCACAACTTCATCAAGTAAGTTGTCATCATCTTTATCAAGTGGGTTGCCTTTCAGGGACAACACTCAACATCATAATATCAACAAGCATCATATCACATCAGATTTACATCATTTACCAAGTCCATCAAGTCAAGAATAACTTCATCGGGTGGATTTCCATCAAGGACAACACATGTCAACAGTCGCATGTCTTCATCTTCATTCAGTGGGTTGCCATCAAGGACAACACTCTGCATCATATTTCCAACAATCTCCCCCTTTGGACTTGATGGCAACCACGATGGTGTTTGGATACCACAACAGATAGATACATTAAGAATACAATGACACCATGTCACTCTCCCCATTAGTCCATCATTCAAACACCAAGTCACTCTCCCCCTTTGACATCAAGGGCAAAGGGCGGATCAAAAACCAACATACTCTTCCCCTTTTCTCCTCATGTGGAAGAAGCGTTCTGCAGATCTGATATGTACTGAAGTGGCCAAGCTCCCCCTGAGTTCATGCTGAAACTTCAAACATGTTTTTCAATGAAGTACATGACTCTATGAACTTCCTATCACCAAAGACTCATACTTACATCAATTATCCATCCAGGTGGATTTATAGATGAGACTCAACTACCCAACCAAGTGGGTTTGCAAGTTTGACTCAGCTACCCAACCAAGTGGGTTTACAAAAATTGACTCAGCTACCCAACCAAGTGGGTTTACAAATTTGACAAGTCCTTACATGACTGAATATTACAATTTTACATCATGGGTCTCAACATGACCTTTTCATCAAAATACAAATATGACTTTTCATAACCAATACCAGAAAGTCCTCAAGAAAGAGAACATATTTCAGAACCATCATAATGCCAACAATGAATTATACTCAGCAACGCTAATGCTCCCCCTGAATCTGTGCATCCAAGCAACCTTTCCATATGACTAAGGCTCCCCCTTCGTTTGTGCATCCTGAACACTTTTACCAACAAATCATCAAGGCATATTTATCAAAACATTAGAAATAGAATTATGAGAACTGGAACACCACCAGAGATACCAAACAGTATCAGAGATACCAAACAGCACTGCAGCTGTGCTGAAGAGAGCTGAACCAACCAAAAATTGCCAGCAACCAAACATACGCGGTTTTCTGTGCAGGAACTCGCGTATATACGCGACTGTGTTTCAGGAAACCCGCGTATCCCAAGCCATCTTCTAAAATTTATGCAGATTTGTTCTTTTGACTGGCAGAGAACACTCCCAGCTTCTGTCTTAGATACTCGAACGCTTCCCTGGGCAGGGGTTTGGTAAAGATATCGGCAACTTGTTCTTTGGAGGGAACATACTCCAACTTCACTTTTTGCTCAAGCACTTGTTCACGTAGGAAATGATATTTGATGGGAATGTGCTTGGTCTTCGAATGCATAACATGATTCTTTGAGATACTGATGGCATTTGTATTATCACACATAATGGAGATAGGAGTTGCACATTTGATTTGAAAATCTTGCAAGGTTTGCATCATCCATAGGAGTTGAGTGCAACAAGATGCGGCAGCTACATACTCTGCTTCAGCTGTTGATAAGGCAATAGAATTTTTCTTCTTGCTGAACCAAGATACTAACCGGGGCCCCATGTAGAATGCACCACCACTAGTGCTTTTCCGATCATCAACACTTCCAGCCCAATCTGCATCAGTGTAAGCATGAAGAGTAAGATCATCATTCTTTGGATACCATAGACCAAGGTCTTGAGTTCCTTGAAGATATTTGAAAATTCTTTTAACAGCCTGAAGGTGAGACTCTTTTGGATTAGCTTGGAATCGTCCAACAATCCCAACTGCATGCATAATGTCTGGTCTAGTCCCGGTGAGATAAAGTAGACTTCCTATCATTGATCTGTATTCTGGTTGATTCACCGTGGGAGAATCATCATGAGAACTGAGATTGCATCCGGTTATCATTGGTGTACTTACAGGTTTGCATTCTTCCATACCATACTTCTTCAGAATTTGCTTAAGATATTTTTCTTGTGATAGGAATATACCAGCTGCAGTTTGATGCACTTGTAAGCCAAGAAAAAATGTTAGTTCTCCAAGTAGGGACATTTCAAATTCTTGCTGCATGACAGAAGCAAATTTTTGACTCAAAGATTCTTCATTACTTCCAAAAATGATATCATCAACATATACAACCACAATCAATAGTTTATCATTTTCAACTTTTGTGTATAAGTTGCTATTAGCAGACCCCTTTGTAAATCCTTGTTGATGAAGATATTTGTCAAGACGATAATACCAAGCCCTTGGAGCTTGTTTGAGACCATATAGAGCCTTTTTAAGTCTACAAACAAGATTTGCATCATTTCCCAAAATGAATCCTTCCGGTTGTTCTATATATACTTCTTCTTCTAGATCACCATTAAGAAAAGCAGATCTAACATCCATTTGATAAACTTTGATTTGTTGATAACTTGAAAAGGCAAGAAACATTCTTATGGCTTCAAGTCTAGCTACAGGAGCAAAAGTTTCTTCAAAGTCTATACCTTCTTGTTGAGTATACCCTTTGCAGACCAATCTAGCTTTGTTTCTTACAACATCCCCATTCTCATTTAGCTTGTTCTTGAAGATCCATTTAGTTCCAATGACATTTTTATCATGTGGTCTTGGTACCAATTCCCAAGTGTCATTCTTTTGAATTTGATCAAGTTCTTCATTCATGGCTTGCTTCTAACATTCATCTTTGCTAGCTTGATTGACATTGTGTGGTTCAATTGTGGATAGAAGTGCCAGATGATTAGAAGATCCCACAAGAGTTCTCCTTGTTCGTACACCTGATTCCTTATCACCCAAAATTTGAGATTCAGGATGATTCTTTTGCACATATCTTGATGGAGCTTTTTCAGCTAGATCATCTTCAGGTTCTTCATTGGATCCATTGTCTATATCATTTGATGTAGAAGGACATATGTCACCATCATCTTCTTTTGTTGTTTGTTTTTCTTCTTTAGGAGCTGCAGGAGACTCATCAATAACAACATCAATACATTCAACAATCTTTCGAAGCCTTTTATTGTAGCATTTGTATGCTTTGCTTGAAGATGAGTACCCAAGAAATATCCCTTCATCTGATCTAGGTTCAAACTTGCCAATCTTTTCATCATTATTTTTGATAAAGCATTTACTTCCAAAAACTCTAAAATGCTTTACAGATGGAGATTTACCATACCAGAGTTCATATGGAGTTTTGTCACTATTTACCCGAACATGAGCCTTGTTGAGAATGTTAGCTGCTGTATGTGATGCTTCTCCCCAGAACATGTCAGGAGTTCCAGAATCATCGAGCATAGCTCTAGCCATTTGTTGAATTGTTCTATTCATTCTTTCTGCTAAGCCATTTTGTTGTGGAGTACCTGCTACAGAGAATTGTCTTTTTATGCCATGTTGTTCACAAAATTCAAGGAATTCATTTGATGTATATTCTCCTCCACGATCAGATCTAAGACACTTGATTTTTAGATCTACTTCATTTTCAACTAAAGCTTTGAAGATCTGAAATTTTTCAAATGCTTCATCTTTGTGTTTAATGAGCCCGATCCAACACATTCTAGAGTAATCATCAATAAATAAGATATAGTATTCTTCCCCACGTGGTGACTTCTTCCTCATAGGTCCACATATGCCAGTATGAATGAGTTCAAGAGGCTTACTTGATGATCCTTCTTTGGCATTAAAACGTACTCTGGTCTGCTTACCGAATTGACAAGATTTGCATATGATGTTTTCTGGTAGATTAATATTGGGAAGACCACGAACAGCTTGAAGTCTGCTTGCTTTGTTGATTTGAGAGAAGCTCAGATGCCCCAGCCTTCTATGCCATAGCCAATTTTCTGAAGACTTGCTCAAGTAACATTGATCTATGCCATTTAGTACATACAGGTTGCTAGGATTTCTTTTTCCTTTTATAATGATTTTACCTGTATCAAGATCACGAACCACACATTCTTTTGAACTAAAGACCACTTCTATTCCTTGATCACACATTTGACTTACACTTAATAGGTTATGCCTTAATCCATCCACATACATGACATCATTAGCCTTCACCTTTTCTTTTAGAAATACTGACCCTTTTCCTTTAATTACAGCAGGGGTATCATTACCAAATGTAACTTTCTTTTCCTTTTCTAGAGCATTATATGTGAGAAGTTTGCTTTTGTCACCTGTCATGTGTCTAGAGCACCCACTATCAATGTACCATTGATTTTCTTCACCTTCTGCAAATAATGCTATCCCACAATTTTCAACTGGCGGTTCTTTCTTTTTCCACACTTTAGAGCTTGAGGGAACATGTTCTTTTGGCTGGATCTTGTTCCTGCATTCAGATTCTTCATGGCCAAAGTTATTACAATAAGTACATTCAGCTTCACTTTGAAGAGGAGAAAAATTGTTATAGGTATTCTTCTTTGGTTCAATATCCAACCTTTTCTTTCTTGCTTCTCTTGTCATGATGGTTTTATATGCAACACATTGAATAGCTTTATGACCAAAATTGTGACAAGTGAAACATTGCCCATTGAAGTAGAAATTTTTGCGATCATGGAATCTTCTATTTGAATTTACCTGTTGGTTGTAGTGTCTTTGAAAGCTATCCCTGTTAGTGTTCCCTGAATTGAGATGGTCCTGCTTAGCCTGTAAAGCACCTTTGTTCCCTTGCCGAGTGGTCGAGGAAGAGAACCGCCTGTGGACTGCGGATAATTTGGTGGCCGAGGTCCTGGAGGATCTCCGTATATCCAAGACATGTTTTCATAAGAGGAGACCGTTGTGTCTTCGATAATCTCATCTAAGGTTTCTCGAACCTTTAGCAAATCTAAGATTGAGAGTTTTCACCTTCTCATTATCTTTCCTTAGACTTACTATTTCACACTCCAATTCCTCAATGTGTTTTTCCTTGGCTTCAAGCTGATTTTCAAGAGTCTCTATGATTATGTTCTTTTCTTCTAGGCTTACTTTGAGTTGATTGTTTTCTTGAAGAAAATCATTGTCCTCTAGAGCATCCACAAAAGTATCATTTTCTTCTCTTTGTTCAAAATCCATGAGAAGTCTAAAGTCTTCTTCACATTATTCCTCACTATTAGATGATCCATCATTGTCTTCATTAGTATAATAACTTTTTCTTGTGCTAGATCGATTCTTATTCCTTCTTGCTACTTCTTTTACTTTAGCCGAAGTTTCTTTATAAGGACACTTTGCAGCATAATGACCAACTCTTCCACAATTGAAACATTTGAAAGGAAGCTTACCTTTGAACTCTCCAGTACCTAGTTGAAGTCTTCTCACAAAATTTGCTTCTTCTCCTTCTTCAGATATATAGATGGATTATTTCACAACTTCCTTTTCTTTTCCTTTTGATGATGCCTTAAAAGCAGCGTCTTTGATTTGAGAAGGGCCTCCTTGCCTCATTTCAAAAGCAGTCAGAATACCATGTAATTGAACAATAGTAAGAGTTTGCAGATCTTTCCTTTCTTCAATAGCTGAAACTTTAGAGTCAAATTTTGAATTCAAGGATCTTAAGACTTTTTTCCACCGCAGTAGTATCATGCAGGTTTCCACCTAGAAATTTCATTCATTTACAACATCATCTGCATGTATATAGTAAACCCAAACACTTTCACTACCATGCATTCAAATGCGATATTCAATTCTAAGAGTTTGGAGTTTTACACTTTTTACCTTCGTATCTCCTTCATAGCTCAGAATGATTTTGTCCCATATTTCTTTTGCTGAATGTAGCTGCATCACTTTAGCAAATTCTGATTCAGACATGCTTCCTAACAAGACATTCACTGCTTTGGCATTGATTTCATACTTCTTCCTTTCTGCCGCATCAGTAGGAATACTTGCTGGGTATTGATAACCTTCTTCCACGATTGCCCATACATCTGCACCAAGACTTTGCAGATATGCTTTTGTTCGTACCTTCCAGAATATCATATTGCTTCCGTTGAATAGAGGTGGCTTTATAGACATCACTCCTTCTTGACTTCCCATTGTGACGGATCTCCTTCAAGCGATCAAGCTTCTACAGAAGTACCGGCTCCGATACCAATTGTTGGGAAAAATACTGAGAGGGGGGGTGAATCAGTATTTACTGCATATTCAAAAACTTTTACTTTTTCCTGCTTCTAAAACCCATACGCTACTTTCCTGAAACAGACTCGCGTATATACGCGGATACCGTTTACGAAACTCGCGTATACACAGATATCTAATTATGTTATTAGATCTTCACTTGAATCATTCCATCATTTATTCATCATATGTTTAATAAACAGTAAGCATGAACAGTAAGAGCAGAGTAAAACATCACACAAAGCATCACACATGAACACCAGGATTTTTAGGTGGAAACCCAAGTCGGGAGAAAACCACCGCTGCAGTTGCTCAGCCTTCAATATTTTATTATAGAGAAAACATCTTACAATATATGTGCTGGCGCAGACTTGACCAGCACGCAGGCACCCACCTGCGCTCGTTTACCAGCCTCTCCTGGAAGGGAGCTACGACCCCCTGACTCGTTTACCAGCCTCTCCTGGAAGGGAGCTACGACCCCCCGATCTCGTTTACCAGCCTCACCTGGAAGGGAGCTGCAACCCCCTGACTGAAGGCTACAACCCTCAGCACCACCTAGGACCACGTTTCATCAATTTTCACACTGGATCCAACAACTTCAATAGAACAACACTTGCAGGCCACGTTTCATCATATTTTCAGACTGGACCCTTTCCATACTTTTAAGCACAAACATACATCACCAATAGATACTTATCAACACAGATCAGATAGCAGAAACACAGCAGAACAGTTCAGATATTTCATACCCCTTGCTTCAGCAAACCCTAGTTTGCATACGCGCTTTCCCTTTACTGATGTCGCGTATATACGCGCTTCCGTTCACAAAAACCAGCGTATACCTCAGTGTATATTTCATTGCGCATACGCGCTTTCTCTTCGGCGAAGCCGCGTATATACGCGCTTCCTCCGCGTCGAAGTAGCGTATAGATCTTCAATCATTATAGAGCAGCATACTTCTTCAGATCAGATGTTCAGTTCAGATTTACCCTTTCACTTCAGACAGATGTTCGCCTCAATTCAGATCCAAGCCTTCCATAATCAGATCTAGTAGATACAAGTACATTTCAAATCTAGATCCCCTTCTTCATCATTGGTGCATCATACATTCAGATTTATCTTCAAGTGTAACCCTTTCCATTCAGATCTACTTCAGAGAGAAGTATTCAATCAAGCTCAGACATCTTGCACCCACACTCATGATTTGCATAATGAATTTCATCTCTTTATATAGGATAATCATTTTTCAATACCATGAGCCCAAAACTACATTACTTCCGATGGTATTCCTAGACGGGGTCAATTAGGCGGATTATTACCCAATACAATGGGTCAATACCATGGTGGTTACCCCTCGTTTTGCACTTTTTGAGCGCTTTTTCCCATACGCGACTTGGCACGTTCCTTTCCGCGTGCATACGCGACTTTCCCTAGGCCAATCCGCGTATACCAAGAGACATACTCTTTTTCATCATAGAATTAGCACATGCTGAATTCCTTTCTTCATTGCCTTCTGTACGCACTGTAGATATATCATATTTAGTTCATCAAGACATATTCTCTCAAGCACAACTTCATCAAGTAAGTTGTCATCATCTTTATCAAGAGGATTTCCATTTAAGGACAACACTCAGCACCATATTGCTAACAAACATCATATCACATCAGATTTACATCCTTTACTAAGTCCATCAAGTCAAGCATAACTTCATCAGGTGGATTGCCATCAAGGACAACACATGTCAACAGTCGCATGACTTCATCTTCATTCAGTGGGTTGCCATCAAGGACAACACTCTGCATCATATTTCCAACATTCACTACTATCATTTCCAACGCCATTAAAAAGTTTTCTAATGAGATTTCGTTTAAGTAGTCTCATAGAACTTCCAACCCATGGTATGACAAAGATTGAAAAATGTCCAGGAAAGTGATCAGAGACGCTCCTAATGAAATCAATAAGCTGCAGAATATAAATATATACAAAAATATCATCAAGAGGAAGAAAAGATCATATATTAATAAAAGACGGGATTATCTTCTCCACCTTTCTAAAGTCGCGCCCAATTTTTTTTGGCAGAATGTGTAAATCCAAAGATAACCATTCTATCCCCTTAGAAAACTGGGACAACTATCTTAAGAAGTTGTATGACTCTCCAGACACTAAGGGCACCACCTTAATGGGAAAGCTAAAGATATTGAAGGATACCAAGCTGAGATCCTTAAAATGGGAAGATCTATCCTCATTCCTTATCTCCAAAAGCTTCTCAATTTGGATGTAATGCATGGATTCCCTCAGCTTTGGACACAAAGCCTTATTGTGCCTATATTTAAAAATGGGTACAAGAGTGTTCCTTCCAACTACAGGACCATTATGGTTAGCCATATCCTAGCCAAGCTTTATGGGCTCATTTTGGAGAAGAAGCTTAGCCTTTGGCTTTAAAGCCAGGGAAAAAGAGCTAAAGGAAAAGCTAGTTTTAGGATACATCACTCGACTATTGACCATCTAGTCACTCTTAGAATCATTGCGGAGGAATGTCACAATAGTAAAGCCAATCTCTTATGTTTCTTTATGGACTTTCGAAAATCTTTCAGCACTATCCCTCAGGATAAGCTTTGGGAGAGACTTAAAGAGATCATGGTCCCTCCTGAGATGAGGATTGTTGTGATCCGTCTCTACGAGACCATCACTGCCAAGCTTAAGACCAACGAGGGATGGTATAAAGACATTAAATGCAATATTGGAGTTAAGAAAGGGTGTCCCCTATCCCCTACCATTTTTGGCATATACATCGATAAGCTAGAGGAGTGTTTGGAATTTGTGGGGTGCAAGGGCATCGAGCTTGCTGGTGTTCTCATTACTATTCTCCTCTATGTTGATGATATCGTTCTTCTTGCAAAAAGCCATGATGACCTTGACAAGCAACTCCATATTCTTCATGGTTACTGCTCCAAGATGGGTATGACAGTTAATACCGACAAGACTAAAGTCATGATCATTAAATCCAAAAATATCACCCATGGTAGTTTCGTGTATAATAACCAGTATTTAGAGCATGTTTCTTCTTATAAGTATTTGGGCATTGACTTCCCTCATCATCTCAACTGGAATTGTAGTGTCGAGAAAAGGATCATTGGGGCTGGAAAGCTTATTATGAGCTTGAAAAAAATTGTAAGTCAGTCGATCTTTTCATTTGGAGTAAAAAGAGGTTCCTCTTTGAGACCCTTGTCACCCCTGTTGTCTTATATGGATGTGAAGTTTGGGGTTGTAGTATATCTAGAGAATCATGGAGGAATATTGATATGTTTCAAAAGCAATTCATAACATACAACCTTAAGATCAAGGGAAATAATCCCTATTCTATCCTCTTGATCGAATCTGGTTTTTCCCCCATTAAAAGTACGACTGTGTTTAGATATCTGATGTATAAGAAGAAGCTTGACAACATGGAATTAAAAAGGCTCCCTAAAATTGCTTCTAACTATAGTCAAAACCCTCACCTTCGCCTCAAGCATGGGTGGCATAAGGATGCCCAGTCCTGGCTCAAACATTAGGGAATTAAGGAGGAGCTCAATATGGGAAGCAAAGATAATATCAAGAATACTATTACCTCCAAGTTTAAGGATAAGTTGTGGGAGGATCAGGAGCTGGAGGGTAAAAGGAACCTAAGATACTATAAGGAAGTGATCAACCCCACCCTTGGTAATTAAACTTGTCTCTCTGCGTTGTCTAGAAATAAGAAAGAAATGAACATCACTAAGATAAGAACTAATTCCCATGAGCTTTAGAGTGAGATCGAGCAGTGGTCTATTCCCAAGACCCCTTGGAATGATAGAATATGTTAGATTTGCGATTCTAAGCAAGTGGAAGATGAAAATCACTTCCTTTTAGATTGCCCGACTCTTACTCACATTCGCTCTCAATTCCCTACCATCTGTCACACTTCCAATCCTCTTGAACTATTAAGCCAACCCACCTATAGCGATATTGGTGCACTTATTTTCCTTCTCTTTAACCATAGAAACAATATTTTGAAGAATCAAGCTTAGATTCTTTCTCCTCTCTTAAGGTCCGATAGACCGCATTGGTCTTAACGGATAGTAGCCATCACCATCATCATAAAAATACGTATTTCAGAACCTTTTCGCTAAATATGACATGTTAAATCAAACAAATTTATAAAAAATTGAATAAAAAAGTTAGAAAATATCAAATTTTATGAATTTTATATCAAAAAATGATAACAATTTTTTTTTTATTAAAAAAATCATAAACATAAAAAATTAATAATAAAAAATACAACAGTCAACTTAAAAGATGATTTGAAGAGGGAAAATCATTATCACTTCTACAGCAAGTTCATCAACAACAACAAGAACAGATAGAACAAAAATAGTCAAGTATTGTAAGCTTGTAAAGTAAGTCACTTTGTCATTTAAGGTCAAACAATGTACATCTATGTAATTGTAAAAGTTTGTGTCATTGCCTAGAGTTGAATAGGGAAATTTTGGTTTGGGAAGAAGGTTTTGATTTGTATTTGGGACAAGGGTTCCTGTTTTGTCGGGACAAGGGTTTAGGTCCTAGTGCTATTGGTCAGTCAAAGAAAATCATTGAAATATCATTGTAACGTGGATCATTGTCCCTGGTACGGGAGTCCACACTTTTATTTTATTTTTGTCTCTATAGGGTGGTAGGGTGGTGCTAGGCTGGTGAATGAAGTCACCTTCAGGTTGGGGTCTGTAAACTCTTCAGGGTGGTAGGCTGGTGCTAGGGTGAGTTGTGGCTCACTTTGGTGTTGGGGCATCCTTTAAGTTGACTGTTGATGAAACTGGGGCATTGGGGCATCGTTCCAGTGGGAGCTGGAGAAGAATGATTTTCTAGAGTTCTAGGAAGTTGTAGCAAAACTTCCTAGAACTCTAGAAATTAACTAAACTTCCTAGAACATCGAAGAAATTCGTATATAAGTTAATTTTGTTTCTTTTTTCTACATTTTTTATGTTTGATTTTATTTTGTCTTTTTTTTTTCTTTTATATTTGATTTTTTTGTCATTTTTAATTATTTTTTTTAATATATATTTTTATTTACTTATTAGTTTTTTAACTTTTTGGATGTTTTTATTTTCCGATTTTTTTTCGATGTTTTAATTTTTGTTTTGTTTTGTATTTTTCATTTTTATTTATTTATATATTTATTTATTATTTTATTTTATTTTATCTTTTTTTCTACATAATTGGTGTCGATCATCGACTAACAACCCGATTTCATTATGTGTCAATTTGATAGTTAATTTGAAAGCTTCATTATAATGGATCAAGACTGCCCCCACAATACGTCAATTTCATTGTTGGTTTTTAAGTTTTTATTGCAATTGGTTGAGTTCCCCTACAATACATATCAATTTGATGGTTGATTTTTATTTTGTTGTTGCAATGTGTCAAGTTGTCTTAGGCTAAGATTTTAAAATAACTATATTTTTAACATTTAAAAAATGACTATTTCATTCACTTTTCCATTTTAAAAGTTTTTTTAGTCATAAAATATTCCCATAATACCATAATTGAAATATGTTGAAAACTTAGATAAAGTTTCACTGTTCACACTTTATTATCAATCATAGAGATTAGACATAGATATATACATGAAGTATAGTATCAAGATAGGAAAACTATCTTGGACGCACAATAATGTGGTTGAGAGAATATCTCAACCACACACCAAACAAGGAACCTAGATTTAGCTAACCCTATAGAATAGGAACATACTCTATACATAGAAAGAATCACAATTGAGGACAATTAGGAATTACATATTCCAACACACCCCCTTAATGACTACTTGTCTCAATATCCATCTAAAAAATCTATATCTGGTCCTGTTTTGTATCTTGTTCATGCTATTGTTGATGTCCATATAAAGGAGCAACCATCCATCGGAATGCATGGGTACCAACTGCTACAACCACCAGTCTACGAGGAAGTCCTTCACATACATGGTTCATCCATTGACCTCTTGATGAACTCCCCCTAGATATAAAATTTCACCTAATGGAGTCTAAAACCAATATGGCTATGGTCCACCCAAGTGTATCCATCCTGCATGAAACACTCTTCCAGGGTGTTAAAACTCTCTAACAGAGGGAACACATAACAAAGGGGTATGCATGCCTCTCTGTGTCTTACAGCATGTGCAAACAATAAATGACATGTAGATTTGCTCTAATTACAAATTGTGACTCATACTCTACCATGGTCATGAGTCTATTCTACAAACATAAACAAACTTTGACTACATCATTCATATGCTAGAACATGCCACTACTTTGGCTTTGTACTTTGAGTCTTTGGCATCTTCATTTTTTACTTTGGCATGCTGGTCTGCAAAGTTTAGTTATGGTCAAACATAAGAAAAGGATATGTCGACGTCCATATAAAGGAGCAACCATCCACCGGAATGCATGGGTACCAACCGCTGTAACCGCTAGTCTCGTAGGATGTCCTTCGCATACATGGTTCTGTCAACCATTATCACTGCATACATGTACCTATATCTACAGATCCCCCTCCAATGTGGGTTTTATCGGATGACCCGTAACCATGTTAAAAAAGATGTTTGAATGGATTAATATAAATCCCACTGGTCAGCTCTACGAAAGAGAGTCTGAACCAAGAGATTTTGGCTTCTGCAGAATGCCTTTCCTTCATCGGTGAACTCTCACCGACAGTAGATTTGTCTTAGATCTCTTCGGAAAAATTTTACCGGATCCCTTCATTAGTGACCTTTCACCGGATTTCTTCATCAGCGACCTTGCACCGGATTTCTTCATCGGCGACCTTGCACCGGATTTCTTCATTGGTGACCTTTCACCGGATCTCTTCATCAGTGGGCGAACACTGGCACAAACCTGTTTCCAGTCCACTTCATTGGTACACGTGGTTTCTGGCTTACCACAAACCAACACTGTAAAATGGTTTATGGCTGACCACGAACCTGTAATTACAAAGTTCTTTTGAGATTACCACGAACTTTTATGGGGATACACATGCCTTTACAAGGCTTACATACTCCAACTTTTGGAGTTACCAGGTACATACAATGACTACTACAAAACTATCCTAGACTTGCTTACCATTCAACTGTGTGCCTCATCATCAAGAGTCTATTCTAAGAAACTCACAAAAAACAAACTTTCAACTTAGTTTTCCATCATAATCGATGTTGCTGCTTCTTCACCTCATCTTTGTATTGTTCATATCTTGGGCATCTTTGTCTTTGTCAAATAAATTCTTGGAAGTCCATGCTTAACCTTTCATTTATTAGAGTTGTGAATTCTAACAAATTAATTTTACCTACATTGAGTTAGCTAGGCTGCAATGGGTTGTTTTTCATGATTTTCATGTTTTTTCGAACTGCTTTTTGGGTTGTTTTTCATGTTTTTTTGGTTTTTTTTTGCTAGAGTTATTATTTTGTGGTTAAAATTCTCATTTGATAGGTTACTTTGTTATACCTAAGATTTTTTCAAATGGGGGAAGCGTAGGAGTTACTCAATTGGTCCAATCTTTTTTATTTCTTCATATTCCCCTTTTCCCAAAAGTTTTCCCTTGATTTGGTCAACTTGGTTCTAAAACCTCACTTACAACATTATGTGAATTAGTATGATTATCATATCTTAATTATATTTCAATTGTTTATTTTTGATGCCAAGGATTCTAAGTCCTTCGTGCCTTTCAATAAAAAATTTTGAGGTTCCAAGGGTGCCATGTCAATCAGTTTCTTCTTGATGCGAAGGGTTCCAAGTCTATCGTGCCCTTCAAGAACTTCCCTTGAAGTTCCAATGGTGCCAAGTCAATCATACCCTTCGAGAACTTCCCTTGAAGTTCCAAGGGTGCCATGCCACTTTCCCTTCAAACATCTAGTGACTATGAGGGGAAAACTAGGTGCGACAATAGAGAATGTTATCCTGTCCTATGCCGCCCTTTATATTGATACCAATGATGTTGGGGATCAAGGAATTTGGCTTGATGTGTGCCCTCCCAGTAAAATCCTCATGAACGACCCAATTCGGGGTCTTCCCCCATGGCATCATGATATTCAAGGTGATGGTATCCCAACATGTTTCAACCCAAGTCATGCTGAGAGTGCTAGCAAGTGAATAAGGGAAGTTGTCCAACCCCTTCCCTGAAGTTCCAGCTATCTATACAACCCCACCACCCATGTGTGAGCCGTTCAACCAAGCAACTAACTGGTCCCTGTAGTCACTAACATGTAATTAGAATTCACAACAAAATTTAAATTCATTTTTTTTTATACAATAGTATGAAATTAAAATCAAACCTAAGGTTGTCAACTCATTACATGCAAGTGTGTCCGGGTGGTCCCCTGTCACATTTAATAACCATTAGTAATTTATGTTCATAATTTTAGTCACTGATATAAATGCGTATGCTAAATCATCACCATGGAATAATCACTAACTGTAAGCAAGAGGATAATGTAAATAAGAAAACGTCATGAATCCATCACATGATTAGACATAGTCATCAAATAGGTTCATCACAACCATTATCATTATGTCTTAAAACTAGCATATCACAATTATCATTACATCCACTAATCATAACAATAAGATAACTGAATCAATGATCTAATGTCCTTAATGAATAATGCATTTTACATAAGGCTATATCATGGTTAAGATAATGTTAAAGTTAGTCAACTAGAGTGAGGCATTACATACACCCTCATTTCCCCCCCTTCCCCCCTTAATGTAAACTTTGTCCCGAAGTTTGAAGGCATGGAAGTTGAAATATCCAACTATATACTCCCCAGAAATGGCACTAGGAGTATATTCCTCTAATTTAATCATAAACCATCTAACTCGATGGAAACAAGTTTTAACTTATAATTATTTAATATAATTATCTTGTGAAATATTTCCCTGGTGAAATTCACAATGACTCAATTAATACTAATGGAAGGGTCTAATATCATTTATGTAAATAGATATATGGAAATGATTAAGTGGTCTCTTGGCACCCTTTTAGTAGTCTATAAAATGCATATACATTTAGTTCATTGCATTAACATGCATTTGGATGTGGTATACCAGTTGAATGCAATGCATATTATCAACATATTTAGAGTATAACTTAGATAAACATTGTCTTATACTCGAATTTTATAGCTAAATGCTTCTATGGCATTTCCACATCATCTAAAGTACATTCTATAGTAAGCTCAAGTTCTAGAGCCTTATTGTTAATTTTAGTTAACCATGGTATGTTCTATACTTAGAGCAGTTTACTTCAATCTTTCTTATTAGCCCAATTCAATTTCAGACATGCAATCACATAACAATTGAAAGTAAATGTTGATAGAACATAAAATAAATCGACAGAAGGCAAGCCAAGAGAAGATATAGAAGAATTCTTATAATTCTTCTTATTCATTAGAGAGAGAGAAAATGTATTTTACAACACTCAATAGGATGCCCTAGCCAACAAAGTCTTCGCTGGTCAAACCAGCACTTCAAGCTCCAATCAAGCTCGGTCAACCTTGGTGAAATTCAACCTTTAGTCACAGTCAAACACACCACAAAACTGGTCAACACAGAAGTCAAACTCTGCGGTCAAAACAAAATTCAATGCTGTGGTCAGCTGCAGTCGAAGTCAACGTCTTGCCTCGATTCTTGTGCCTCCAGCGACAACCTCTTCAGATCGGATTTTTTCCTCAGAAAATTCAGTCAAATCTCAAGCGTTGACCCAAAGTCAACGTTGGTCAATGATATCCATAAAAGCCCTAAAGCAGTCCGAAAATTGCAGCTTCCTGTTTCACACGTGTGGAGGAGAGAGAGAAGCCTCTAAGGTTGTACGAACCAATTAGGTGAGAGAGAGATGTGCAAGATGAGTGAATGAAGAAATGAGCTTCAAGTCTCTTTTTTTTATATCCATGACTATGGGTGTGTACACAACTTTTGGGGCTTGTGAGCCTACATTAAAATTATGGCCGACCTTGACAAATTGCACATGTGTGGAAAAATAAATTCAAAATACAACTTTTTCTCATCCAAACAATATGATCTTTAGATCAATCTTGCACCTCTCCGAAAGAGGAATCTAACAAAAAAATCATTTCCATTATATGAGTAGTGCAACATGGAGTTTGTGCCTAGTTTCCAAATTTAACACTCCCTCTCAACTAAAGAGAACTCCACCTGCCCATCCATCTATCCACCTGTGCAATCCTGTCATGCAGTACCATCATATATCATCATGCAATATTGTGTCATCATGTTGTCTCTGCTTTGCTGTCTTTTCTCTGCTATAGAATAAATAATAAGAAAATATCATCGAGAGTGAGTCACAAAGACCTTACCACTCTCCACTGACCCGAAGTCAGTTTAGAGGTAACAACATCGATCAGACTCAAGAGTGAGTCACATACTGACCCGAAGTTAGTTTAGAGGTAAGAATCTCAATCATAATTGATCCCAGATCAAGTTTTTAGACACATCCCATCCTAGACATAGAGAATACGGAAATAACCGATGCGTCCAATGGTAATGCTATGGTCTCTATCCTCATTTCCCAACTCATTGGTCATATGAGAGGTACTTCCCATGAGTCCCAGACTACATGGGTAGAATGCATGTGGGCAATAGATCAAAAAGAGGGTGAACCAACTCAATATGATAACGATGGGGAAATAACAGTCACATACTGACCCGAAGTCAGTTTAGAGGTAAGAACCTCAATCAGACTTGATCCCAGATCAAGTTGTTAGACACATCCCATCCTAGACATAGACAGTACATAAATAACCGATGCATCCAACGATAATTCTATGGTCTCTATCCTCATTTCCCAACTCATTTGTCAAATGAGAGGTACTTCCCATGAGTCCTAGACTACATGGGTAGGATGCATGTGGGGAATAGATCAAAGAAAGGGTGAACCAACTCAATATCATAACGAGGGGGAAAGAGCACACCAACAAAGTAAGGTGAATCTAGCACTATGGTTGCTTATAGCTCTAAGTAGTTATCCCCAAGCCCCTTGGAGCTCCCAGAGCTCATAGTCCAACTCAAGCGGGACCCTCACAATAGGGTCTATCCACAATACCAAGCTTCTCACGGAAGGTTAAGAATTTGACCTTCCCCAAGGGTTTCGTGAGAATATCTGTGACCTTCTTATCAGTCCCAATGTGATGGAGCCTTACGATGCTTTGTTGTACCATGTCCCAGAAAAATTGGTACCTAATATCAATATGCTTGGATCAGTCGTGGAACACGAGATTCTCAGAAAGATGACTCCCACTTTTGTTATCACAAAGGATCACGGTGGTATCTAACACATGCCCCAACAACTCACTGAATATATTTCTCAACCAAACAACTTCATAATAGGACATACTTGCTGCAATGTATTTGGCCTCAACGGTGATCAAAGAAATCGATTTCTGCTTCTTTCTCATCCAAGAAATCGAAGCAGAACCTAGGGTGAAGCAACATCTAAATGTGCTTTTACGATCCACCACACTTCCTGCCCAATAGAATTTTTTGTATCGATGGAGCCTCATACTCCCAACAGTGTATCTCAGCCCATGGTTGATTGTGCCCCAAAGATATCTCCAGAGATTCTTGGCACCAATCCAGTGAATGCGATGAGGCTTGACTATGTATTGACTCAACGTGTTCACTGCCAAATATACGTCTGTGTTGCAAGTAATGTTACCCTAAGGTCTTGGGTTGATAAACCTTCACAGATCAGGGGCATGTCATCACAAGAAGGACTCACTTAACCAACTTCTATGCTTTAAACTAGAAACTAAAGGTTGCAGACCTTACCTATATATCCTTCGGTTTTAGTAGATCCCGCAGGGTGCAAACCCCCTGCAACTCTTTGTGCTCCGGAACTTGCAAACCAGCAAAGAACAAGCACAAAAACCTAGTTGTACAGCATATATATGTTCTAGATGTTAGTGAAAAGCATGCATAATCTCATAAAAAATAATAATAAATGAACTATTTAAGATCATTACACATGTATAAGAGATAAATGACACGTGAACATCAGGAACAAGATGGCACTTGTTTTATTAATGACGTGTACAGTAAAAAAACGTGGAGAGATCACCTGAAATCTACCACGGCCTCGAGCATACCGTCCTCTGGATCCATCCAGCCCTAGCCTCACAAAACTTCTTCCAAGAGAGTGCACAATGGATATCACATAGGGTGAGTGAACATCTCAAGGAAACAAGGGTTTCCTGAAAATATCTGGGAAGTGCAGGAGGCATAGGGGAAATATCAGAATTGGATAGGGCTCCAACAATGTATAATATCTATAATTCTCTCTCTTTCTCCCATAGGAAATCCCCATGAGGGGCTTTAATACTCCCTCAAATTAGTTTTTTTCAGTTGGGAACAGTTAGGCCATGAGCTGGGGTAGTTAAGTTACAGGAACAACCATAAACCCCGCCTCAAAAGTAGGGAAATTATATATATTTTAATGTTTAAAAAGGAATATGCGATTCTCTATGTATGGACTTGCATGTATATGCGGAAAATTCTGAGCAGAGTTGCGTATGGGTTTTGAGAAATTGTTTTTTGAGAAATATGTCCAAATCTGCAAGGGTTGCCCAAGGCCAATGCATAAGTCATCAAGTATATGATGGTGATAAATGATGTTATAACAGTCTGGACGTGAATTCACTAAGAAAATCAAGACCCCCACGAGTTGATGATACTCGGTGGGATTCTTGAACTCAGGCCCAACAACACTTCCACACAACTTCTTAAATTTGAGTTCCATCAGAGTAGTCATGGACTTATAGTCCACCATCCCAAATCTCTTTAGTAGCTTCACAACATATTTTCCTTGAGAATGGAAAATATCACATGGCTTTTGCCAAACCCCCAAGCCTAGGAAATAGTGTATCGGTCCTAGGTCCTTCATCTCAAACTCATAATCTAGCTCTCTTACATTGATGAATGAAAGGGTAAACACATGTTAGGAAGAGACCATCCAGATAGAGAACCAGAATGAGATTATTTCCATTATCAACAAGAAAATAAAGGTTTGGATCAACATCACCTCAAGTAAATCCCATGTTGATCAAGTAACATCAATCCTATCATACCAAGCCCTGGGGGCTTGCTTCAACCCATAGAGGGATTTCTTCAACCTGCATACATGTGTGTCTCTATCTCAAACTTCGAACCCCAGAGGTTGTTCCACATAGACCTCTTCATTGATTGAGCCATGTAAGAAGGCACTCTTCACATCCATCTGATGTAGACTCCATCCTTGCGATGCAACAAGGGCAATGATCGATCAGATGGTGGTGTAGTTGGAAACATGTGCAAATATTTCATCATAATCTATGGCTTCCTCAGACAACGAATCTTTCCTTGAATTCAGCACTTCCATCAGCTCCGTGCTTGATCTTGTAGATCCATTTCAAGGTGACAATAGTTTTTTCCTTCGGTCTAGGGACCACATCCCAGACATCTTTCTTCATGATCGACTCATATTCCTCGTGCATATCATCCTTCCAAACTTGATGCTTCATGGCTTCTTCAAACGATCCTAGCTCAGATTATATGATAGTGCTCATGGCTGTTAGATACCCTTGGTACCTATTTGGATTCTTACTTTCACGGAATTTTCCCCTTGGAGCAATATGTCTCTCGGCATATTCGAGAGTGTCTCTAAGCCATGAGGGTCTTCTTTTATTTGAAGAAGTAATATATATAAGATCCATCGGACCTTCAACTTCGGGCATCGGTTCATCCTTCGGTTCTTCTTGCCTTCCAACTTCTTCTTCTTCTTTGTCTTCCTTTGAGATAGGAAGATTTCTAACATTCTTGAGGGCAACATCTTCATCGAAGGTGACATCTTGATATATATCCACTTCTCTTTGACCAAGAACATAAATTATATATGCCTTCGAGGTTTCACTGTAGCCCACAAACATTCCCTTCTTTCCAGAAGCATCCAAATTGCTTCTCGTTTCTTTTGGCACATGAAAATATGCAGGACTTCCAAAAACTCTAAAATAAGATACATCAAGCTTCTTACTAGAGAAGACTTCTTCATACTTTTGGAGTCCAAATGCATAATATGGGCATTTATTTTCAACATACATAGCAGTGTTGGAAACTTCTCCCCATAGGAACATCAGAAGACCTTGGTTATAAAGCATGGCATGGGAAGCTTCCAAAATGGTTCGATTATTCCTTTCATCAACACCATTTTGTTTAGGAGTATACATAGTAGTGGTCTCCCTCTTAATGCCAACTTCCCCACAATAGTCATTGAATTCATTTGACTCATATTTGGTTCCATTATCGGTCCTCAAAATTTTGATCTTCTTCCCAGTTTGATTTTCAACCAATGCCTTAAACATGCGGAACCACTTGAATGCTTCGTCCTTTTTCTTCAAAAAGTATATCCAAATTTTGTGGGAGAATTAATCTATAAAAGTGATATAATACAAGCATCCTCCTAAGGATTTTATGGGCAATATACCAGATAGATCAGAATGAATCAATTGCAAAATATCATATGTCTTCATGACACTCGAGGGGAATGGTCCCCTTGTATGATTTTATTTAGCACAACCCTGACATACACCTTCATGATCATATTTGAAATCGGGCATACCTGTCACCACCTTCCTTGCTTCGGGAAGGGATTTATAATGAAGGTGTGCAAACCTTTGGTGCCATAGCTCGGATTGAAGAGTTGGTGTTGCATGTCATGTCCCCAAGTGGAATTCCTCCAACCTGATAGAGTGTATCAACCCTGAAACCAAGTGTGAACGCTTCTTTGAAGTTCCTTATCCAAATGCATACATTTCCATCGTTGAATGCCACCTTGAATCCTTTTTCTTCCATTGCCGAGATAGACACTAGATTATTTTCAAGTTAGGTACGTAAAACACATCTTGCAAACAAAGGACTTAACCTTGATTTAGATGAAGGGTCACAGTCCCTGTCCCTTTCACGAGATAGGTGGCATTGTCTCCAAGGATAATCTCCAAATTTGTATAATTTTCAATCAAATCAGAGAGGGCCTCTTTATATCCAATGAAGTGCCTTGAGGCACTACTATCAATCAACCAGTTATCTAGAGTGTTGGAAGGAGATGCAACAGAGAGGGAAGATATAAGAAAATATTAATTTCTCTTATTATCAATAACATTGGATTCATCATACCTGGAATTTCTTGACCTCTTGAAAGATTGACCATTTCCATTTCTATTTTGATTAGAGGGAGCCGTCCTATTTCCTTTGAACCTGTTGTTCCTTTGATCACTCCCCTTGAATTTGTTGTTGTTCTAGTCATCATCTTGGGGAGAGTCCATTTTATTGGGGCACTCTTTTGCATAGTGACCAAGCTTGTTACAATTGTAACATCTTACCTTCCTTCCTTTGGGACCCACTCTTCCATGATTTTGATTTCTTGGACCAACATTGTTCCTCTTCTTTGCATGAGTGGTGAAGGCGGTAGGGTCACTTCGATTCCCACTTGAGGGATGGTCTCTCTCCATCATCCTTATCTCCTCTTGAGTGCATCTCGTTAAAAAATCATGAAAATCAAGAATTATATTATTATTGAGAATAGTAGTATTAAATACATACCATGGTTGGGGAAGTCCTCCAATAGCAATGAGAGTGAGCTCTTGGTTAGCTATAGCCTCTCCAATAGCTAAGATATTATTCTTGATTTCGGTGATCCTCATGAAGTAGGATTGGGTGGACTCTCCCCTATCCATATTGATGTTCTTCAACTTGTTCTTCAAAAAGAGAATTTTATTAACATTGCTTTCCCTGAACATGCTAACCAACTTATCATACATCTCCTTTGATGTGCCCAGCTCAAAGATATAAGCAACCAAGTGCTTATGAATAGAATCCCCGATGATCTTCTTTGCTTTGTTTTCCCCTTTGTTGTACTTTGCCTTAGTGGCAGCTAGTGCATTAGATGAAGGTTCGATGTTTTTTCCCTGCACATAATCCATAACATCTTGATCCTCCATCATCATATCCAAGGACATTTTCTAAGCATGATAATCAGACTTATCATTCAGCTTGTCATCAGTTTTGAAGAATGAGGAAGTCATTATCCTTGGTCCTTATTTATTCAACTTCGGTGATTGCTCTTCTCACTCTTGCTTGGGCTTTGTTTTAACCTTAGCTCCAAAACCATGTTAATTTTAGTTAACCATGGTATGTTCTATGCTTAGAGCAGTTTACTTCAATCTTTATTATTAGCCCAATTCAATTTCATACATGCAATCACATAACCGTTGAAAGCAAATGCTGATAGAACATCAAATAAATCGACAGAAGAAAAGCCAAGACAAGAGACACAAAAATTATTATAATTCTTCTTATTCAGTAGAGATAGAGAAAATGTATTTTACAACAGTCAACAAGATCCTAGCCAGCAAATTTCTCGCTGCTCAAACCAACATTTCAACCTCCAATCAAGCTCGGTCAACCTTGGTCAAATTTGGCCTTCAGTCAAAGTCAAACACACCTCAAAAAAATTCACAAAAATGGTCAACAGAGAAGTCAAACTCTGTGGTTAAAACAACAGTCAACGCTATGGTCAGCTGCAGTCAAAGTCAATGTGGTTTTTGTGCCTTCGGCTGCGACCTCTTTAGATCGGATTTCTGCCTCAGAAAACACAGTCAAATCTCAAGTGTTGACCCAAAGTCAACACTAGTCAACGTCGTCGAGAAAATCCCTAAACTAGTCTGAATATTGCAGCTTCATGTTTCACATGTGTGGAGGATAGAGAGAATCATCTAATGTTGTATGAACCAATTAGATGAGAGAGAGATGTGTGAGATTAGTGAATGCTGAAATGCACATCTTGTCTCTCCTTTTTATATATATGATTGTGGATGTGTGACAAAAATTTTGGGGCTTGTGAGCCTAGATTACAATTATGGCCGACCTTGACAAATTGCACATGTGTGGAAATATAAATTCAAAATACAACTTCTGCTCATCCAAACAAGATGATTTTTAGATCAATCTTGCACCTCTCGAAAAGAGGAATCCAAAAAAAAAATCATCTCCATTATATATATATATATATATATATATATATATATATATATATATATATATATATATATATATATATTCTTTTCTCTTATTTCTTCCCTTATCCCTTTCCTTACCCCTTTCCTTGTCCCTTGGTACCTCTCTCTCTTGGCGGGGTCGAGAGAGGTTAGGTCTCCCTACCGGTCGAGAACTAGAGAAAGAACTAGGGAAAGGGAGAAAGGAGATTTCACTCTCTCTCCTAGGCGAGGTCGAGAAGGTGAAGTCTCCCTCATGAGCAATGCAACATGCAGTTTTACCCTAGTTTCCAAATTTGAGACTTCTCCTTTAAAAAATTGTTGTTATTGAAGAAAGGGTAACATTCCCTAATGGTAATTCTCACATTCATGTCTTCTTGACATAAAATTTGATATATTATAAATAGAAAAGAATAATATTTATCAATTTACGAGTCACTAAAAATATAGATTGAGTCACAGAGTTACGATCATATTGAATTGAAAATTTCCAATTTAGTTTATAAACCTTTCCCAATAACACTAAGTAGTTGACCTCGATGGAATATTTTTAAATAGGACGTGAATGCATTATTCGTATTCTTAAAATTCAAGGATGAAAATACTCACTTAAGACCTACGAATAGTTCATCAATTCAGTAGAGGTAAGGAAAGTGGATTGATAATTCAAGTACCATTAACAACATACTTATACATTCTACCATAAGAGCTCAACAAGATATACCCTACTAAGAGTAAGTGTCCATATTAATACATCAATGACATTCGATCCCCTCAAAATAATGTCAATATTTCTATATTGTAAAGGAAAGAATCCCCATGATTATGAGAATGCAATCCCTAATTCCCGAGGATGAAGTGTTCCCCAAATTAGAATTTATTTTGTTTCTTTAACACAAATATGTAATTAACTTAAGAAAACTATCACTTAATATTTTTCCTCCTAAGATGTTCCATATTGTTTTTGGTTCTATCAGACCTTGATTTAGCATTTGACAATAACTTAAGGCGCCATAGAAAAATACTTCCCATTAGGACCAGAAAATTATTTTGCAAGAGATTGCCCTAAATTTCCCTATTAATTTTATTGTGTGTTTTTATAGTTTTGATTCTACAATGGTAAGCATAACAAGTTTAATACCACAATGTCACATCCATCTAGCTAACCATTTTTTTTTGTTGCATTTTAAGTTTATTCAATGTTATACATTCACATTTAAAATATATTTGGTACTATTAATTTATTTATTGTTCTACTATGCAGATGCAAATGCAAATAATTGTTTTTTTTTACAAGCATAATAATTTGTTTTTACTACTCCATATACTTAATTTTATAATATAAAAAATGCTAACATGCATTCTACAATAATATCACGTTCAAATACATAAAGTCATAATACAATTTTTATCAATCCAAATTTTGCAATAATATCACAATTAAATAATAAAGTCTTAAATTCAAATGATAGATTGCTATTATTACACCAGATACAACTATTTCATAAATGTTACAATGGCTAGTTGCAACATGTCTCTAAAATTTTGAACTCACTCAGCTAGGGAAATGAATTGTTCACCAAAGCACTTGAACTAAAATCCTCTAACTATCCATTTTTAAAGAGTGTTTTTTTTTTAATAACATCTTAATTATATGTCATTTTAACCTCATTCACTATAAATATCTCTTAAATCATTTTTTATATAATTTGTGCTCTCCACATACATACATATATATTTGTTGTTATGTACTTGAACTAATGTTGTGTAATACACAATATAGCTATAAAGCTTCAATTACATTCTATAACTATAATTGATTTTTTTTAACAACTCAATTAAATTATAATTTAATAAACCAATTTATAAAATCTGCTACTTACACTCAATCCATTCTAGATATTAGTTACACTAGTTGCTTGATTTGGAACATTATGGAACTTGAAATTGGCACATTATATTCTTACAACAAATCAACTGACTATGATATTGTTCACAAGTGTCATGCTAGAGAATTATCTCCATCCAAATAGCACCTTGCAAGAGTGGAATTGGTAATGAGTAAACATGGTTGTATTAACTTATTTAGCTACATATCACTTTTTTTGTTTTTTTTCTTTCATAAATTTATTGAAAATACCCAAAATTTATCTTGTAAATACTCAAGTTTTAAAATATTGCATGCATTACAAGTCTTAGCAGGCATGCACACACACACACACTATATATATATATATATGCAATTTATATAAATAGTGTGGAAACTCTCCATTTTTATTTTTATTTTTATTTTTAATAACTTATATATATAACTTTTTAAGTTTTATTTAACTATTTTTAAAATATAAATACTTACTTGTAATTCTTGTAAATTATAATAACATATATGTATATACAAATATTAATATTAACCGAACATACATTTTATATATATTTCTTTTGTAAAGTATTACACAAATTTTATGATTGAGTGAATATTATCTAATATAAGTAATTAGAATTTACATGTAGGCGAAATACTTATTTTCTCTTCTTGACTCACAACACAAGTCACTGAGCAGTTTAAACCAAAGTCCTTAGCCATACTATCACTAAGGTAACTTAACATCCCTACTGTATATCACTCCAAAGTCCAACGTAACCCTACATTGCTTATTTAAAATTAATAATACTTATTTCCAATTCTTTAATAGAAAAAATCATATATATATATATATTCTTGAGCGTGTGTGCTTATATGTTGATCACTCCATTTTACTACAAGGATTAATATTAGTGCATAAAGGATGGTACATATAACCATTCGAAGTATCTTAAGAATCGATCAATCTCACGAGATATGACTTGGGTTATAAGGTTTATCAAATATTATGCAACTCGTTGATGACCATACCATCTACCAGTTGCATTATCAAGGAGTTATCTATATTCATGTAGTTTTTTTGGTATCAAACACACACATATGAACCAACATTTTTAAATTACCAAATGATTTTGTAAGTCATTGTTATTATGCTAGGCTCAATTTGATTGCGGTTTTAGTAGTTATTCTTCTGGCAGATTTAATAAATGTTACATTAAAAAAATACATCTATTTCTTTACTAGAATATCCAAGATAATATATTAAAAAATAGTTGTAAATGAACATGAATTTTTCTATCCCTTCCTAATCTACAATCCCATCCACTTAAGTAACTCAAATAGCGTGTGTAACCCTTGAATCCATGAACTTGATCTCACAAAAGTCAAATTCTTACTAAATTAATTTACCATGATGTTTTATGTGTTTCTCTTTAAGTTATATGCAACTTATTTGAATAAATAAAAATATAATATTATTCTAGTTTAGAATAAATTATTTCTTATTACCAAATTTATATGTGTATAAACATTACTAAGTAATTCATATTTTCTGGTATATACGGTGAGCGTGTTCACAACATGACTATCAATCTTAAAACTTTATACTCGTATTTTAATCATATATCTACATTCTTTTTTGTTTTCTCCAAGGAGGCGACATGTCCTACACTTTAGTTGGATGTCGATCTCCATCTTTTTGACAAGATGTTATATCAATTTGATATTCCTTCATTAGTGAATGCATGAATGAAATTTTAACGTCCACGAGACTAAAATAGTCTATGGGACGACCAACTTCCTTGTTTTTTGCCTTCTGTAATTAAATTCTTTTCTTACTCAAATTGATGAAGAGCTGACCTAACCTTCTAACAGTTCCATCACTGAAAAGACAATGCCACAGAATTGATGCTAATACACTGCGGTAATTGTCCTTGATGTCTCTGAAAGCGTCACATTCCAAAATGAAATGTTTTTTTGATTCTACTGCCCCAGAGGTGCAAAAAGTACATACCCTTTCTTCCCAAGCTTCTTTAGGTCTCTTCCACCGTCCCGTTTCACACCGAAGTTGATGTGAGTTAGTTCTTAATTGAGCAATAAGAACCTTTGCTCTCCACGGAATGCTAGCTCCAATGTATTCTTTTTGTTGGAGATCACAAGTGGGGTTGAATTCTTGAACATAATACTTCTTCTTTCTACCCAACTCTTTTCCTCATATACCCTTACGGAACTTCTCCAACACAAAATTCTTTAACTCCTTGCTATTTGTGGGACATGCATTCAGGTAAATATTCCATTTTTGCATCCATTTGTTGTTTTTTCTCATCCATGATTTCTTTCTTTCACTCATACCTTCATTGAATATAACTTTCGGCCATCTAACTCCTCCCATTTGCTCAATTCTTTTTAGATACCTTATAAGACGCACCATGGCAATTGCTTCGATGGGAGCTGCCCCTTTTTCACTCAACATTATTTCTAGGGAACCGAACTTTTTTATTTTGAACTTGCTCATGATCAAGCGTTTTTGAATTTTTTCAATTTGTTTCTATTTTGAAATAGAGATGTTGCTAGCCCACAATTCACACCCATATAATATCACTGGACAAACTAGAAGTCCAAAAGGTACTTTGATCGTGTTCCAATCCCATAACTTTGCCTCTTTACATCTATTTAATTTCTATATAGTAAAAACCTTTGATTTCTTACTACTATGACTTCTCTTTGATAACGGTTTCGTGAAATTTTGGACTTCTTATTTATCATTTTGGATTCATATGCATTGAGGTGTTCTCATCGGTATATGTTTGTTTTCTGCCTTACAATTTTTGAATACTTATGTCAATTCTATGTCCACTTTTTATGTATTAAACTTTTCTTTGAACATGGCCATTATGGCCTTCCAATTAAATTGAGATAGAAACGGAATATGATATGTTCTATTGCCAGTTTCATTCTTTTCTTTATTAATGCTTTCTACCACATGCATTTCATATTCAACTTCAATCATTATACAAATATTGAATAGCCCTGCAATTGGATGTAAATAGATGATAATATGAATAGGAAAAGTCAGTACTTTAAGGATTAAATAGAGCATTGCATTGACCCTTGTAGATATCAGGACGCTGAATAGTGGACTTAGAGGTCACAACACTGCATTTTCTGACATTCCCATAGTCAATTATAAACATATTTCCGTTATTAAAGTGAGTAGGAAACACTTAGGATAATCTATAAAGTAGAAAGAACATTGATTTTAAATTCATTCGTTAGGCTAAAATCAATGTCATGAAATAAATATTGTAAATTAAGACCATACAAAAATACATAGATCTTATATGTGATCCTCTGTGAGTTCAAGATACTTTCACAAGAAGAAAGTATATCATTAACAACAAAACATGTTACCTCATTATCAGTTCGCCACTGACTTGCAAAGATTATAAGCCAACTTGTTTGGCCAACTGTCAAAGGAAAGTATGAGTTCTCGATAAATGGAGGGCACTGCAACACCATATGCCCATACCATCCACATATCATCATCATCCCTTCCCTTTCTCCATTTCAACTATCAGGGAAGTAAGTGACAGAAGTTTCATGATCTGCACCGTTGCATGTGTAGGTTTCTTACTATGCACACATTCAAGTTTCCAATGAAACATTCGTTAGGGGCATCGATTTCTTCCTAACTTAACCCCCATAACGGTTCCCTTCCTAATAATTACCAGGAGAAGAAGGTTGTGATATTTTTACTCATATATTGGCATGGAATACCAATATGAAACTGACATCTGCAAGACTTCTATGCCACTTTGCTTAGCTTATGGAATCTAATAGATACAGAGTGCGTGTAAGCCAAAACATGGGCCACAAAGACTCATCGAATGAAGTATCACTTTGTTAATGATTTAATTTATTGCTCCTATCATATGATTCTCTCCACAAATTATTAAGGAAGAACTTGATTTGACTACTCATTCAACAACCTTGTAATAGCCAGTTCACTTCTAGTGATCACGTAGTGGATATCGATATGGGATCTAAGTCTTAATAGCTCTCAACTTGACCACACTCAAATGGGGGTCGAACCGAGGTCATGATTGCAATTTGCTACATAAGGGTATCTTGTCCGACAATGTTATTAATAAATGAGTCTCGGATATGGAAGGATTTCCCAATTGTTAAAGTTAACTTATTTATAGTGGATGTGAACTACAATTTGCATCCATCATTGAAATTATTGAACAATCGTTCAGTCAATTGTTACTGACTATATGTTTACATTCAAAGATCAACAAATCAACATAATTAATATTTCCATAGATTAAATGGGATTTTTAGTTTTTCTATTTTTTTTTTTCTTTTTCTGTGTGACAATTTACCGAGTGGAAATTTGGAAGAAGGAATAGTGGCAAATGGGAAAAAGAAAATCTTGGATCTAGAAGACTAAAAAAATTTCACAAGCATTTTTTTATAAAATGTGGTTTAGTGGTACAACTTATTCTTCCATGTATGACGGTGATAAAAATGGTGATTATTGGTAAAGAAAATAGACCTTCCGCTTCTCTTATCGTTGAACTTAAATTATCCTTCATTATACCATCTAAAGATAATTACTCACCTTCCTAGAGATAAAAATGAGTTGTTTTTTTTTTTAATGAAATTGGTCATGTGAGCGACGCTACTTTTGGAGGTCTTTCTAATCGATGGAACTTAGAATGTCTACTTGCATCGACTAGTTTTTCAAGTTAGAAGGTTATCTCTTCACTGAAATGATACTCTTTCAGATTATCTCATTGCAGAAAGAATAACCATTTTCCTGTGCTGATAAGTTTGTGTTTTACTACAACTTCTAATTCAACGGAATCCACTATTGTTGGTTATGTAATGGGTCCCACTTATTATGGGATTGGAATCGAAACTAGCGCTATAACAAGAAGTGATGTAGCAAAATATTTCAATGTTGTTGCTTAAATCAATCTTTGTTGTACTCAGATGGGGCTTGTTGCCATTCTTCCTCATGCAAGTGCTTATGCTCAATACCTATGGTGGACTAGCCCCAGAAGACTCTGTTTCTTTATGCATAAGGGAGTTACATACTCATGCATAAAGAGGATGCATACATTAAATAATACACTAGTTTATGAGAAATGTAGAGCCAAATAAAATGTTTCTCTTCTTTCTTGTATGTTATCTTTGAATTTGGAGGCATGTCAATCCAGTGGTTATAGGTTGGGCTTCGATAGGACGAATTAACTAGAGGCATGATTTTGAGACTAGAAGAAACTAATCACGGTGCTTTGTTTTATGAACAAAAAATGCAAATAATGATATTTGTTGGGTCATGTGGTGGCCTAGCCTTACTATTGTCCATGACCTCTCCTGACCTTCCCCTAAATTTCATCTCATTTCTATTTCTATTATAAGGTTGGTTAGATGTAGCTTCAACATTGTTTTTGTAGGTCTATAACTAAACAAATGAATTCAATGTGCCATATATTTGGTATGCAACATGGTCTCTATTGTGCTTGAAGCTAATACTCAATATACAAACCGTTATTTCTCTAATTAAGGTAAATTTTTACTGTAGTATATATAACACTCCATGAAATTTCAAGTCACATTGATGGAGTGACCAAAATATTTAAGCTGATACAAAGAGATTATTAATGTGAAAAGCAATCTGGTGTGAGCTACAAATTTTTTCACTAGCTTTGGGATGTAAACCTCTCTAAAATAGAAAATCACAAGTTGCAACAACTTTTATCTTCTAAATCGATCAACTTAATGCAATTAGATTTTTTTTCTCAATTAAAAAAAATAGTGTTTTCATTCTATATGGAAAATTGATAAGATAGTGGTTTTAAGGCCCAGTATGCGAATCAAATGCTATGATACTAAGTGTAGGGATCTTCCTTAGGGTGATTTTTATTTTTTACAAACCAAACATAACATAATAGCAACTAATTATTAGATGCAAGAAACCATGCTCATTATTTATTAACTAATAAGTAATGTAGTTTAAGTTACAATATTACAAATAATAAGAAAATAACAACCTTCATTTTAAACTAATCATCCATTAGCAACATCCATTTATGAGAGTCACATAATAATTAAAGACACATTAACATGAGAAGCACATAATAATCTAAAGGCATATACATCAATGGTCCATAAATTTACAATTTAAATTACACATCCTTCACTTTACAATACGGTAATTGTACACAACAATAATCATATAATAGTGTGTTTTATACTTTATCAACAAGCCCTAAATAGACTAGGGTATCATTATTAACATTGACATACCCTTAGCATAAAAAAGGTTATGGTTTTATAATGAACCTTAAAGGTTAGGGTTTTGCAAAAATGAACATATAACAAGAGACAGTATAACAAGGGAAGATTCAATCTAATGATTAATCACCCTAACAAGAATCTTTATGATTCAAAACCCTAGACATAAGAATGTTAGTAATATAAATCAAATGAAAATGAAAATAATCATACCTTTTTGTATGAAGAGAATCTTGTAACAAATCTTGTACTCTAATACATACCTTTTTTCTTTAACAAACCTTGTAGGACATCATTTTTCTCTGAAGGGGCTTCCTTTGCAATATAGCTTCTTTCATGATTCAAGTCTTTTCTTTGAAGTCTCCTCCACAATCTTTGTGTATTTTGCAAGCTTTCCTACCAAGGAAAATATAAAGAAAGGATTATGAGTATGCAATACAAATAAATCTTGATGTGAGGAGGAAACAAAACATGAAAGATGAAACAAAGAACAATATACTTATATTTTGGTATAATGGTGAAGACACCCTCTTAATCCAATCTTTCTTAGGGATACCTACAAGTTATCAAAACAATTCAAGAATTTCTAACAAGACATATTAGATCTATGAATTATAAAAATCAAAACATAAAAGAAAACATTACAAAACCTAAAGTAGAAGGATATGCAAGGGATAGTATCCCTTTAAGAAAATAAATCCTTAACTTCAAATTCTTTAGTCGTGTTCTTCTTAGGTGGAGATTCATCGAAAACAATTGCATGTTCCCTTTCTCTCCTCTTATTTCTTGGATTTCCAGGACATTGACTTTTGTGGTGTCCCATCTTATGACAATTGAAGCATTCAATATTTGATAGATCAACCTTCTTCTTTGGCCCTTTGAATTACTTATATCCCCCCTTATTCTTGTGGTGTGTAGATTTGAAGTGTTGTTTTCTTCATCCTCCTCCTTGTCACTTACTAATGAGATGCGGGCTTCTTCTTGATTGCATGCTTTCCACATTTGTTCAAAGGTTGGTGTGTCTTTCCAACTGCTAATTCTTGATGCAAAAGAGCTCCATGATTTTGGTAGACCTAGTAGTGTAACAATCACAAGTTATTTTTATGGTATAAATTCATCAATAGCTTGGAGTTAATCGCTTATTCTAGAGATCCTTACAAAATATGATAATACAATGTCATCTTTTGCCAACTTTATAGTTCTTAGTTCCTTCTTGAGACTAACTATCTGACCAATATTCTTGATGGTAAATTACATGGAGAGAGCTTCATACATCTCGTTTGCATATTCTATATTAGATATGTATGGGATTAGATTGTCCTTCACTACATCTACAATTAAATTCATGGCGAAGATGTCAATTTCCTTATATTTTTATCTTCCTACATCATCTGTTGGTTCCTTGAATTTTCCTTGAACAAAATCCAAAACTTTATGCTTAGCAAGAAATAGAAATATCCTCTTCTTCCATGCCCTATAGTTGGAGGTTCCTTCAAGCTTATTTTCAATCTTCATTGTCATGTATATTTTTTTTTAAATATAGATAGTTGGACCTCCTCTTCTTATATGATCCTTTTTCTTTGACCCTTTCATTAGATCTTTAAGTTGGCTTTTTCTTCCTTCTTTAACTTAGCTTCGATACCATGTTAGAAAATCGAAAAGACAGAAATATTTTCTTGTCTTGAAAATTACTTGTGACATTATTATATTCTTATTAGCTTTCTTTATGTTCTTCTCATCAAGCAATCATCAAAATAAAACATGAAGATGAAGAACACCAAATATAGGCACTTAGCTAGGGCTAAAACCCCTATACATGGGAAAACCCAATCAAACTCTTCCACTAATAGATTCAAACTAAATTGAGACAAACCAAGACCTTAGACCTGACCAAAGACCTACCTCCTCCACCAAGTAAACCTTTCAAGATAGTTATGTAAACTTTAGTAGTCTCTTCTTGCCTCCCAACTTTGACCCAACAACAATGCATAATTTCAGCTCCCAACTTGTAGAATTTTGGCCTTACTACATATCTGAAATTTTGGCCTCCCCAACAACTTCAAAATTTTGCACGTGTGAGTCAAAGAGAGAAAGACAACCTTTTCTTTCTTAAAAAATGTCCCCTCCTTTTCTAGGTTTTTCTCCTTTGGAATTTCGATCTTCTTTTTTGCTTCCAGCTATTGTAGATTGAACTTCTTGGCTGGTGCTTCAAATGAGGTTGAATAATTTCCAATATATAGTGAGTTTTTGAGGTCAAATTCCCTTAATGAGGCCAACTTGGAGGAGGCAGCCTAAATGACCTAATTTACATCAAAATAAATTTATTTCTTGATTAATAAATCCCAAGAAGGTTATTTTACATGATGACAAGGACAAGGACTCTTGACACAAAACATAGAAGTATACAATGGAGGATTTGACCTAAAAATTAAATAATAAAACATGAAACCCATGCTTATTAAATAGTTTTTCTTTCATAATAAAATTATTTTTCCTTCTTTTTACAAATACATTACATCATGACTCAAATACAATTATGAAGACTGACACTAGTTAATTATTCAACAATAACATATTATGAAGCGACTATACAAAGAAGTGATCATGCTTCAAAAGATAGCCTCCACGCTTATGGCCATTCAAAATGCACTCTAAGCGAAATATATGATGTTGAAGGAAGCCTCAATTGCATAGAAATAATGTATGAATGGAACATAGCGTATCTTAATGCACCAACTAATTTACCAAAAAGGGATAAGATAGGCAAGGAAAGGGTTAAGGAAAAAATCAAGTTGATCATTCAAGCCCAAGAGAAGTCGGGAAATATGCAATCAGAATATTGAGCAATTATTGACAAAGTCATAAATTTAATTAAACTTAGAATTAAAATAAAAATTAGATATGAGAGAAGTTGAAAAGTCATGCAAGTTGAAAGGTCAACTAACTTTATACAAATATACCCTCATGTCTAGTAGATAGAAATTTTAGTTTTGGACTCCTTAGAGCACTTTGAAAAGGAAAACTTGTACGTTTCTAATGAAGATCAAGTGACAATTTTTCATTCTCACTATTGGGCCTCTAGGATACTTTGTGTAATCATGCATGATATATTTGGCATCAGTATTAAGAAGCTATTTTGGGACGAAGAAAACATTTCTTTTTCGTGTTATTGAACATTGTAAGACTATTCTTGTGGTTATTCAATGGTATATGACTAATGTTCATTTGTTGAAAGTTAATGAAATATTTTGTTAATTGGAAACTTATATCTTACTTGAAATTGTTTGCTGATTTATATATGCTTTCACGTTAGTTATTAATTGCAAACTAATTTACAATTGGTAACTAGTATACTTTCTTATTCATCTTAATTAAAGTTTTTTATCATTCTTTCTTTGAGATTCATGTCCACTTTCTAATTTGTTATAGTATTATGTGTATCTCTTGCTTAAGGTATTTCCATTAGTTGTTCTAACGTGCATCTCATTATAAGTCTTGTTGGGATTTCCCTTTTCTTGCGCACTTCGTCCAAAATATAATTCTCACTTAAGCACAATATGGCAGTCACACCAACATTCTGGATGGGACTCCAATCCCAAATGGTGAGAGGTCTGATTGGGACTTCATGTTGATTTTTGTAGCATCATAAAGTGTTCCAAGTCTCAAAATTTGTAAGGAGGCTTGGACATCAGTATTCCAAAGAACCCATAAACCATTTGTGGAAATTTCACTCGGTTTATGTTTTATTAAAATAAATAGTTATTTTAATGTAGACCCTAAGTCTAAATTTAGGGAAATTAAATAACTAATGGGAATTAATAAAACAAAGTGTTAATCTTCTGGAGAACGAAGATCAAGTCAAGTTTTAATCTTGGCCGTTGATTAGACTTCTAATCTGGGTCGTTGATTCGTTAATGAGAAGATTAGAAAAGAAGGCTTGAGGGTCATTTGGAAAGTAAGTCGGGCATACACTCAGTAACCCAAAGGAAGTCGATTATGAAGGAATAGAATTCGATTTCAGAGGGAGAGTTGCAGGGCAGAGTTGTAGAAGAAAAAGAAGGAGAGGGAGTCAACAGTGACAAATTTCGAGGAGAGAAGGATTTGTTTTATTAAAAAGGTATTATTGACATCTATGTGAGCAGCATATGTTACTTACTACAATAGATCGATAATATTGTGAATAACATAAACAACATAAGAAAATTAAAACACATTCAAACACATCAATATAGCAAGAATTTAATAACGAAGTTCACCGGACTTCCTTGCTACGTCTCCAGATCCTTAGCTTCCAGTGCTGACCGCTTTATTTTGTTTAAAAAATTCTTTTACATGTATAATCTCAAAAACAGAAGCTCAAATGAGAAAATGGACCTCACCATTGTGACAAGCTCGAAATTTCGGAAAAAAAGAGTATAAACTTGCCTATATTCCGCCACTGTGACCTCCCAACACCCTAGAGAAATTCAAAACCACCTCTGTCTTTCAAAAAATCGCCTTCCCTGCACAAAACTGCCTTGGACTACTTACCGGTGGTTTTGGGCTAGTTCGGCTCTGCCCTGAATTAAAGTGAAATCGGTGGCTTGGTTTACCAAGCTCCATTGATTGGCATATTGGTCATCGGACTTGTGCGAAGGTGTTTGTATATAGTGTTTTGGAAGGTCGGGGGTTCTAAACCCCCGCCCGACCCTTCCGTCCATCTCCGGTGGTTACATTAAATATATGGAAATATATATATGCGCGGCATAAAATATGTGATAAGGTTCTAGCGGTCATGGGGTTGACCCCGACTGTTCAAACCTTTTCCGGAGGAAGATCCGATACACAATAAATATAATATCTTCACATTCATTATCAACTGTCACGGTGGCTTTTCGGTGAGTGAACTCCACCGAAAAAGTTGGCATTCTGGGAGGTTAGGGGTTCGATCCTCCCTGATCTCGAAAATTTTGGAAATGAGGCCATATTGGGCAAAATTCGGACTGCCATGTGTCAGCCCCGGATTGGCCCGTTCCAACCTATCAAACTCTGACACGTCATTGATCTGTTGACATCGCCTTGGACATGTGGTGTATTCCCAGGATGACGTGTGTCTTGCTGACATCATCCTAACCGTTGACTTGACCGTTGATCATTGACCGTTGACCATTGCCTGTTGACTTTGAATTTTTGTCATTTTGCCCTAATTTTTCATAAAATTTGATTGGCCACAACTTCTTCAATGGAAGGTACCTGACTTTTCTCTTCTGGATATTCAATCAATGAAGGCTCATACAATCGCAAGTTTTCAACATTTACGACAAAATAGATCTGCATATAAGCTAGTAGATCTAGGCGGAAAGCATTCTCACCAATTTTGTCAAGAATTTTGAAAGGACCATATCTAATTGGTTTCAAATTTTTACCTTCCCCTTGAAGTCATTCTTTGTTGATGTACAACCAGACTTGATCACCAACTTGAAAACTATGCTCAACTCGATGCTTGTCGTGCCTCGCTTTATACTTTGCTTGGCTCTCTTCCAATTGTTCTTGTACTGCCTAGTGAATTTCCTAGATCTGTTCAATGAGCTTGGTTGCTTTGTTCACATCGTTGTGTCCATCAACTGCTATGTCTTTACCAAAGACAAAATCCAAGGGACACTTCGGTACAAAACCAAAACAAGTCTCAAATGGAGATATTTGAGTAGAAGAATGTTTCACATGGTTGTAAGCATTCTGCACATAACACAAATTCTCATCCCAAAGCTTAGGATGCTTGCTGCAATAATCTCAAAGAAACTGTACCACTGTCATGTTTACCACTTTTGTTTGACCGTCGATTTGCGGATGAAATTTCGTGCTTTTCTTTAACTTTGTGTCCATGAGTTCCCATAAACTTGACCAAAATTTCCCTTCAAATCGAGAATCTCGATAAGATACAATAGAGGTGGGTAACCCAAAATGAACCCATACATTTTGAAAGAACAACTTTGCAGTTTGTTCAATTGTGACCTGTTTAGTACATGGTGTCAAAATACACATCTTACTGAACCTATCCACAACTACATACAAATAATCATGACCTTTTCTAGACATTGGCAAACCCCCAACAAAATCCATGGATAAACTTTCTCAAGGACGAGAAGGAATTGGAAGTGGATTATACAAGCCTAATTTTCGGTTACTTGGCTTACTTATAGCACACATAGTACATCCTTTATTATATCTTGAAACTGTTTCATTCAGTTGTGGCCAATAGCAGAATCTTTGTAATTGTGCAATTGTTTTACTTACATCAAAGTGACCTGAAATTAGAGAAGTATGTGCTTCTCGAATCACATTAACTCTTTCAGTTTGTGGAATGCATAATTTTCCCAAATGATATAAGAGTTTGTCCTTTATGAAATAATCCAATTCTTCTACCTGCTTGCCATGACTTAAATTTGCATATACATACTTAAAATCTGTGTCTTGAGCATATTGTTCAATATAGCTTTTGTGAATCACTGAATTATGCTTAAGAATTGTGGATGCATTTATGATTGGTCTTGATAACATGTTTGCAACCTTATTATGTATGCATTTCTTATATCTGATTACAAGATGAAATTGTTGTAAGAAACCCATCCAACGATAGTGTCTTGATTGTTGCAATTTAGTTTGTGAGTGTAAATATTGTAGTGGTTGATGATCTGTATGTATGATTGTTTCTTTTCCCATTATGTAATGTTTCCACTTTTTAACACTCTATACTAATGAATATAATTCCTTATCGTATGTAGGATAGTTAGCTACTGTTGATGTGAATGTCTCAGAATGAAAGCATATAGGCTTTCTGTGTTGCATCAACACTGCCCCCATGGCATATTCACTTGTATTTGTCTCGATCTAAATGGTTGTTGAAGATCTGGCAGTGCTAGTATTGGTGTTGTACTGATCCTTTCTTTCAATGTGTCAAAGGCTTTCTATTATTTGCCTCCCCACTGAAACACTTGTTTCATACTTGTCAAAGCATGTAGAGGAGCTGCAATCAAAGAAAAGTTAGCAATAAACTTTCTCCAGTATTGTGCTGCCCCTAAGAAACTTCTAACTTCTGTAGCAGTTTTGGGCTTAGGCCAATTTACAATGACTTTGACCTTAGAGGGATCTATCTTCAATTCACCACCCTCTACAATATAAACTAATTAATTTAAAGATGTCCTGCCAAATTCACATTTTGACAGTTTTACATAGAGATTTTCTCTTTTTTAACACATCTAAAACCTACTTTACATGCTTTATATGTTCATCCCATGTCTTACTAAAAACAATAATATCATCTAAGTAGACTATTACAAAATCATCAATGAATGGCCTAAAAACATCATTCATGACATGCATGAATGTAGCTAGAGCATTGGTCAAGCTGAAAGGCATAACCATCCATTCATAGAGTCCTTGCTTCGTTTTGAAAGCAGTCTTCCATACATCATGTTCTGAAACCCTGATCTGATGGTAGCCGCTTCGCAAGTCTAACTTAGTGAAGTAAACTGCATCTTTCAACTGATCTAATAAATCGTCAATGTGAGGAAGAGGATAACGATTCTTTATTGTTATTTTATTTAATGCTCGAAAAGAAATGCACATTCTCCACGAACCATCTTTCTTACTTACCAACACAATAGGCGATCCGCATGGTGAAGTGCTTGGTCGAATAAACCCTTGATTGAGCAATTCCTGTAACTGCTTCTTTATTTTTGCATTTTCTAGCGCTGATAACCTGTACATTCCAATGTTAGGAAGAGGAGCATCCGGATGCAAATAAATCACATGTTCTATCTGTCGCTTGGGAGGAAGCCCTTTAGGCTCTTGAAATAGAATATCATAATCAGAAACAACTTTAACTAAATCTACTTTCTGTTTAGGATTACAACCTTGCAAAGCATCGGATTTATCAAGATCCTTTGCATTTACAATCATAAGTAAAAATTGTTTACTTGAATTTATAATTCTTTTCATTCGTCCTGAATTTATGAGAGAGTAGTTATCTTTGAGTTTATGAGCTCTTAATACATATTCGATTGCATCTTTGGTGAGTTAATACTTATTTTCCCTTCGATAGAATACATCATTTCTATCATACAAATATGGAATCCCTAGTACAATTCCACATATATCCAATGGGACTATATCTAATTCAACCTCATCTACAAACTCCGATCCAATTGCAAAACGAAGTTTGCATTGTTTCGTAACCTGTAGTTTAGTTTTATCAAAAACCCAACCCAATGGGTATGGATTTTTATGAGGTTTTGTTTCAATACCCAATTTCTTTACAATTGATTCAACAATCAAATTAACTTGAGAGCCACTATCAAACAAAGTATCAATTTTAGTATGCTTGGAAACGACTCTAATATGAAATAACTCATTTCTTTTCCTCTCATAATTTTCATTATCAACAAAATGCGAAGAAGTACTTGTAGATGCTTGAGAATTGTTACCTTTTATACTTGTAGCTGTAATTGTTGTTTCATCTCCTGAATCTGATCCCAAGTCCTTTTTCATAGTAGCAGCATTCTTTCGCTCTTTATTCCCAAAATTTTTAGGCTTCAATTCTGGATGCAGTACCCAGCAGTGTGCCTCATCATGTCCTTCATTCTTACAATGAGTGCATGTAGGCTTTTCTTTCTTCACAGTGTTCGCTTTCCTTTCCTTCCATTTTTGTTTATTCTTTTCTTAATTCTTGATTTCAGTAGATTTAGATGACTTTCCAACATCATGAGATACATTTTTACCCCTAGCTTCTAGATGAGTTGCTTGAATTGATACATCATCTAAGCTAGTTGGATTAAACATTAGTATGGTATGCCTCAAATAACTATGTAAGCCACCTATGTATTTCAATAATGTTTCTGGTGAGTCCAATGATATTCTTAGTGTCAAAGCTCTTTTACGAAATTCCTGAGTGTAACTTTGCACACTTTGATCCTTTAACTGATGCAATGTTTGCCAACTCATCATATCTTGTTGCATATAAGCCAAAGGATAAAATTGTTTTTTAATAGCAGAAACAAATTCATTCCATGTCGAAATTATTTTACCATGTTTTTGGAGATCTGCTTGTGTCTTGTCTTCCCACCAAACAAGTGCGGTTCCTCCAAGACGAAGGCTAGCAAGCTGGATCTTCTACCTTTCTGAAAAAACTTTCTGTACCCTGCAATAAACTTCAATTTGTCTTATCCAATTATCAAGCTTTTCAACATTAAGCTCGCCATCATAAATTGGCAAATAAAATTTTACATCTAATTTGATCAAAGAAGATTTCTTCTTCTTCTTTTTAGAAGAACTAGATTTATGAGAAGAAGACAATGATGACGATGATGGTGATGATGGAGGAGATGGTGGAGGTAATGAAGGAGGCTTTTCCCTTGATTCTTTGTCTGGTTTAGGTGATGAAGTGCCTTCACCTTTTCCCTTTTTAAACTCATTATACATCTCTTCTACCATCGCACGTATTGTTATGGAGCTGTCCAAGAATTGAGCTTCTGATTCGAATATGTGTTCTTCCATCATCTTCTTTTGTGAAAATACCCTTGCAATCTCTAGATTTACTTCAACAAGTTCTCCTTCTCCTCGTTTGAACCAACCCTGAAGGTCATGGCTCTTACCGGTACTAACTACTCTTATGATACCGATGAGAGAGATTGATAAAGCCAACCCTTTAGTCCGCTGCACTGCGGTAGGCGGGGGAATCTAAATAAAGGAAGGCGGTTCCCAGTGAATATGTGATATCCGCTTTCTTTCCATCTACACTCTGGTGCATAATGAAAAGTTAAGCCAACCAAGTCAAGGAAATAGATCCCCAGGTAAGATCCGAAATAGGCATACCACCACCTTACTTGGGCTTTGACCTAGTAAGCATTCAAATCTTCACATGACATTGTCAAACCTTTAAAAATTAACCTTAAGCTCTGATACCACTTGATATGTTTTATTAAAAAGGTATTATTGACGTCTATGTGAGTAGCTTATGTTACTTAGTGCAATAGATCGATAATATTGTGAATAACATAAACAAAATAAGCAAATGAAAACACATTCAAACACATCAACACAGCAAGAATTTAACAATGGAGTTCACCAAACTTCCTGGCTACGTCTTCGGGTCCTTAGCTTCCAGTGCTGACCGCTTTATTTTGTCTTTAAAATGTTTTTACAAGTATGAGCTCAAAAACAGAAGCTCAAATGAGAAAATGGACCTCACCATTGTGACGGGCTCGAAATTTCGGAAAAAATGAGTATAAAATTGCCTATAGTCCACCACTGTGACTTCCAGACCCCCTGGAGAAATTCAAAACCACCTCTGCCTTTCAGAAAACTGCCTTCCCTGCACAAAATTGCCTCGGACTGTGCGTTGGTGGTTTTGCGCTGGTTCAGCTCTGCGCTAAATTAAGATGAAATTGGTGTCTTGGTTTACCAAGCTCCACCGCTTGGCTTATTGGTCATCGGACTTGTGCGAAGGCGTTTGTATATAGTGTTTTGGAAGGTCGGTGGTTCGAAACCGCCGCCCGACCCTTCTGTCTATCTTCGGTGGTTACATTATATATATGGAAATATATATATGCGCAACATAAAATATGTGATAAGGTTTTGGCGGTCGTGGGGTTGACCCCGACTGTTCGGACCTTTTCTGGTGGAAGATCCGATACACAATAAATACAATATCTTCACATTCATTATCAACTGTCATGGTGGCTTTCCGGTGAGTGAACTCCACCGAAAACGTTGGCATTCCGGGAGGTCAAGGGTTCGATCTTCCCTGGTCCCCAAAATTTTGGAAATGAGGCCATATTGGGAAAAATTCGGGTTGCCATGTGTTAGCCCCGGATTGACCCGTTCCAACCAATCAAACTCTGACACGTCACTGATCTGCTGACATCACCCTGGACATGTGGTGTATTCCCAGGACGACATGTGTTCTACTGACATCATCCTAACTGTTGACTTGACCATTGACCATTGAATGTTGACTTTGACTTTGACTTTTTGTCATTTTTCCCTAATTTGTCATAAACTATAACTAGCCACAACTTCTTCATGCAAACTCGGTTTTATGTGCCGTTTGCACCGTTGGAATCCTGTCGATGGGCACTTCAGCTTGATCCTATTTTCATATGCATTTGAAGACTTTGATTTGAAGGCAAAACTGAATCCATTTTGGATCATAGAGGGCCATAGAAGGCAATGCAGAGAGCCCACGCAGAATGATGCAGTCTGACGTAGGGACTGCGTAGAGAGACACACAAAGTGACGCAGATGGAGGCCGTGGGTCTTTCGGGTGTTAGAAAATATCCAAAGGGTTCCAGAGAATTTATCTCAAGTGTTTTCTAAAGAAGTCTGCCAGTCTTTTCCTTGTAAAGAATTTCATTGTTGAAGAATAATATATAAACCCTCATCTGTTGCACCAGTTTTCCCACAATGGGTTTTTCCGAGGACAATTGTCCAAAAATAAGTGTGTACATGTGATTTATTCTTATGCTTGTATTTCTTATTGTTCCTTTCTCTACATATACTTAAGTGAATTTTGCAGTATTATTTATTTCAAATTTTACTGGAAGAATTCTGTAAATAACTTATTGAAATAATAATTAGGAGAAATAAATATATCACTACAAAAATATTTTCTGGATTGAAATTTTCACATGGTATCTGAGCCAAAGATGAGTAACAGGAGCAGAGAACTGGCAATAGAACATAGATCAGACATTGTTACAACAACAACTCGGAAGGGTTCACACAGTTCTCCAGAGAAGAAGGGAAGCATGGAAGAACATATGGATCATGATGTTTCTGTTCTGGCATCCAGATTGGAAGAAGAATTTGCTTGTGTGTCAAGCTTTGCTTCTTCTGAGATCCATTACATTGATAGTGGGGCTTCTGCTCACATGAAGGGAGTGCGAGAATGTTTCTCAAACTACCAAAAAGAGCAGATGAACTTTAAAGTCACCATGGGCAATAAGGAAAAATGTACCTCTATTGGAAGAGGTACCAGAGTTTTTCAAATGGAAGTTGGTAATAAGCTTCAAGCCACTAATGTACTGCATGTGCCTGGTTTGGGGATCAACTTACTCTCTGTGTCACAACTTCAAAACAAAGGCTATGGCGTTTACTTCATTGGCAATAGAGTATACGTCAAACACTCAAGTTGGAAGAAGAAAGCACAAATCGGAGTCAGGAGCAATAAACTCTACAAGTTACAGCTCGAATCCCCAATGACACTGATAGACATCACTGATGAGAAGGACTTGAATGAGCTATGTCACATGAGAATGGGGCACTTGCATCATGGAGCATTAAAAATTCTCAAGAATATTGTCACGGGAGTTCCAGAACTGAGCACCAAGTGAGACGATTTCTGCAGAGGGTGTGTATTGGGAAAGTATGCCAAGGTAGCATACCATAGAAGCAACAATACGGTTAAGAGTGTGTTGAGCGGGCCAATGTCCACTAGAGCTCTTAGTGGTGCTAAATATTTTTCCACCTTTAATGATGACCATTCCAGGAAGACCTGGATCTACTTTTTGAAGACCAAGGAAGAAGTCTTTAGCCGATTCAAGGAGTTTAAAGCTCTGGTAGAGAATCTGACAGGAAAGAAGATCAAGACATTACGATCAGACAATGGTGGAGAGTACACGGATAAAAACTTCACAAAGTTCTATGGAAGATAAGGCATCAGAAGAGAGTGGATTGTGTTATCACTCCACCGGATCTTCGAAGGCTGAGAAGGAGACCATCAAAGGTAACCACATACCACTTTAACCTAGTAGCTAGCCCTACTAGGTTGAGAGTGCTCACTCAATGAGATCACAGCCAAATTGATTGGATGAAAGAGATTTTAGGCTAGATATGAATATTAGGGTTTGGTTGTTTTTAGAGGGTTTATGCTGGATGGTGAATTAGGTCTAGGAAAAACTAGGTCAGGGCTCTGAAAATCAAATTTGCAGAGATGTAATGGGGCAACGTAGGTACACACTTTAGCACTTTAAAGATCTTTGGGTAATATGGTAGATTGATAGGGCTTAAAAACAAGCATGAATTCGTTTATATCAGAAGAAAATGAACATAAATGTGAGAGCTTCTCCAAAACAGAGCATCAAATCAATGAATTATGCTTATCAAACTTAGAAATCAATCACATAAGACATGCAAATGAAGATGGAAGGCACAATACTTTCAAACATATGATAATAGAAGAAGAAACACTGCTGAAACACATACCACATGAATCCCACCACAATAGCTGCAAACTCTATCTATTAGATCCTGCGAAAATCACAAAATACACTAGTGTTCCAAGCTTAATTACACAACATCCAACCTTTGGAAATGATTACAAAATGTCACATATAGGCAAATACATATAGGACAAGTCTTCGGGTTGAAAATCCTATTTAAGGCTCATCGTAAATGCCTTTGATGAGTCCTCACCTAAAGCTTAAGATAGTTGACACATTTTCCAATATTTTAGACAAAGTTTAGGAGAGCTTATATCCACATTAATTACAAATTGCCACATATAGTGAGGCAAAAACCAACTAAGAAGCTTAAAATAAACCTAATCGATTACAAGATATCGAATTTGCTACGATACAATGCTCAAAATGGTTTCTAGACCAGATGGGTCGCACCAGCATGCATCAAAACAGGATTTAGCAGAAAGGTCGCAGAAGGGTTGCGCCAGTTGAGAGCTGATTTTGGCTGACTTGTAGGAGTCCAAACGACATTCTGAAAGTTGGGTTGAGTAGCCCCACATGTCTACTTTCTGATGAGCCATCAAGCTCCAAAACATACCCACATGAAGGTCTCTGAAACCTGATTTTTCCAACCTCACTCAAAAGCGTCGCACCAGTCCAGATTTAGTGGCAGAAGCATGAAAAAAGTGAGGTTTTTGAGTTTTTCATCAAAATTAGAAGCTATCATGGAAAACCCACTTCAGATATGGATTTTTCTCATCATTGTATATCCATCCATGTAGAAAAAATCTCATTTGGATGCCCAAGGAAAAAGGGTCGCACCTCTGCGTGGCGCTTCTGTGGGTCATTTTCTGTAAAATTTCAAAAAATTTCAAACTGCTCCAAAATTTTCAGAATTTGTTCCATGACTGCTATGGATGATAGGCTAAACATCCAAGGATGTTTTAGCCATCAATTTCACTCCTTGACCTCTTTTTGTTGACTCCCTTTGCTTGCCTTGGTATTCTTGCAAATTTCTTTTCAATTACTTAATTTTTACTTGTGCAATTTCATTTCTGGTTTGATATCGGGCAACCATATTTTTGTGAATCTTATTATCCCTGTTTTCATTCTTCAAGAGCTTTTCTAGGTGAATGTTGACCTTGTCAAGCCAAAACTCCTTGTCTTCATTGATTTCTTTAGCCATCCTCTCCTCAAAAGTAAGCTGCTCATCTATAGGGTTTTGTTCTTTGTTTTTCTGAAATGCCTTCTTGAGACCCATAGTTCTTGGTCTCTTCCTCTTCACTTGGTTTTCATGTTCATCAGGTTTAGCCATTGTTTTTCCCTTTTCCTGTTTATTTTCTTCAAACAACCTCTTCTCCAAAATAAATTGATTTGTCTTCAATTGACTGTTTTCCTGCTTAAGAAAAGAAATGATAAATTGAGCCCTTGCTAAGTTATCTTGGAGCTCTTTAATATGAGCATCCTTGTCTTTGATTTCCCTCTGCAAGTTTTCCTGGTCATCATGGTCCTCCACGTCAACCAAATCAAAATCATGTTCCTCCTCATCATGCATGGATGTCTCATGCAATGCTGATGGTGATCCCTGTAATGAAATAGGATTGTTCCCTTCCTCATTCCGAGGAGTAAACACAAGCCTTATGCCTCTCTTATAGATGAGAGTAACCTCAGGCCTAGGCCTTTTTGAAGACTGAGCATGTTTTCTTGATGATCCAAGCTCCATTGTCTATGTAGACATTGACCTTGACGGTGTTGTTTTGCTAGGAGAAAGAGTAGGACTAATATCAGAAGCAGTTTTTAGTCTATCCAAGAAAGTTTGCCAAGTGATTTGCTTGGCTGAAAGCTAATGCATAACCAAAATCTTGATTAGGCTATGGTGAAATAGATTGTTAATCTTTTCAGTCATCTTCAACACACTTCTAAACAAAAAATTTGACAGATTAAGTGCTCTTGTAGAGGTGAAGTGCATGAGCAACCTAACATGATACCTGTATAATCTGGAAAATCTCCCTTCACATGTAAACATATTTCATAATGATCTTCATCAAAGGGGCATACTTGTTAAGGAGAAATCTAAAAGGAAACAAATGCTAAGGAACATCTCCGATGTTAGGTTTTAGGAACATTTTATAATAATCAAATTGTAATTCCATGTCCTTGAACCAATTTTCACCCTAATTTGGAATACCTGTGGCTGAAGATATAATGTCTGTTGAAACACAGAACTCAACACCTACTATGACAGCTCTGTCTATGTGAAAATTTTGGGCAAAGAGGCTGGTCAAAGGAAAATGAGAGCCAACCTCTGTGATCATCTCACAAAACTTCATACAACCAGCATTTATAAAACATCTTTTAACAAATGGAGAGGCATTGATTTCACTCAGACTGATTGGCTCAAATCTTGAATGATATCCTCCCTTGTGCACTTTCTTTTCACTCTCTCTTTCGCTCTCCATGAGATTTGTTGAAGGATAGTACCCTAGCTAAGTTAGGGTTTGGATAATAGGTCACAGTGGTTTTGAAAACAGAGGAAAGGTAGTGATGGGATGGAAGTTTCCTCAAGGGTTTTGAGGAGACAAAGGGAAGTATGACATTAATTTTGCAAATTTATTTCATAAGATGAAATGGTGTGGTGAGTAGTTTGTGAATTGTGCAATGGAAACTTAGCAAAAGGCTAGGGTTTGATGAAATCGATGGTAAATAGGTAGTGAGTGATAGGAAGTGAGTAGGCTAGGGCTTTCATGAAGTATAGGTGACAATGTAGGATAGTAGAAGCTAGGATTCCTTCATTTAAAACAATGGAGAATGAAAAATGCTAAAAACTTTGTTGGAGAAAACCCTGACAAGAAACCACTTTATCTTTGATAAAGTTGCTTGACAAGATGGTGTAGATGATTACTTACTGATTGTAGAAGCTTTATGGATCTTTGAACAATCTTTGGAAGCTAGCAAAACTTTGAATTTCGCCCTGAAACGATGAAGAAACTCTGCATTTGAAACCTTTGGCAATTCTGCAGAAAGGTCGCGAAAGGATCGTAGAAGGGTCGCAAAAGGGCCACACCCACAAAAGGGTTGTGAAAGGGTCATGCCTGACAAAAAGGTCACGAAAGGGTCGCACCTGACAGATGGGTCGCAGAAGGGTTGCGACTCTCTGAAAATGCAGAAAAAACCCTCCTTTTCTCACAAATTTCACCTTCTCTTAATTTGCACAGTGATGTCAAGGGGAACAAAGACATATAGAGTAAAAATGAGTTTACTTTTGCTCCTCCATAGGCCTTTATGATTTTCTTTTGATGTCTTAGTAATTAATGAGGTAGGATGGCCCACCTCACTAATTCATCTTTTCTTTTAGCCCTTTGAACTTTAGAACCCTTTTTTGGAACTTTGGAACCTTAGAAACATTATTACATATAAAAACATAAATTACATTTGACAACAAAATTTATTGAAGATGTTTTCCTATTTCCACTCCAATTGTTGAATTTTATGCATGAAATGGCAGTTTGGTGACCTTGAAATCCTAATGACCTAATGGAGACTCTTAACTGAATGGAATCATGATGGAGATGATTGAAATGATGATGACAACCTCTGAATGATGATGCACTCAACTTATTTGATGACAAGAATCAACAATTTAAAATTTTGGAAAGAGTTGAAACAATCCTAGACCTAATGCCAAGTGACCAAATTTTTGCTTGAAGACTTATTGAAATGACAAAAAATTGCCTTAGGGACATTATTAAGACATGATAAGAGTCCATTTGATCATCGGTGGGTTGAATCTTGTAATATAATTGTCTACGTATAGAACAAGATTCCTCATAATGCATTGGGTAAGATCACTCTAGAAAATGTCTTCACTGGCAGCAAGCCTGAAGTGAGCCACTTTAGGATCTTTGGCAATGCGGCATATTGTCATGTGCCCGAAGAGAAGAGAAATAAGTTGGATAAGACTGCAGAAAAGGGATATCTAGTGGGATACAGTGAGAACGCAAAGGCTTATCGTATATACATTCCTGAGAGTAGGCAGATAGTGGTACGGTGGAATGTGAAATTCATGGAGGAAAGCGCCTTCAGAAAATCCCGAGAGATGCCTTCTGTCACGCAGTCTGAGGAGGATCCGTTGGTCCAACCACAACGACCTATGGAGGGTAATACGAGTGCCTCTCCAAGGCATGGGGATCAAAGCGATACATCTCTCAAGGACTTGCAGGAAGGAGAGCAGGTGGATCCACCCACTACTAGTGGTAGGACGAGCAAGGGATTACGACAAATTCTGAGGGATGTGGAAGAGTTTGTCAGAGCCCCTCGAAATGAGAAGAGGCAACACAAACAACCTGAAAGGTACCAAGCTTTGTAGCGCAGGTTGGGGAACCATCTAGTTTTTGGGAGGCAGCTCAACACCAAGTATGGGTCGATGCGATGGTGGAGGAGTACAATTCCATCATGACAAATGATGTCTGGAAAGTGGTTCCTAGGCCTCAGGACAGATCAATTATAAGTTCGAGATGGATCTACAAGATCAAATATGTTGCAGATGGTAGCATCGAGAAATTTAAAGCCAAGTTTGTGGCTAAGGGGTACGTTCAAAAGGAAGGGATAGATTATGAAGAGACCTTCGACCCGATAGCGCGATTTACTTCTATTAGATCTGTGATATCCCTTGTTGTGCAAATGGAATGGGAGATACACCAGATGGACGTCAAGACTGCGTTCCTGAATGGGGTGATAGTAGAAGGGATAGATTATGAAGAGACCTTCGCCCCGATAGCACGATATACTTCTATTAGATCTGTGATATCCCTTGTTGCGCAGATGGGATGGGAAATACACCAGATGGATGTCAAGACTGCGTTCTTGAATGGGGTGATAGTAGAAGAAGTATATATTGAACAACCAAAGGGCTTTGAGATGCATGAGTAGAAAACTCATGTGTGCAAACTCGAGGGCCTTGTATGGATTGAAGCAAGCCCCTAGAGCTTGGTCTGGTCGAATTGACATCTACTTGCAGAAAATGGGATTTGTCAAGAGTGACGCAGATCCCAATCTCTACTATCTAAGAGTAGGGGATGATCCTCTTATACTAGTGATGTATGTAGATGATCTATTCCTAATAGGATCATCTAGGCTTATCAAGGATTGCAAGGAGAATTTCACTGCGGAATTTGACATGAAGGATCTAGGGCTGATGCATTATTTTTTGGGGTTGGAAGTTTGGCAACAAAAGGGTGAGATCTTCCTTGGTCAAGGAATATATACTATAGAAATTGTGAAAAGATTTCAGATGGAGGACTGTAGACCCATGGCTACTCCAATGATTACCAATTGGAAGAAAATTGACACGCCTAAAGATGATGAGGTTGACCCTACATTGTATAGGAAACTCATAGGTTCTTTGATGTAGCTGGTAAACACAAGAACAAACATTTGTTATGTTGTCAATACTCTCAGTCAATTCATGGTGGAACCTAGGAGGGCTCATTGGGCAGCAGCCAAACATGTTCTCAGATATTTACAAAGAATAGTCAACCTTGGACTGAAATACACCAGAGGCAATGACATCAAGTTGAGTGGGTTCACTGACGAAGATTGGGTTGGGAGCCCAGTAGATCGGAAAAGTACCAGTGGGTACTGTGTCAATATTGGATCAGGGATGACCTCCTGGTGCAGCAGGAAACAAAAATTTGTGGCCCTGAGCTCCGCAAAAACTAAATATATGGCAACAAGCACTGCTTCGTGTGAGGCCATATGGCTTCGAAAGCTGCTTGTGAACTTACTAAAGGCAAAGATGGAGGCGACCAACATTCTATGTGATAATCAAAGTTACATCAAGCTCCCTGAGAATTTTTTTTTTCATGATCGGTCAAAGCACATTGACATTAGGTGTCATTTCATCAGAGACTGTGTCCAAAGGGGAGTTGTACAAATGGAGTACACTCCTACAGGAGAACAAGTGGCAGATATCCTCACGAAAGCTCTGGGGAAGACTAAGTTTGTCTATTTCAGAGAAAATATGGGGATGATCAAGAATCCATTTTAGTAGTAGGAATGGATAGGTTCAAGATTCAAAGGGAGCTGCAGTACAGATGAGGAATTCACAGTGATAGTGTCATGGGAAACAATACAGAAGGCAACAGCACAACAAATGAGGGGCAACAACTAGGCATCAGCAACGCAGAGGATGCTTCAAGACAAAGAAGCGTGCAACAGACATTTTGCTAGAACACTTACCTCGCTAAGAGGGAGTGTTGATTTTTGTAGCATCAGAAAGTGTTCCAAGCCTCAAAATTTGTAAAGAGGCTTGGACATTAGTATTCCAAAGAACCCATAAATTGTTTGTGGAAATTCCACTCGGTTTATGTTTATTAAAATAATTAATTATTTTAATGTAGACCCAAAGTCTAAACTTATGGAAATTAAATGATTAATGGGTATTAATAAAACATAGTGTGAATCTTCTAGAGAACGAAGATCATGTCAAGTTTTAATTTTGGCCATTGATTAGACTTCTAATATGGGTCGTTGATTCGTCAATGAGAAGATTATAAAAGAAGACTTGAGGGTCATTTGGAAAGTAAGTCGGACATACACTTAGTAACCCGAAGGAAGTCGATTATGAAGGAAGAGAATTTGATTTCAGAGGGATAGTTGCAGGGCAGAGTTGCAGAGGCAGAAGAAAGAGAGGGAGTCAACAGTGACAAAGGTTGAGGAGAGAAGGACGCGGAGGGCCACAAAAGGCAGCGCGGAGAGCACACGCAGAGTGACGTAGTCTGACACAAGGACTGCACAAAGAGCCCACGCAGAGTGATGCAGTTTGACGCAGGGACTGTGCAGAGAGACACACAAAGTGATGCAGAGGGAGGCAGTGGGTCTTTCAGGTGTCAAAAAATCTCAGAGGGTTCCAAAGAATTTATCTTAGGTGTTTTCTAAATAAGTCTGCCAGTCTTTTCCTTGTAAAGAATTTCATTGCTGAAAAATAATATATAAACCCTCATCTGCTGCATTGGTTTTCTGGCATTGAGTTTTTCTGGGGACAATTGTCCAAAAATAAGTGTATACATGTTATTGATTCTGATGTTTGTATTTCTTACTGTTCCTTTCTCTGCATATATTTAAGTGAATGCTGCAATAGTATTTATTTTGAAATTTACTGGAGGAATTCTGCAAATAACTTATCGAAATAATAAGTAGGGGAAATAAATCTATCACTGCAGAAATATTTTCTGAATTGAAATTTTCACAATTGAGGTTGAATAAGAGATAAGACAATGCCTTTCACTTATTGTCTATACATATTATTTTTCTTTCTAGTCATTTCTTTCTTTCCTTCTTTTCGTATAACCTTCTCGTATTTATTTGCTTAGCTTTTTGTTAAGTTATTTTTCATGTCTTTTGCTTCTTTTTTTGTTTATTTTGTTTCAAGTGTTCTTCCTTTAACTTGCACCAATCAAGTGTTTGTAGTGTCATATCTTCATTACATTTGGACTTACCTCTGATATGATCGATATATGTTCTTATTCTCTGTAAATTTTTATGCTAACATCTCTACCTTTGATCAGCAAAATTATTTTCAAATAGGAAAACAAGAGGCCTCTTATGTTTGAGTGCAAGATGATACTGATATGCTGTTAGTCATTTCCTCATCTTTTACCTGCATAAAAACACCACAGGTAATGTCTTTTCCTCATTTCTCGCATCCATTGCTTCCTACCCTTGTATGAAAGCTTGCTTACACTCTCTCGTTGATGAGAGCTTTATTCATTTGACTCTAGAGATCCTAAGTTCTGGTCTATTTCTCACATCCCTCTCTGTGGAATCACTAGAATGTTGAGTCACCTACCTACAAAGGCACAAACCACTGCGATACTTATAAGTCCACCTCATGAAAACAAACAATGAAAAAAAGTTCAAAATTAAACTATAACATAAATGGTAGGTGGGGTCCCATCTCCCTTGGTATAATAAGGAGATAAATCTGCAGTTTCATAGTGAAAATTCCCATAGAATCAGACAGAACTATAACTTTTGACAAAATTCCTATCAGATTTCGGACAGAATTATCACATAAAAATAGTTAAATTTGTCCACTTGTTAATTTGCTCCTACATAAATAATGTGCAAAAACAGATAGAAAAGCAAGTTAGTAGAAAGCTGCTGCTATACCTCAAATTTGATATTTTTCTACCACTTAGATTCTTGTTTCTCATCTCTCGGCGGTAAGCAATGGCTTTCACCCCTTACATCCTTTATAAAATATATTTTGCTGGTAACAAGTGACAAGAAAAATGCAAGCTTGACTATATACAACTAGTAGAACACAGACGAGGTTACAATCTACAAATTCATTTAATGATTAAAATATTACTTTTGTACTGTTTATTTGACACTTAATTACAGCTTTCCAACATATAAAATCGTCAATTTTGCACTATTAGATTATACAGTAATACATAAATATGATTTAAATTCCTGAAAATTGATAATAATTTTGTTCAAAAGAGAAATTTAATTCTTATCCACAAGAGACTAGCTAAAGAACTGGGGCAAATTTATGTAAGCAATGGAGAATGCCTGGAGAGAAAAAGATGGGAATACTAAAATTTTTGGGATCAGGAAAGAAAGAGAAGTGGTATTTACAGTGTTCTATTAATGATAGTTCTTCGACTGTGTGAACCTCCGTTCAGAAGAATATCTAACCCTTGCTATAAAACATAGGATGGCCATTTATAGGTAATTGATATTGTCATGTAGATCCCTTTCAGAGAATTTGCTGACAGTCCACCGCAAAAATAAGGTCTTTAAATAATATTTGTAACTAGTGAGAACTATTTTCACAATATATAGTGTTTGTGTGGAACTTTGAATTGTTTTCTGAATACTAAAGTAGACGAGAACCTATCAACTGTGGAACTCCTTCTGAGGCAGCAGTTGTGTACACATGAATCTCATCAATATTGAAGTAGGAAGTTGTCACCACTTCCGAAGCTATCAGATATGCTCATTTTCTGAGAGTTCGATTCTTTTCAATGACTAAATAAAGATTAATATTGACCTTTTTATCGAGTACACTGGTCTGCAAAGAGTAACACTGGTATATCACATCCTATGGTGGCATCGATAACTGTTCTAGATATGACGTCATCACATTGTAAATTTAAGCATGTAAGCCAAACATGCAGACTTGGAACCACTTATTATTGATAGAATATGCCATGTTTAAATCCTGATTATTTCAATATCTCCAAGGTTCCAAACACAATAAGGTAGCAATTGTGTACACGTGAACTTCATCTGTACTGAAGTGCTAAATCATCCTAGCAGCTTAAACTTTAAGATATGCTCATCTATCTCGGAGTAGGATTCTCCCGAATTACTAGGGAAACATTAATATTTGAGTTTATCTAGTGTACTATTCTCCTAAGAGCAAATATTAACACTATAATATTTGGCCTTCCTATGATGGCATTGTTCCAAATGCAAAGTGCTAACATTAAAAACTTGGACATATAGGTTGAACATGCAGTTACCGAGAAAATCTTCATTTGTACAAGACGCTAATTATTTCAATAGTTCAAAACACAATACAGCAGCAATTGTGTACCTGTGAATTGAAGTGGGAAGTCACCATAACTACTGAAGCTATTACATATGCTTGTCTTCTGAAAGCAAGATTTTTTCGAATGACATTTCTAATCTGGTATACAACTTTGCAAGGAGTTGTACTTATATATATTACCTTGCATAATGTCATCATTCCAAATGTAAAGTAGTTACATTGAAAATTGTGTATATAGCCAGAAAATGCAGAAACTGAAAATAATTTTTAGTAGGTAACAACACACATATCCTGATTATTTCAACGATTTGAAATCAATAATTCTAGCTTAAACAGACCAAGAACTGGAGTGATGCCTCTAAAAATATAATCGATCCATTAATTTATTAGTCTATATCATAGAAATCTAAGCCAATTGAAAAAAATGCACAAAACATTGCTCGAGCTTCACATTTGACAATATTACTATCAAATGAGTAAGGAATCAGAGCTTTCTATATCAATTTACAGAATGCAACCTTGACCTTTCAAACTCGAATCTAGAATATATTGTCCAATCGAAGTTTTCACCAAACTCTAAAATGTATGTGTGATACTTAACTAATGATAACCTATGACCAACGGATATGTAGGCCTCAATCTTTCTTTTTAACAGTGAATACAATCGGGATTCATTTTCCAAGTCCAGTGCACTTGTAGCTTCATCCAAGAAAACCATGTGGGGTTCATGCAGGAAAAGCCTAGCAAATGCTAATCTCTGTTGCTCACCACTACTGAGTACATCTGCCCAGTCACAGCAAACACCAAACCCCCCAGTTCTTCCAGGCAGATCAGCCAATGAGACATCTTCAAGGTAACTCAACAGTTTTTCATCGCTCAGATATTTAAAGCTGCTATCAGATACTGGAAAGAGTAATTGATCCCGAAGTGTACCAAGTGGCATATATGGCTTCTGTGGGAGGAAAAACATTTCCTTTTGGGATGGTCCATGGATTACCCCTTCACCTCTATTCCACAGTCCTGCTATAACTCGCAACAAGGAAGATTTACCACATCCTGAAGGCCCCATTATCAACAGTGATTCTCTGGGAGAGAGAGAGATATTCAGATTTTTTATAAGAGTAGTTCGTAAGTTGGGAGTTGTTATGTGTAATCCTGTAATAACTAAACCTTTTCCTTCTTCTCGTGAGATATAACCTATGCAAGAAATGTTTAATAGGTTATACACAAGAAAACAGTCAGTTTAAAAGTGGAAGCTTTAAAAGCATGAAAATAATTTAGGCACTCATATCAAATAATGCAAGAAATGTTTGATAGGTTATACACAAGAAAACAGTCAGTTTAAAAGTGGAAGCTTTAAAAGCATGAAAATAATTTAGGCACTCATATCAAATATGAGGCAGGGAAGATAGGACATACCAATGGACTCCTCAGTTAGAGCTGTTGATTCCTCATACACCTGCAAAATTTTTGAGCTTTTCTGCGAGTGCAGATCAAGATGACAGAGCAAAGTTTGGTTGCCACAATGATTACTTAGAGCTCTAAGAAGCGCATCTAACCGCTCTGTCTGTGCAGCAAGACCACTGCTAAGTTCATGTAGAGTCAGTAATTGAAAATGACAAGCTGACAAAAAACATGATTTCTATTGATCGTGATTACAGATATGAAATAAAATTCATGTCCTTATGCGAGCTGTCAGTGCAACTAAAACCCATCTACAAACAGAGCACAAGCAGTGAAGTAGTGCCCAAGACATCTACCACAAGTAATATATCTGAGCTACATATAGTCATAGAGCAATGAAATAAAAGAAAAATAAACTAATGTATACTGACAAAATCACTTCTTCTGTGGGGTGTTGATATGAGCACAGTGGACAATAAAGTAAAATACATACAAGAAAACAAACAAGAGAGCATGGATGCAAGCACAATAAGAGACTTCCAAACGATGCTTATATTCATGTATTTATAAAAGTAAAGTCCAAAAACAGAATGGAATCGATCAACAGAGTGACTGATGGACCAATTAGTGGGAGATTGATAAAGCGATGAGCTTAGTTACTGATGGGTATCTGTTTCCTTGACTCGGTAGTGACGAATGGAGCTATCAACAGGTGTTGCTCTACTTAACTCCGGAGGGATGAGTAGAGTGGTTAGTGGGTGTTTGTCTCCTTGACTCAGGAGTTGAAATTAGAAGTTTATGTTACAATATGATAAGTGAGAGTAAGGTAGTGCTAGGTGAGATTCATACTTTAACTCTTAGAACACATATATACAGCCCATATATACTACATCGTCGACTAAGTCAACTATCACTCATCATTTCCTCCTGGTTGAGAGGAAATTGTCCCCATCTTCAGTTGATTGTACACACCTTTCAGCAAAAGACATAATAACCTATGGGAGTGACATAAGCTTGTTTGCTAGATTGACACACGGATGATGGAGAAGGTCAGGAAGAGATACTTTTGCAATAGGTATTTCCTCCTTTGCTTGGAAAGGTCAGCCTGCGTTATATAGAATGAATTGCCATCTTGAGGAGGAGGGAAGCAGGAAACTGAATTACTTAATACTAGGAGGCTCAGTGAACAACACCTCCAAAGCTTATGCAAATAATTCATAGAATCAGTAATGTGATAAGCTGCTTCTAATTCAACTAAACAAAATTTATTAATTACTAGGATAATTGTATCTTGTGGAAAGAGGTTTCATTATAAAATATGAAACTTTGTATTTTTACCCTTTGGTTCATGTGCCTTATCTCACATTAGCACTGGATTCCTCACTTGAAAGTTTTGGAGATGATGAATCGCATATGATGGTTCAAAACGTCGATAAAACAATCAATATCACTGTGATGGATCTGGAAACAAATTCCACACACAATACAAATCACAGAAGTCTAAATTTTGAAGTCTTGGAGATGATAAGTTCCTTTTTCAATCTTCTTCGTTATTGGATATGAATCTATCCATAAAAGTGGAAGCTTTGTATTTTATCCCTTCCACTCTGCACCTTATCCCACGTTAGCACCAGACCCCCAACTTGAAAGTCTTTATCTAAATAGCTTCTATCTAACCATCATTTTCCTAGGCTCTAATGGGCTACAAATTTCTGGTTTGCCTTGCTTCTTTCTTCCTCAAGCTTGAGTAGGGAATTGATCCTAATTTGCATTGCAGAAGAGTCATCACCTAATACCCTTTGGGACTGCTGTATAAGAGGTAGAAAAATGTTTGATGGGAGGATACGATAAGATAAGATACATTTTGGTCCAACAAATGGCCAAATGTAGGTAAAAAAAATGGTTCAAAGTATATGTGGTAAAAAAAGTGTGAGTGCAAAAGTGCCACTCCTATAAAAACAAGAAAGAAAGCCACTCTAAGATCTAGACGCAACTAACATAATGCTAAAAGGAAGATGCACTGCTCTAAAACTGAAAGCAATAGAGCCTTGCATTAAGTGCCTGTCGTCAAATGGAAGAGAGAGAGGGTCCTTTGAAGTTGAATGTGAAGCTCTCGTACCATTTGAGGCCAAAGGAAAGAATCTCTGTACAGAAATTTGGTTGGAGGGATTTAGCCTGGAGGATGTTTCTCTGTCAAGAAGAAGTGACCTGTTATTAGGATTTTGAGGAGGGGGGTTCCCTTCTGGTTAGATGTGAATTGTCCCAAAACCTCATATGGCAATCCCTCATGGGTCTCATGGTAAGGGGTTGTGCTGGTCCCTGGGGTCTCACCAATCCTAATTAATCACCTGAAGATCCCTAATAGCTGGCCATTTCCCTATTTATTGTGTTGCTACTACTTGTTCCCTAGGTCGTTTAAGCTCCTCAACTTAAGACTAGGTGAGGTCATCATCCAAGTAATCTTGTGGGGAACAAGAAAAGCTTTTGCTTGGCCTAGAGGGCTTATTACCCACCAAAAGTGGGTAACCCAAAAGAAGAAAAAAATTCTCCTCATTTGACAGCCAACCATCCAATAGTGCTATGATGGCCTACAAATAGCTTTACATCAAAGCTCTCCATATATGTTCCAATCAGTGCTCTCTCCCATCTGACAACATTTGAAGGAAGGTGGGTCATCCATTGGAAGGTACATTAACCATTCTTGTAATCATGTGCTTTTATTTAATGTTTTGGGGCATACTAATATGGATTATGAGCCAAGCTGGAAGATTGACCAATCTTGATTGCATCCTTGTTCCCATCCTTCACCTGGGAGGTTATCATTTTCCCCTAGTTTTTTGTTACCTCCCCTAAGGTCCTTCTTATGGGAGGGGCACTAATAGGAGGCACTTATTGATGTAACATGCCCAAAGTACTCAATACTTAGGACATTCCATGTTTCCCTTATTATCCACATCAATTCTTTGGGTTGATTGTCATTTGTCATTGGGACTAGCACCTTATATCATCATTAAGTCTGGGCTAGAGAATTTGCCACAAGACGTTGATGCAACTAAAAGAATAATAAAAGCATATAAAGCCACAATTAAAGAAAAGAAAAATGCAAAAGAAGGTTGGGACTTAGTAAGCACGTCGGAAAAATCCTAGCATGAGCTCTACCCACCTCATTAGCCATCACCCAATTCCTGAGCATACCATGCTACATCTAGAAGGAACTCTTGAACGTCCCAATGGAAATGTAATATCCCAAATGGGAAAATAATAGTAATACACAACAACGATAGACTAGAAACTATAGCAAATAAAATCACACCATTAACACATGAAAACTAGAGCCAAAAATATGATATGAGCAACTTTATTAATGCTTTGAAATGAGTACAATGTTGGTGCTGGATGGAATGCACCTGGGCCTGCTCAAGGCACACTGAAGCCTATCTCAAAACAAGCTGAAGTGACCCCCTTGAAATGGATTTCCGTGGCTCTGGTGCTGCGCTGCTCTGCCTAGAAATGCAGCTGCTGCAAACTTCAGACTATTAGTTGGGCTTCTTCTAGCGCTCAGAAAATTCCGGAACTTGAACACCAGACTCTACTCAGGAAACCCACAAAAACCCACGAAGGAATTGTGGAATGGCTAACCCTCGAAATTTGCCCCTGTTGGGCTTGATCCACTGCGCTATTGGCTGAAGATGCACACCTGAAGAATCCACTGCAAAACTTCCCCAAAAGATGAGCAATAACCCTGTTAGGAAGCACTCAGCTTCCCCAACCAAATCTCAGCTGCAAATCCCTCTCTTCTCACCTCCTGAAGCAACCTCTCTCCATGTGTTGCATCCTCCACTACGCAGTCACTGTGTCCTCCACGTAATCCCTAAAGTGAAAACGCTCCTCCTGTAATCTCCGTTGTGAAATGCTCCTCCAAAATGATAAGACTCCTCTCCTGAGCGTGTTGAAACCTTTGTTAAACTGAGAGGGGGGGTGAATCAGTTTAATGAATTCATGGTCTTGTTAAACTTTCATTTACACTTAATTACATCTTCATTTCATGATTAACTTAATGTACAGTGAGACCACAATCTTAATTAGTGAGCAACAGGTATTAAGTAGATTAAATACAGAGTATCAACACATAATCATCATGTACATAGACATCAGATATAAGTGGAAACCCATAAGGGAGAAAACCACATATTATTATTGATGTGATGCAAAGGCAAGCTCCAACTCCCTCTCACCACTGATTTTCTGTAGGCTCCAACCTACAGGAGGCTCCTACCTCAACGTTGCAAGCTACAACTTGCAAGGAAGCTCCAAATCCCATCTATTTTCTGCAGGCTACAACCTACAGGAGGCTCCTACCTCAGCCAGCTACAACTGACATCTATCAAGCTACAACTTGATATGGAAGCACCAACTTCCTCACTCTTACATAAAAGAAAACCATGTTGATTTACCTGAATATCAGCTCTGATCTATTCCTTCTTCACTATTGTCCACCAACCTTCAAATTTGTCTTATATCATCTCTAAATCTTCACAGCTTCTCTTTCTGCTCTTCCTTCTTCTTACCCTCTCTGCTTCATTTCTCCATTCTCTAACTTCTCTTTGTATATCTTTGTAATATTATTTATAGAGTTCTCCTCATCACTGTTTGTATTCCACAGGGAATTCGAAGTGATCAGCCATGACTCCTTGACTTCTTCCTTCTCATTTATTTGTCCAACTCATTCAGAAAAATATAACAATATGTACAAATTTCAATATTGCAGTGGAGTCTTGTTTTCCTAGGGAGACTTGCCTTTGCATCACAAACAATAAAAAATTAATTAAAACATTTACATTTACATTTGTAACTGATATATCTCATTCAACCCTTTCAATTCTTGGCTCACTGTATGTTTTTCTTTTCTGCTGCTGTAGTGTAACAAACCCACATTTTCATTCCTGTGCATTTCAAATTAAGATTCTACAAATCTGAATACCTTCACTGCAATGGTGTATCTACTGCATATATAACTTCTTTACAAGTTTTGCCCCAAATAAATCTCAAAGTCTCATGCATATAAAAATGCATTCCCATTAATTCCCAATCTTAGTTCACTCTCTGGAAAAATTCATAAACTCTGCATGTGGAAGCTTTAATTTCTCTTTTCCTTAAAGACCTGTGATTATAAAACATAAACTCACTTTATGAAATGGAAACAATACCTGTATTTGGAATAAAATCCAATAAGCATACTTCGGTCATACAGAAACCCTGCAATACAACCCAAATTCCTTATCTTTATGCGGAAGCTCTACTTCTCTTCTTCAAACCTATGGTTAAAACCATAATCAAAACCCCTCTTATAATATGTCGAATTAATATTCGAATATTCTGACTAAACCATTATATAAGTCTCGGCATATACTCGGTTTTATAACTTAGACCACAATGGTCAACAGGCCACATCATATTCCATACAAAGGTCTGACTTTGGTTAAACATAAACCAACACCATTATATAATGTTTTAATTCCAGTACTTACACATAGTCAGACCCATAGCTTTTGTCATCTTTATTCATATTAAACTCGACTTTGAATAAAAACCAAAGTGCCAGTCATCAAAATATGTATGCGCTCTTTACTAAATATTCTTATTGTACAAGGTTCGGCTTTATCATCAAACATAATATATATATCAACATAGATATATACTCCCCAATCAAATGTTAGGAACCATTCAATAAGCCTTGGTAACAAGAATTTGACCATTTCACTCACCATCGAATGTCGCCAGCACTTATATTAAATGAAGTCTTGAATTTGTATATATTCACTCACACATAATCAACGCTCCAATGTGCTCACCATCCATCAATCGCCTTGCCATATTAACTCTCTAAACTTGGGTTCTTAAAAACAATAACACTTTATAGGCGGAAGCATATCCTTTCTTCAATCCGAAGTTTAAACCATATCTTTTAGGAAACCCTTTTATAACTTATCAAATAAATATTGATATTGCGTAAAATGTATATGCGCACCCAACTTTAAGTAAAATCGAGCTAGCCCATATATCCGTAATGGTTCATATTTTATCAATCATCATAACCTTATCAATTCGAAAGCAAAATAACATTACCATACATTCGCCCATCCTTATCAAATCCGATGGTTGATGTTCCACCTCGCTCCAGCTCGACGTCTCCACCGTCGATCCACACCTTAATGCATTATTTAAATCTTGTATTAACCTTCGGATATATCCAACGGTTGATCTATTATCACGCTTCAACCCCAAATCCGACGGTAAACACGTAATATCGCGCAATTAACATGCCCGAGCCTTAATCTTCAAAATTTACGCGATAAAAGTGGTTTTCGATTAACCACTTTTGCCACGCGTCAATCAAGTAACTATATAGCGTTTTTTTCACAAAACCCACTTACCATTTTTTTGAAACGCGAAGACCACTTGTGGGTTTCAAAACAGCCTTTCCTGTTCATTCCTCACGATTCCATCCGCTCACTTGTTCAAGGTTCTGTTCTTCATCTTCATGGTTCCCTCTTAAACTTTCTTCACAGTCTTATATGCCTATCCTGCGGCTTCATTCCCTTTGCTTTTAATCGACCTTCGTTCACTTATGCTCCTCTGCTCTCAAATTTAATTCCGCTTCAAACCTTCCACTACGCATCTTTGCAATTGTATTATAGTTTCCTCTGCGTCTTCACTCATGATTCCACCATCCCTTCTATTACGTCCGTGCCATTGTTACAGTTCCATTCTTCGACTTCATTTCAACTTAATTCTTCCGCATATAAACCCTTTCATGATTTCATTGTTCTGCATTGATCCGCTTCAACCCTTGCTTCTAATTCCGATGTGCCATTAACTCAAATCTAGTGTGATTCTTTGGACCTTGATTCCTCGCCTTCTATTCAATGGAGTTCATGGTTGATCGATCCTTCCAGTGGTCGATACACCTCAATATATATATCTTGCAGATATGTATACAACCCTTGATGCTAACTCTGCGATTAATCACCAATTCCTCAACTATATACAGAATCACAAATTAAACCCCTTTACACAGAGTTTTACACTGCTCACAAACTCTGAATGATTAACTCATACTTTCACAAATAATTCAAGAAGTCTATGTATGCATGATCCAATCAATCAATAACACAGAGTTTCATATTTGCCACAGAAACTCAAGTATTCTTCATAAAGAATTCGACCAAGAATATATGTAATTTCCACACAGAACTTAGAAACAATTTCCTCATCAATATATACAATTCAGATCAATTTCCTTTGCTTCCTCTGCTCCTTGTCTGTCTTCGCTGCCTTTGTTGCCTCTGTTTCTTGTCTAATGCTGCTCCTTGCTTCTCTTTGCCATCAACGACAATATTTCCAATAGTCTCCCCCTTTGGCATTGATGGCAATACTTTAATACTTGCTTGCTTTCCTCCCCCTTTGACATCAATGGCAAAGGGTTGCACATTTTCTAATGTGGTTTCCAAATCTTGTCCATAATACTCTGATCTTGAGGACCTGTTCCATGCACTGCTTACTAGCTTTGACTCTTTTGTGACAATATTTGTTGACTGATCTCCCCCTGGAATGATGCCTTCTTTTCATGTCAGAGATTAACATCTGCAGATACTACACCTAGTTTGTCTCTTAGATATTCAAATGGCTCTTTAGCAAGAGGTTTTGTGAATATGTCTGTTGTTTGTTCCTTTGTTGGTACATATTCCAACTTCACTACTTTCTGTGCTACTTGTTCTCTGAGGAAATGGTACTTAATTGGGATGTGCTTTGTTTTTGAATGAAATACAAGATTTTTTGATATACTTATTGCACTTGTATTGTCACATTTGATTGAAATGGGATCATCCATGCTTACCTTCATGTCTTGGAGAGTTTGTTTCATCCACATTACTTGTGTGCAACATGCTGCTGCTGCTATGTATTTTTCTTCTGCTGTAGATAGAGAGATAGAAGTTTGCTTCTTGCTTAGCCATGCCACCAGACTTTTTCCCAGATAAAATGCACCTCCACTTGTGCTTTTCCTGTCATCCATGCAGTTGGCCCAATCTGCATCTGTATATGCTGTCAAGGTGAAGCTTTTGCTTTTTGGATACCATAGCCCATAATGTGAAGTACCTTGTAGATATCTAAATATTCTCTTGATTGCTAGTAAATGATTTTGTTTCGGTGCTGCTTGATATCTTGCCACAAGTCCTACTGCCAACATAATGTCTGGTCTAGAAGCTGTTAGATATAGCAGACTTCCTATCATGGATATGTAAAGTTTTTGATCTACATCTGTTGATCCATCATTAGCACATAGTTTGCATCCAGTGATCATGGGAATTGACACAGGTTTGCAATCTTCCATTTGAAACCTTTTCAGCATCTATCTTAAGTATTTTTCTTGTGAGATGAAAGTTCTTGTGTTCCTTTGTTGAATTTGAAGTCCTAAGTAGAAGGTGAGCTCTCCAATCATAGACATCTCAAATTTTGATTTCATTTCTTCAGCAAATTCTTTTGTTAACTTCTCTTTGTTGCTACCAAACATGATGTCATCTACATATACTACTACAATTAGGAGTTCATTTTCATTAGCATTTATGTACAAATTGCTGTCTACTCCTCCTTTCTTAAAACCTTGTTTTTGCAAGTATTTGTCCAGCCTTGAATACCATGCTCGAGGAGCTTGTTTCAGCCCATACAAGGCTTTCTTTAATCTGCACACATAGTCATGTTTATCTGTTAATGAGAATCCTTCAGGTTGTTCCATGTAGACTTCTTCCTCTAAGTCTCCATTCAGGAAGGCAGACTTCACATCCATTTGATATACCTTGAAATCATGGTAGCATGCAAAGGCCAAAAACATTCTGATTGCTTCCATTCTAGCTACAGGGGAAAATGTTTCATCATAATCAAGACCTTCGATTTGAGTGTACCCCTTGCATACAAGTCTGGCTTTATTTCTGATTACCTGTCCTTGTTCATTCATCTTATTCTTGTATATCCATTTTGTGCCAATGACATTTTTCGCAGTGGGTCTTGGCATTAACTCCCAAGTATTATTCTTCTTAATCTGGTCTAGTTCTTCATTCATAGCTTTTACCCACCATTTGTCTTTGCTGGCTTCTTCGAACTTCTTTGGCTCTATTTGAGATAACATGGCTAGATATGCTTCTTCTTTTTGTTCAGCTAGTTGTCTTCTAGTCTGGACGCCCACACTTTTGTCCCCAATGATTTGATCTTCTGGATGATTCTTTTGAGTGTGTCTTGAGGGACCTTTTGAGTTTAATTCAGTATCTTCTGTTGTTTTGCTTAGTTCATCATTATCTTGGTTCTCTTCTTCATGATCTTCTAGAGGATTGCTGCATCTTGTATTTCTTGTTCTGTTTGGTAGATCTTCATCAAATCTTACATCAATGATTTCCACAATTTTGTGTAATGTTTTGTTGTAGCACCTGTAACCCTTACTCTTGGATGCATATCCTAAAAATATTCCTTCATCAGCTCTTGCATCAAACTTTCCCAGTTTTTCATCATTATTTTTTAGGAAACACTTGCTTCCAAAGACTCTAAAGTGCTTGATTGATGCTGGTTTACCATGCCATAATTCGTAAGGAGTCTTGTCACAGTGTGGTCTTAAATGAGCTTTGTTAAGAATGTGAACAACTGTGTGTACTGCTTCTGCCCAGAAGGTTTGGGGAATGTTACTTTCTTGCATCATAGCTCTGGCAATCTGTTGTACTGACCTGTTTTGCCTCTTTGCCACTCCATTCTGTTGAGGTGTACCTGCAATTGTAAATTGTTGTTTTATCCCATGCTAATTGCATAGGTCTGCAAAATCATAGTCTGTGAATTCACCTCATCTGTTTGATCTGATGCACTTTAGCTTGCATCATGTTTGATTTTCTGCCAATGCCTTGAATATCTTGAATTTCTCAAGTGCTTCAGATTTATATTTGAGAAATGCTACCCACGTCATTCTGGAAAAATCATCTATTATCAGCATGAAATAAGATTCTCCACTTGGTGCTTTAGTTCTTGAAGGTCCACACAGGTCCATGTGTACAAGCTGAAGTGGCCCACTTGTTGATAGTTCATCTTTGGTCTTAAAAGATGTGCGGGTCTGTTTGCCCAATTGACAGGATTTAAATATGGTATTTGAAAGCTTCTTTATTGCTGGCATATCTCTGACTGCATTCTTCTTGCTCAGACTTATGATGTGGTCAAAGTTTAGGTGTTCCAATCTTCTATGCCATAACCATGATTCCTCTAGTTTGCTAAGGTGGCATGCTTCATTCTCTTCTTTCACTATGTAGACATTACTTTCTGTTCGAATACCTTTGATCAAGGTCTTTCCTGTGGTGCTCGATCTTACTTCACAGTCTTGTGCTCTAAAAAGAACTTCACAACCTTTATCACACATTTGACTGACACTAAGCAGATTTGCTTTCGGCCCATCCACAAATAGTACATCTTGGGCCTTTCCTCTTCCATTATCCATACTAACTGAGCCTTTTCCTCTGATTTTCCCTGCTTTATCATTGCCGAAAGTTACATTTCCAGATTTATTTTCATCAAAGGTTATAAACTTGCTTCTATCTCCAGTCATATGCTTTGAGCATCCACTGTCCAAATACCATTGGCTTTTCTGATCTTGGGCTATTAGAGCTAGGTCACACTTATTCAACTTCTTTTTCCATTGCAGGCAGCGATTTGTTTGGCACCTTTTCTGAGAAGATGGACCACATTCTTTGAGAGGACATTGGGAAGACATGTGTCCGATTTTATGACATACACAACATTTGATCATATTTTTAGCAGAATTATGAGTATGAGCGAACTCTCCATAATTCATAAATCTCCTTGAGGTTTTGAACATCAGTCTTTGTCCATATGTTACTTGGCTTTATGGTCGAATTCCTTATAGTAAAGACAATACCCATAAAAACAATTAGCGTACCTGATGAAGGGTTGTCTTCTCCATCTGTTTGCTTGAGGTAGTCTTTTCACTTTTTGCATCCTTAGCTGGTTGGAATCGATTCTCCTTTTATGACAGTATGCAACAATATGTCCCAATTTGTGGCAGGCATAACAAGTGACCATTTTCATAGGGGGAAGAATCTCCTTTGATAGCTTCCAAATTTTATATATTCAGGAGTACATGAGCGTCTTTCAGTTGATTGTTTATTTATTTCGTTCTTTGTCATTTGAGGTTCCTTCATGTTTCTGTTTACTTCATTGTAGGCTTCTACTTCTGTAGGAACCTTCTGAGCTGCTTCATTATCCTTGACAACTTTTACAAAATTGATATTTCTGTTATCTGTTTCTTTGATTTTACTTGCTTCTCCTTCATAGCCTATCCCAGTTTTTATCAGAGGAGATGTTTGAGCATCTAGTATGTTAGTCAACTTCTCAGAGCTTGTCATTTGAGAAGTGTTTATTGACAATTTCCTTTGGGTGTTTTCTAATTTCTTCCTCAAGCATACTACTTCTTCCAATTTCTCTTGCTTCTGAATTTTATCCTCAATTTGCTTAAGTAAAGTGTCTTTTACCTTCTTGGCTTCTTCAAGCTCTACTTTCAACTGAATGAGGTCTTCTAAATTTTGTTCTTCTCTTACATATTTGAGGAGAATGTCTTTCTGTTTTCTGCACTTTAGTTTAAGTCTATCTATTTCCTCCAGGGCACTTCTTAGCTCCCCCTCAAGATCAACTTCACCTTCTTCCTCATCTTCTAGAAGGAATCCTTCAAGCTCTTCTTTGGCCATCAATACAAATTCAGAGGTTCCTTCTTCATTTGAGGTTTCATCTAAGTTTTTAGATGCACTGCTATCTTGCTGAGCATAAAATGATTTTCTCCTGTATCTTTTCCCTTTCTGCCAGTTCTTTGATATGGTTTTCTCTGACTCTTGAGGCTGATTCTTTGTCTTCTTATGAGGACACTTAGAAGCATAGTGTCCAACTCTTCCACAGTTAAAGCATTTAAATGGAAGTTTACCTTTATGCTTGCCTGAGCCTCTATCTAATCTTCTGATAAATTTGGCCTCTTCTTCATCAGAGCAGGAGCATGTATCTTCTTTTTCTTCTTTGTTCTTCTCTGTCTTAAAGGCTGCCTCCCTCACATTTGACTCCCTCTGTGGCAGTCTCATCTCATAGGCTATTAAGTTTCCAAGTAATTGGTTCATGGTCAAAGTTTCCCAATCAGTTGTTTCTTCTATGCAGAAACCTTGGGGTTAAAGTTGGATGGTAAAGATCTTAGAATCTTTTGAACAATTACGCATTCTTTTATGGTTTCTCCTAGAGCTTTCATGTTATTCACAATTTCTGCAACCCTTAAAAAGAAACTGGCAATGTCTTCATCATCATTCATTTTTATATTTTCAAACTGAGCTCTATAGACTTGAAGTTTGGCTATCTTCACCTTTTTGTCTCCCTCATGGATTTTTTCCAGTGTATCCCATATTTCTTTGGCAGTCTTGTTGTGCATTACTTTTACAAATTATGCCTCACAAAGTCCACTTAAGAGTGCATTCATGGATTTTTCATTAGCTAAAAATTCTTGTTTTGCATCTTTCTCTAAGTCATTCTACTTTGGGGCATGTCCTAATTCCACAGCAGCCCAAACTTCTATTCTTAGAGACATTATGTACGTCGTCATTCTTATTTTCCAGAAGGCATAATTTTTACCACTGAACAAAGGGGATTTAATTGTTGAGCTGAACAAAGGGGCTTTATTTGTTGAGCATCCTTCTAGACTAGCCATCCCGGGGACCTAGGATCTCCTTCCAGTTGTTAAATTGATACAGAAAGAACCCGCTCTAATACCAATTGTTGAAACCTTTGTTAATACATTGAGAAGGTAGATAGTTTAAATAATTCATAGTCTTGTTAAACTTTCATTTACACTTAATTACATCTTCATTTCATGGTCAACAATATGATGGAATACAATCTTATTCAATAGACAACGGTGTTCGTAGATTAATGGAAGTATCAACATAATGTTCATGTGCATGAACATCATTGTAAGTGGAAATCCATAAGGGAGAAAACCACATATTATTATTTTTGTGATGCAAAAGCAAGCTCCAACTCCCTCTACGCGGTGCTGCAGCAGGCTCCCAACCTACGGAGGCTCCCACTACCTCAGGCCCCAGGCCGCCGAGCTCCAAATCCCATCTGTTTTACCAGGCTACCCCATTACGGGGGGAGGGCTCCTGCCTCGGCCCATTCTGGCTGTCATCTGTCAGCACAGCAGTATGTGAGGCTTTGTTTCCTGCTCTTACATAAAAGAAAACCATGTTGATTTACCTGAATATCAGCTCTGATCTATTCCTTCTTCACTATTGTCCACCAACCTTCAAATTTGTCTTATATCATCTCTAAATCTTCACAGCTTCTCTTTCTGCTCTTCCTTCTTCTTACCCTCTCTGCTTCATTTCTCCATTCTCTAACTTCTCTTTGTATATCTTTGTAATATTATTTATAGAGTTCTCCTCATCACTGTTTGTATTCCACAGGGAATTCGAAATGAACAGCCATGACTCTTTGACTTCTGCCTTCTCATTTCTTTGTCCAGCTCATTCAGAGGAATATAGCAATATGTACAAATTTCAGTTTTACAGTGGAGTTTTGTTTGCCTATGGAGACTTGCCTTTGCATCACAAACAATATAAAATTAATTAAAACATTTACATTTACATTTGTAACTGATATATCTCATTCAACCCTTTCAGTTCTTGGCTCACTGTGTGTTTGTCTTTTCTGCTGCTGTAGTGTAACAAACCCACATTTTCATTCCTGTGCATTTCAAATTCAGATTCTGCAAATCTGAATACCTTCACCGCAATGGTGTATCTGCTGCATAGATAACTGCTTTACAAGTTTTGCCCCAAATAAATCTCAAAGTCATGCCCTTAATGCATTCCCATTGTTAACGATGTGATAACTTTGGGCAATTCATGACCTCTGCATGTGGAAGCTTTAATTTATATCTTTTTATTGCACGAAAACTGTGAACATGACCATAAACTCACTTTATGAAATGGAAACAATACCTGTCTTTGGAATAAAATCCAATAATCACACTTCGGTCATACAGAAACCCTACAATACAACCCAGATTTCTTATTCTTATGCGGAAGCTCTACTTCTCGGCTTCAAACTTATGGTTAAAACCATAATCAAAACCCCTCTTATAATTTGTCGAATTAATATTCGAATATTCCGACTAAACCATTGTATAAGTCTCGGTATATACTTGGTTTTATAACTTAAACACCAATGGTCAACAGGCCACATCATATTCCATACAAAGGCCTGACTTTGGTTAAACATAAACCAACACCATTATATAATGTTTTAATTCCAGCACTAACACATAGTCGGACCCACAGCTTTTGTCATCTTTATTCGTATTAAACTCGACTTTGAATAAAAACCAAGGTCCCAGTCATCAAAATATGTATGCGCCCTTCACTAACTATTCTTATTGTACAAGGTTTGGCTTTATCATCAAACATAATATATATATCAACATAGATATATACTCCCCAATCAAATGTTAGGAACCATTCAATAAGCCTTGGTAACAAGCATTTGACCATCGCACTCACCATCGAATGTCACCAACACTTATATTAAATGAAGTCTTCGGGCCCATAGCATATATTAACTCACACATAATCAACGCTCCAATGTGCTCACCATCCATCAATACGCCTTGCCATATTAACTCTCTAAACTTGGGTTTAAACTCCAAATAAAACAACTTTATAGGCGGAAGCATATCCTTTCTTCAATCCGAAGTTTAAACCATATGCCGGAGACCCCTTTTATAACTTATCGAATAAATATTCGATATTGCATAAAATGTATATGCGCACCCAACTTTGCAAGTAAATCCGAAGGCTAGCCCATATATCCATAATGGTTCATATTTTATCAATCATCATAACCTTATCAATTCGAAAGCAAAATAACATTACCATACATTCGCCCATCCTTATCAAATCCGATGGTTGATGTTCCACCTCGCTCCAGCTCGACGTCTCCACCGTTGATCCACGCCTTAATGCTTTATTTAAATCTTGTATTAACCTCCGAATAGATCCAACGGTTGAACTATTATCGCGCTTTAACCCCAAATCCGACGGTAATCACGTAATATCATGCAATTAACATGCGCAAGCCTTAATCTTCAAAATTTACGCAATAAAAGTGGTTTTCGATTAACCACTTTTTCCACGCGTCAATCAAGTAACTATATCGCGTTTTTTTCACAAAACCCACTCACCATTTTTTTGAAACGCGAAGACCACTCGTGGGTTTCAAAACAGCCTTTCCTGTTCATGCCTCACGGTTCCATCTGCTCACTTGTTCAATGTTCCATTCTTCATCTTCATGGTTCCCTCTTAAACTTTCTTCACAGTCTTATATGCCTATCCTGCGGCTTCATTCCCTTTGCTTTTAATCGACCTTCGTTCACTTATGCTCTTCTACTCTCAAATTTAATTCTGCTTCAAACCTTCCACTATGCATCTTTGCAATTGTATTACAGTTTCCTCTGCGTCTTCACTCATGATTCCGCCATCCCTTCTATTATGTCCACACCATTGTTACAGTTCCATTGTTCGACTTCGTTTCAACTTAATTCTTCTGCATATAAACCCTTTCATGATTTCATTGTTCTGCATTGATCCGCTTCACCCTTTGCTTCTAATTCCGATGTGCCATTAACTCAAATCCAGTGTGATTCTTTGGACCTTGATTCCTCGCCTTCTATTCAATGGAGCTCATGGTTGATCGATCCTTCCCGTGGTCGATACACCTCGATATATATATCTTGCAGATATGTATACAACCCTTGATGCTAACTTTGTAATTAATCACCAATTCCTCAACTATATACAGAATCACAAATTAAACCCCTTTACACAAAGTTTTACACTGCTCACAAACCTTGAATGATTAACTCATACTTTCACAAATAATTCAAGCAGTCTATATATGCATGATCCAATCAGTCAATAACACAAAGTTTCATATTTGTCACAGAAACTCAAGTATTCTTCATACAGAATTCGACCAAGAATATATGTAAATTCCACACAGAACTTAGAAACAATTTCCTCATCAATATATACAATTCAGATCAATTTCCTTTGCTTCCTCTACTCCTTGTCTATCTTTGCTGCCTTTGCTGCCTCTGTTTCTTGTCTAATGTTGCTCCTTGCTTCTCTTTGCCATCAATGACAATATTTCCAACAGAGCGGGCACTCGAAGTCCCCCGAGGCAGAGGTTGAGATCTTCGCCTGAAAACCTCGTGTGCTAAACATCACTACAAACTTGGCACCCAACACAAGCGTGCTATGTCAAAATGAAAATCAGAGAGATAAGTGAATGAATGAGAAACTATGTTGCCATTCCTTCCTTTATCAAATTAGCCTCAACGTTCCTCATGGGCCCACAATGGACTGCGTTGCCACTCCTTCGAGCCAACCCAACGTTGCCTCCTCTTGAGCCTCCCTCATGCTACCATCTAAGGAACTACAGCTCATTCGATATTGGCCACTCGGACACCACTAAAGCCGCAATATTCTCTTCAGAACTATAGTAATTGACTTTAGCTTCCCCAAAATAATATTTGTGGGTCCTCGACCCACCTTATTTCCACCTAACATTAGAGAGAGCAAAATTTATCAAAATTTAATATTCTAATTAGCAAAACTGCTAATTAGGAATATTACAGCCAATGGGTGAGCGACTGCTACATTTTTAAGGGTATTGAAAAGCATAAAACAAACTTCATCTTCTAAGCTATGCAAGAAAAAGGAATCATTAAATTAAAAGGTGCACCAGAGGGGTGGAAAAGGTAGGGTGAGAAAAGGGTTAACTCATGCCACCTGTTATTGCTCAAAATAGCAAGGGGTCCTAGGAGGGGATCCTATAGAGCAACTGCTAGGTCAAGTGGCAACAATGGAACAATAACCCACTGTCACCTCAGCTAAAGCTCCCTGCTCTTTACAAACTTTCACCAATGGGAGGAGTCTCGATATGTGAAGAATCACTAGGAAGGATAGATCAATGATAGGATGTAAAGCAATTTCAAAGCCTATTCACAAGAGAGGCTTAGATGAAAAGTTACTTGCTTTAGAAGCAAGATGTATGGCTCTCTAAGAAGGGCTAAGAGGATACCTTGATCTGGGGTTGAGAGGTGGTTCTTGCTATGAAGTGCCCTAAACCAAAGAATCCTAGAAAGATAGGGTTTCTAGGCAATCCTTGTGAAATTGGAGCTCAAGGTTGCGGGACCACAAAGAAGCCCTAGTGGGCCCAAACGAGGTCAAGGTTTTGGGGTTGAACAAGAAACTAATGGACTTGACCGAGTTGGGGTGGAGAAGAGGGTCAAAGAATTAGATATTTCTTGAGATTTGAATGCAATGACCCCAATGAAGGCACTAACCCAAGGAACCCTAGGGAGAAAAATGATCTTTGAGCTAGGGCTTGCAATATCTTGAGATTCCAATGTCGGATTGGTCTCAAATTTGGAGGACCTCTCAAGAAGACGCTAGCGCAGTTCTTGACCAATTTTCAAGTATTTTGGATGGCTAAAAAGAATTTTGTGTGATACCCTAGGAGGCCTGCTAGGGTTAGGCCTTAGAAAATGAGAGGAGGTGAAAAGGAATTTTCTTTTGATGATTGTTAGTTTTTGTAGCATTGAATGTGCTCTAGCCACGAAACTTTGTTGAGAGGCTAGAATACATGAGATCTCCAGAACCTAGAAATCGTTTCCGAAAATTCTGCCTAGAAGTGACTTAATAGGATTCGGGTCTCCGAATTTTAACAATGATCACCTAGGACTAGATCAATGCCTAACCTATTCGGAGAATGGAATCTAATGAAATCAATGTTTAGAGATGCTTATTCCCAACCAAGGAGTTCCCCAACAACATCATATGGCCTTAGCAACAACTAGGTTACTTAGGGAAATTTATACTTCTTTATGCTGCAAATTGGTGACTTATCACGACAAATCATGAACAATCATGTACCCCTAGGATAATAATTCACCATACTTCATGATAATCATATGAAAAATCCCTCACAAAGACAAGATTAGCAACTTCGCATTAGCATTAGGGCAGCTACACCAGCTTCATGAACGAAAATATTTCATATATCATTAAATGAGACAAGGTACAAGATAAACATGAAGAAGAATATTCACAAGCATAGCGAAATTATTCTAATAGTCAATGTGCAAGAAAATTGAAGCTCCAAGACAAGAATCAAGCTCTTCCAAACAACGAAATGCATTAAGAAACTAATTCGTCCATCAAAAGGCTATAGCGAAATTCCCAGAAGAAACAATGATCCAAATCCAAGTGATGATCAAATGAAATGATCATCACATCATATATCCTCTCTATGGGGTTCGATTTTCCTAATTAGGCCTAATAATGCCCCAACTAATAAAATAATGTGCAAAAATAACATGACTTGGTGACAAGCCCACCGAGATAGCTCCATAATACAAAGATAAGGTTCTCAAGAGGGCAAAATGATAAGTACAATAAGTCGAAAGGATATTGAAGAGGCTGAATGGAGTCTAATCTATGCCAAAGTGAAAGAATAAGCTCCAAACATAGTGATCAAGGAGGCGGCCCCCTTATATCCAAGCGAATGACCTGTGGTGCCCCTAAGTGGCTATGGGGCATAAAAACATCCTCATGGGTCTCCAAATGAATCGAACAAGCCTGTATCTCATCTGTAAGGGTTGGAGGAATGATGCAATCCCTCCCATTGTCTCCCGCAGTGAGACACATCCTCATCTAGGCCCTAGATCAACTTCCAAGTGTGTGGTGCAAGAGTGGAGCCGGCTAGGCAAGGTGGTCCAAGTGCATCATCATTTCCCAATAGATGTAACACGAGCAAACCGTGAGTTAAAATGAAGGATCCCATGGAGTGGCAATTTGCTCTCTACTATGGCGGAGACCTGTGGCGCTCAACGCTCACCCTAATAATGCCAATATGACCCTCTAGAGGGCTTGGACCCAGTATAGGGAGACCAAACCCCAGATGAAGACCCACATGCCATCTTGTATCAGATCCAATGTGTCCCCTTACCTTCCAGTACAACTAATCATTAGTGGAATTGAGTAAATGAGCTTACAAATCATGGAACCAAGTGGACACTTCATAGTGGCATGCCCTTCCATAGTGGGATTTAGAATGTACAAGTGTCTCCAATTTCAAGAAGGTTAACCAAGGATCCTATTAGGTGGTTTCAACTTTCAACCTCTAAGGGGTTGACATGTCTATGGTACATTTGTCAGATGGAATGTGGCATGTGATATAATGTAACAGCCTTGGTGAAAATTCCATGTAATAAAGTTAAAAATAATAACCACAGTTGATGGGACACTTATTCCAAGCTAAATGTTGGGCAAAACATCCTAGTGGGTGTTAATTTGGTTTAATATGGCTAAGGAAAATTGGCAAAGGCTTTGGAGAGACAAATGGCATTTTTAGCACATTTATTTATGAAAATGATGGAAATTAGAAGAAAAGGGAGATAAAAGCACGGGTTGCATGTGAGGAGGAAATCGAAGGAAAATAATGGAAATAGAGGCCTCTTCTATAAAAAGGCTTTTGAGGACCAGTTGGTACCTTTTTTCAGTCCATTTTTGGAGCTCTCTCATTATTCTCTCTCTCTCTCACTCTTGGACACTTAGAGTTTTTGGAGCAAGAAAGGCAAGAAAGCAGGAAGAAGGAAGAAGCAAGAAGCAAGCAAGGAGGAGCAGAAACCAAGCAGTTACAGCAGTATTCTTTGCAGGTATTGATTTGCATGTATGATTTCCTTGCTAAATTTGGCATGCATGGTATTGCATGTGGTTCTTTGCTGTCTTGGCATGGGTTTTTGCCAAGTGTGATAGTGTATACAACCTAGCCTTGCCATTTCCGGATAGCCATGGTGTTTGGAGTTCTCATGTTTGGTTTAGTTGGATTACCTGATGGATTCGAAGATGAGTGAGGTGGATCTTTGAATGATTATGGAACCGGTTCATGTGTTGCCTCGGTTTAGGGTCTAGTAATTCGGGTTTGGATTGCAGTAAAGCCTGATAGTTGGTTTGCTCTCCATTTCAGGCCTAGGAATCTCGGGTTGGGGTATACGGTAAAGCCTGGAGAGTATGTCTCGGTCTAGGGCCTAGTGACCCTTGATTCGGACTGTGGGTTGCGGTAAAGCCTGAGAAACTAGGAGACAGGAAAATTCCTCATTGTTTAGGTGGAAAGAATTCGGTGATATCCATGCTTGTGTTGGCCTAGTGATCGGGTGTAGATCACGGTAAAATCTTGTTATGATTGATGAGGGTGAGGTGTTTTAGCCTCGGGGTGTCCTGGTTGATTCTTTCGGTTTGAGTCCCACATTCATGCTTGGAATATGGCACGAGGGTGATTGGTAAAGAGAGATTTGGCTCAGGTAATCTATGGTCGCGTGGAACGTGGGAGTCCCATCTCCGGTTGGTTTTTACACTCATTAATGAAAAGCTCATTCCTTTGGTATTTGATGTAGAATTGCATTGGTTATTATGTGCATTCTATTGTTGTTGTATACATGGTATTTCTGTTGTTATTATGTTGGTTATACGCATGTATTTAATCGGTAATGATGTATGGTTCTATCCATGTTTTTACTTGTAAATGAATGCACAATGTATCTTTGGTCAAATAAATTGTATTGCAACTTAAGATGTAAGGAAGCAATGCTTCTTAGTGATTCTCAGATAAGCCAAGAAACCAGATTTGTTGAATTGGGCCATCATGTCCCGAATCCAATGAATCAGACACGATTCACACGGATTATTGTCCGTGGATCTTGTCCGTACAGACATGATCGACAAAAAAAGACATCTGATGGTTTTAAAAAGCCCGATTTGCCCTCTTTTTCTTCACTTTGAGTTTGGTGTGAGTGAGGAGAGGAGCAAGGAGAAAGGAGTAGAAAGGAGAAAGGGAGCATTTTCAAGGAGATTCATGCAATAGGTAAGTGCATTGTCTCTCTATTTTTTAGCATTCGGTTTGCATGTGCATTTCTTTTACAAATTTGGGCATTTTTTGTTTATTTTTTTACAGCATTCATGGCTCAATCAAGGGCAACAAGGAAGGGGCAAAGGAAGGGGAAGAATGTCCCCCCATTGGAGATGCCCATCTTGTACCTATTTAATCAAAGTCTACAACTATTCCATCTATTGGAAGTGGGGCTGCAACAAGAGCTTCAAATGTTGAGGGAAGACAACAACCTCAAGACCACAAATATCCATTGTGAAAATATGTCACAAGAGAGGCAGGACCAGGCAACAAGATTAAGGTTGAAAGCAATGTTGCTTGGAAATGCAGTTATTGCCACAATCATTTCATGAGCACATATTACCGTGTGAAAGCTCATTTGTTGGCTTTACCACGCTGTGGAATTTCAGATTGTACACAAGTGTCTTTAGAAAAGAGGAAGGAAATGGAAAGAGAGGCATTTGTTGGTGTGGCAAATGTTGCTGCAAAAACTAAACAAAACAAGAATGATGACCACCTTCCATTCTTGAGGAAAAGCAACAACAAGTTCCCATTTGAGAGTTCTAGTGGGGGACAAGCAGCAAAAAGAAAGGTAATTGCACTTGTTCCAATGGACAAGATTTTCCAAAATGAGAAGCGGGAAGAGCTTGATCTCACCATTTTCTTTTTTTCTATCAAACCTTCATATACTTCAATGTTGCACACTCACCTCTATTTATTGAGATGTGCCAAGCTCTAACTCAAGGGGCTCCATCAAGGTATGTACCTCCGGGGTCAGAGAAGCTTAGAACCACATTTTTGATGAAGGCAAAGAAAGAGGGGGCCACGGTTATTTCAGAGTTTTGGTCTTTTTCAAGAAACACAGATCAAGCGGGCCTCAGAAAGAGTGAAGGACACAATGTTAGATGATGCCCGGTGGGAGAGGGTAGATCTACTTATTCGGATCATGGACCTTATCATTTCCTTCAATGTTGCACACTCACCTCTATTTATTGAGATGTGTCGAGCTCTAACTCAAGGGGCTCCATCAGGGTATGTGCCTCTTGGGTCAGAGAAGCTTAGAACCACATTGTTGACGAAGGCAAAGAAAGAGGTGGAAAAAATGCTTGAGCCTATTAAATCAGCATGAAAAACATCTGGGCTTAGGATTGTTTTTTATGGATGGACAGATCCAGCACGACACCCACTCATCAACTTCATGGTGTCTTCCTTGAATGGTCCAATTTTCTTGAAATCAGTGGATGCACTTGGACAATACAAGGATGGACAATATATGGGTGAGTTGTTTATTAAAGTTATTAAAGATGTAGGTGTTGATTCTTGTGTGCAAATCATTACAGATAATGCACTTGTTTGCAACATTGTTGAAATGATTGTGGAAGCTAAATATCCACAAGTATTTTGGACACCTTGCACTGTCCATTCATTGAACTTAGCAATTAAATCTATTGCTTTTGATGCGCTTTGGATTGGAAGCATTATTGAGGATGCACAACATATCCGCAACTTTATACAAAACTATACAAATGCCCTCACTATCTATAAATAGTACACCAATCTATCATTGTTGAAGATTGCAAATACACGGTTTTCCTCTTCATTCATCATGTTGAGGAGGTTGAGGGAGGTCAAGACTGCTCTTGGGGCCATGGTTATTTCAGAGTTTTTGTCTTTTTAGAGAAAGACAAATCAAGCAGCCTCAAAAAGAGTGAAGGACACAATGTTAGATGATGCCTAGTGAGAGAGGGTAGATCTACTTATTCAGATCATGGACCCTATCATTTCCTTGCTTCGATTTGTAGATACAGACCAACCCATCCTAGGAGAGGTTTTTGAGGGATGGGATTCCATGATTGAGACTGTGAGGAACATTATTTTACAGCGTGAGTGCCCTAATTATGAGACATCACCAGAGGCATTCTTCACCACCATACAGGATATTCTTGTCAGCAGATGGGACAAGAATTGCACACCTTTACATTGTTTGGCTCACTCCTTGAACCCAAAATACTACAACCATGAGTGGCTGAATGGTGGACCTTCCTGCAGATTCCCTCCTCACATGGATGGTGAAATCTCACGGGGGAGGAAAGATGCATTCAGGCGGATTTTTTAGGATAGAGCATCCCTTGATGAGGTGGAGGATGCCTTTGTAGAGTTTTCCACTAGCACTGGTCGATTTGCAGCATATGATGTGATTAGAGACAGGAATCAAACATGTGTCCTAGAGAATCGTGTCTGATTTGGGGGGGGGGCTAAGAAGCCCTATTCTTGTTGGGCAACTCATGGGGCAACAAGCCCTCCTCTACAGCAGTTAGCCATGAGGCTCCTCTCTCAGGTGACTTCATCCTCTTGTTGCAAGAGGAATTGGAGCACATATGGGAATTTGTATAGTGTTAAGAAGAATAGGCTTGAGCAGTCCAGGGCAGAGATAACGGTATATGTGCACACTGCACACCAACCATCGTCTTATTTGCAGGCAAGGGAATGAGTGGTTGAAGGGAAAGACAAAGATGTGGGATGTCTTTCTTGACGATATGGGTCTAGATAACAATGTTGAGTTGACATTGGCCAACTTGGATCTCAATGAGTCAGCTATAGAGCCTGTTACATTTGATGATGGTGATACTGTAGAGGGGTCGTCCTCCACACCAATAGATGCAAAGATGAAATTGGATACAAAGGAGGAGGATGCAACAAAGGAGAGCAGTGGTGACCATGATGATGAGGACAATGTTGATTATGAGGATGAAGATTGATGACTCATGACTCATGAGCTACCTACTGCCTTGAGGCTCGTAGACTTGTAGTTGTTTTGTATTTGCTATTTTTATTTGGCATTTGCCATTGCCATTGCACTAGCTATGTAACACATTTTGATATTGATGACTTAATGAGAAAAATACAGTATGGTGTCTTTCTCCTATTGGATCAAGGATGAATATGTCACAATTGTATTTGTAATATGATAATATCAATATGTATGCATAATGTTACTTTGTATGATTGTATCTTTGTAAAACTTACATCTAGATGAAGATCTATGTTTGAATCAATGAATTTGTGTAAGAAATATCTAATTTTTAATATATATATATATATATATATATATTTTAATAAAATTATATATAATGTGTCCTATTCCGGGGGTTCACCGTCTCTGTGTTCGACAATCGAATCCGCGTGTCCTTCGCATCTCGTGTCCCTCTGTCAGGCAACTTAGCATATAAGTATGAGACCCCTATGTAAATCTGTTGTTTAACCCTGTAGATGCAATATTTGTGACATGTTTGACGAAATTCCTGTCATGGCTAGGAGGGGTCCGGATGAGTTCCTGATGATGTGATTGCTTTTGTACCTTTGTTTTAATGTTATTTATCATCTCCTACAGTTTCAGGGAGTTCTAGGCAGTGACCTGGGCTCTGGGGCTAAAAAGGTGGCACAAATCCTGAAGTTGCAGGCACATAACTGACCAAACCGGGCTATGGCCGTCACCTTGCCTTGGCATGCCTGTGGCTACAGGCTTTTAGCCACTACCTTACCTTGGTATGCCCGCAGCTAAGGCTCAAATTGGTTAAAAAGTCAGTATCCCTCAGGGTTCAGGGGCCTGGAAGGTTGGGTTACCTCCTGAGGATGTTTTTGATGATGTGTAAGGTGTGTTTGTCTTATTTCTGTTGGTTCCACTTCCTTAAGGTCATCTAGGAAGTTGAATCTCATATTAGTAGCCTCTCGTCGCATGTTTACCCCAGTTGGATGGTTACTTGGTTAGATGTGGGAAAAGGTTGTTACAGAGTGGTATCAGAGCATGGTTCAACCCTTGGACTGGATGGGTAGTGTGTTGGTCATGCTTTTGTTGATTGCTTATGTGTTGTTCATACTTGTGGTGTATGTGTTTGTGCATCCGTATTGTGTTGGCCATGGTGGCAGTGGGGTCGCCATGGGAGGACTGATGATGTTGTTGTCAACATGTTGTCATGTGTATATGATTGATTGTGTGTTGTTTATGATTATGTATTGTGCGTGCACATTTGTTTACATATTGCTGCATGTTGAATATGCATTGCTTGTTTATGCTAGGTCACACCAGTGTTTTAAAAATCAGACTCGGGTTTCGATTCGCTGAGAGTCGGCTCCAACTCCGACTCCGACTCGGTATCGACTCGGTCAGTTCAATTTCAATGACTCGGTTTTTGTAAAAAATACATTAAATATTAATTTTTTTGTAAAAAAGCATAATTTTAAAGATTTTTATTCATGTTTCCAAACACAAAGCATTACAATATAGAAAAAAGACAACATATGATCAAAGTAGGCTCATGAATATATCCATTATATCGAAATTGCACCCAGTGCACTATCCAATACATGATGATGAGAATCAAGATAGAGATCAAAACAAAAAACATAAATAAGGAGGTTCTAAATGGCCTCCACAACAAAACATGAATAATCACTACTATTAGACATCTGACAAGCCAATGTCCTCTTCCTCAAACTCTGAACCAGAGGGGGAAATTGCTTGCTCCTCCTCTGAATCAACATCCTCAACTAGAACTATAGCCCTACCACCCTGAGATAGACGACTTATGCGCCTCCGTCGTGGTTGACTAGAGGAAGTGTCTGCGCCTGCAACTGGAGGGCTTGAGACTGGGTCTGCTACTAGTGGATCTGCATTGAGCATAGCCTCTCCCTGTGTATCGAAGTCCATCCCCACACCAATATCCTCATCAGAGTCAAACTCTGGTGGACAAGTCTCCACTACCCAATCTGATGTTGGATCAATATCCTCCAACACAATGGGGATCTGAATCAGGTCTTTTGTTCAGCAATTGGTTGCATCTTAGTCGGAGGTTGTACTGGACACACACTAGATCATTTAACCGTTTTTGCTCCAAATGGTTTCTCTTCTTTGTGTGAATCCTCTCAAAGACAGGCCAATTGCGCTCACACCCAGAAGCACTGCAAGTTTGACTCAAAATGCGGATTGCAAACCTTTGCAATTCAGGACAATGGCTACCAAATGCCCCCCACCATTGTGCTGCAAAAAATGAGTTTAAGTTAGCTCAACAATTTATATCCAACTTTGAAATTGAAATTATAAACAATTATACAAAATAATAAAATATGAATTTGAAAATTGAAATTCTTTGTTTACCTGGCTCATCTGATTCCCTTGCAATCCTTGCAAGGTTCTTGCTAAAGGTACTTGTGGCTTGGCTGAACACAGTGATTTGATTGTGTATCTTCAACTGCTCACTCTCTGTGGGGATCATGCAATCAATGCAGTCAATCAATCCATCTCTAACCTCCCCGTTCAAAGCTCTTTCTTCCTGAGCTTTATAATGACACCTTGGGTTCAGAAAATACCCAGTTGCATGTATAGGGCGATGGAGTTGATTGTTCCATCTCTGATCAATGATTGCCCAAATGGGCCCATACTTACCCGCTCTGTCCTTGTATGTTGCCCTTATTTGCTCCTTTGCTTGATCCATAGCCTCATAAATGAAGCCCATAGCCAATCTTTCCCTTTGCACCAAGCGCAACACCTTAACCAATGGCTCAACAAGTTTCACAATCTATGCTGCCTTTTTCCAAAATATTTCTTCATTGAATTTCCTTTTCACATCTTCGCCGTCCTGTTTGTGCGCCCACATTTATTCAATTCATCACTAGAAAACAACTTTTGCAAGTTTCTATGTTGGGCAAGCATAGATTGCAATGTCAAAAAATGTGTTGCAAATCTAGTGATGGCAGGCCTAATAATTTCCTTGCCCCCTGTGTGTTTCCTCATTAGATTCAAAATCCATGAGTGATTGTAAATATATTTTGTGATGCTTTTGGCATGCTCTATAGTGTTCTTGATCCAGTGTATTTTGCCAATATCCTCAAGCATGAGGTCTATGCAATGTGCAACACATGGAGTCCAAAAGATGGTTGGGTGTTTTTCCTCTAACAATTTACCAGCAAGAACATGGTTAGAGACATTATCTGTGATGATTTGAACAACATTTGCCACCCCCACCTCTTCAACAACCTCATCCAAAAGATGAAACAACAAATGTGCATCTTTCACCCTATCGGATGCATCAACTGATCTTAGAAACATGGTTCCCCGTGGGCAAAAGACAAGAAAGTTTATGATGATACGGTTCCTCTGATCAATCCATCCATCTGACATGATGGTACATCCTGTATGTGCCCATGAGTTTTTGAACTCTTTTAAATAATCATCAATGGACATAATCTCTTTTTGCAAAAGAGATCCTCTTAACTCATGCATAGTGGGACCTATGAAGCCCTTTCCAGCAGCATATATGGCATCAAAAATAGGTTCATAATATGGTGAACGAGTAGCATTGAAGGGAATATCAGCATCATACCACCATCTAGCAATGTAATCAGAAGCAACATCTCTCAATTCTTTTTTCCAATGAGCATCTAAAGTGGACTGCACTTGACCTCTACTTGGAGGACTAGGACCATGTGCACTATCAGAGGGAGAAGAGGGCATGAAAAAACTTTTGATAGTACCCTTATTTCTCATTGCACCTTTACTCTCTTCAGAAATAGACTCCATAGAGAGAGGAACATAGCAAAAGGGGTTTGATGCATTAGTGGAAGGGATAGATGAAGAACCCTAGTAATCAAAACTTGGGTTGGTAGCCATCATGTGTTGTATATTTCTCTTCCTCCCAATTTCAGCCTCTATTTCTTTTTGCCTAATTTTGTCTTCCTCAAACTTCTGAAATTGCTCTTTCAACTCCTTCCTAATTTCCCCAATTTTTTGTGCTTCACACGGAGTAAGTTGGCCTCTAAGACCAACCAAATGTAGTTTCAGTCTATGAATGCCCCCTCCACCCCCCTTAATTTTTCTCTTACAAAATTTGCAATGCATTTGATCATCAACCATTTCAGCATATGCCCAAGCAGCATCTTTCATTCTAGGGGCCATTTTGGACTGAGTTTCTGACTTGGAAAGAAAAGGTTTAAATCTAAAAATGAAAACAAAAAAAGACTATTCATTCTATGTTCATTTCTTTCACCAAAAACTATGTTTACCATTTTCAGATTTGCAAAATAAATAAAACAAGCAAAGACAGATTTTAGAAGAGAAAAAATGAATACCTCTAGCCTCTAGCCTCCTCTATGCAGCTCCAACAAACCAACTTATCAATGCTGCTCCAAAGCTTGCCCAATAAGCTCCTCACTGCTACTCCATAGCTTGCCCAAAAGACTCCTCAAAGCTGCTCCAAAACCAACTCCACAACTCTTCACAAATTCCTCACAAATGCTCAAGCAAATTCAATGAGATAGATGTGAGGTATTGAGAGGGGTTGGGTAGGTTAACTAGGATGGGGAGTGGTTAGATACACTAACAAAACCCTAACAGCAAGTTAAAAACCAGTTTGAAGTCTATTTTTTTCCAGTTTTTGGGGCCCGCGGCCGGTTGGGAAATGTTCGGCCGAGCTGGCCGGTTTGTGACCGAGCCGGCTGAGTCGGTGTACGACTCGGCCGGCTCGATCACAAACCAGCCACCGGATCGGTTTTACCACCGAATCAGACCGGCCAGGGGTCTAGCTCGGTCAACCCGTCCAGTTCCGAGCCTGGACGATCGATTTTTAAAACTATGGGTCACACATTGGTCATGCTTGTGTGTTGTCCGTGGATGCTTGCTTGTGTGGTGTCATATGTTGACCAGTAGTCGGTCACGTTGGTTACATGTAAATTATGCTTGTGTATGGTCCGTGCTTGTGATGGTGTGTGTTCAAGTTGTGTTGATATGGTTATGCATCTATGACTGAACTCCAACTAGAATGACACTTATGTGTTTATATGCCTATACATTAGATGTTTATATGTTGTCATGATTATATCTATACATGTATTACGTTGATTGGTTGATCTTGCAGGGAGTATCCTCCCCAAATTACACTAAGGTACGTTGGTTTATTATTATTTGGTTTAGCTAACATATTATGCTTTGCAGGAGAAAGATCAACATGGATAGAAAGATGGTAGACTACAAGGACTTTCCCTATGAGTCATATGAGCAGCATGGTGGGCACTCTTCTGATTTGGCAGACACATTGAGAAGCCTAAAGGAAAATATGGAGTTGTAAGGCAGAAAATGAAAGAAACATACAGGCACAAGAGAAACAAGCAGAGGTGAATGCAATACTTCTTCAGAGCTTGTCAGATTTGCAGAAACAAGGACCACTTAGGATGAATTATGGACAGGAGGACAAAACTAATGGGGCATGTGGCAGTAGGTCTCCTAGTAGACACAGGTCAAATAGAGCTGATACAATGAGAGATGGCAGGTTGTTGGACACTGCAGATAGGAGGGGTGATGAGTACAGGTACCATCCTAGCTCTGGCTCAGATAAACATCATGATTGTCATCGGTATCATCCTTACAGGAGGAGTGACATGTGGTGCATGTTGAATGAATTTAAGAAAGCAAAGCCAACTACTTTTGATGGGGGCTTGAAGAATCCAGATGAGGCAGAACCTTGGATACTTGGGATGAAGAAGTTCTTTGATTTGCATGAGTACTCAGATAACATGAAGACCAATATTACTATATTCAGCCTTAGAGGTAAAACAAACATCTGGTGGGAAGATGTGAAACAGGTTAGACACATCAGGACAGATGACTTGAGTTGGCACAAGTTCAAAAGACTTTTCAAGAAAAAATTCTTGGCAGAGAGGTACTACGACAACAAAGCCAAAGAATTTTATGAGCTAAAGATGGGATCAATGACAGACAAGGAGTACACGACAAAGTTCTTGGAGCTATTGAGGTATGTACCATATCTTAAGGATGAGAAGGCTAAAGTTCAACAATTCGTCAGTGGTTTGCCATTAGCATTCAGAGATTGGATTGAGTATGATGAGCCTCATACACTTGAGGAAGTCATTGGGAAACTGAAGCATTTCTATGAACAGTCAAAGCGCAAGAATGAGTCTCAGCAAAGATGGAAAGGGAAAGACCAAGGTAAAGGTAAATGGTAGCCTAAAATAGCAAGGCCTTATAATTCAGAAGAGAAAGAAAATGTGGCACCGCAAAAGAAGTTTAATGCAGGTGGACAAGGACATAGGACACAACAATGCTATAGATCACAACAACGACATGGAGGTAATGGTATGGACGGTTATAGTGTTGGGCATGTGGTAAGGAGCATCTTAAGAGAGCTTGTCCACAAAATCAGGGAGGTAGGCCTAAGAAATACAATGCATAGGAGGCACAGACTGTTGAGGATATTGGGCAGAGCATTCCTCGCATTTATGCAGCAATTGACAAGAAGCAGTCAGATCACCAGGCTTCTATCATTGAGATGGACGGTAAGCTTTGTGATCAAGTTATTTCTATTTTAATTGACCCTGGATCTAATTATAGATGTTAGTCCTGGCTTGGTGTATAAATGTGGTTTGAGTAAGGAAATGCATGCAGAATCTTGGTAAGTGTAGTTGGCCACAGGTATGAAGAAAAGAGTTCACCATTGGGTAAGAGCGTGTGCATTTGATTAAATGATATGCCTACAGCATCACACTTGAACATATTGTCACTGGGTTCATACAGTATGCTGTTGGGTATGGATTGGTTATATCTTCACAAGACCAAGGTAGATTGCTATGATAAGGCCATTGAATGCTTGGATGACAATGGGGAACCAAGAGTCCTACAAGGAAAGAAAAAAGTCACATCAGTTAGGATGGTGACAACCATGCAAGCCAAGCGCAGTCGTACGAAAGGATGTGTAATATTTGCAGTTCATATCTCTAGTGACAAAGTCACAAAGGTAAGGAGGTTGAAGATGTAGATGTTTTGAGCAGGTATCTAGTTTTGCAGCAGTTTCAAGATGTGTTTCCAACAGAGATTTCAAAGTTTCCACCTCACAGGGAGGTATACTTTTCTATTGAGTTGGTGCTAGGGGCAACTCCAACATCAAAGGCACCTTAAAGAATGAGCACACCCGAGTTGGTAGAATTAAAGTTGCAGCTGAAGGAGATGCTTGAAAAAGAGTACATTAGGACAAGTGTATCGCCATGAGTTGCACCAGTGTCATTCGTCAAGAAGAAAGAAGACACTCCTAGATTGTGCATTGACTAATGGCAACTGAACAAACTGACCATCAAGAAAAGGTACCCATTACCGAGGATTGATGATTTGTCCGATCAGCTGAAGGGAACAACAATGTTCTCTAAGATCGACTTGAGATCAAGCTATCATCAGGTACGCATCAAAGAGTAGGACATCTACAATACCACATCCATGACCAGGGACGGGATTATGAGTTTGTTGTAGTTCCATTCGGTTTGACTAATACCCTAGCTACATTTATGTGTTTAATGAGCAATGTGTTGTGTCCTTATTTGGACAAGTTTGTAATTGTGTTTATTCATAACATATTGGTATATTCTAAAAATGAGGAAGAGCATGCTGAGCGTTTAACAACAGTGTTGAGATTGTTGAGAGAGCATCAGTTGTAGATAAGTTCAACAAATGCAGTTTCTTCCAGACTGAGGTACACTACTTGGGACATGTTGTCTCCAAAGAAGGCATTGCAGTAGATCCAGAGAAGATAAGGGCCATCATGGAGTGGGTAGCTCCTAAGAATTTAGATGAGGAGAAATCATTCATGGGATTGGCAGGTTACTACAGGAGGTTCATCTGGAACTTCTCACAGATTGCTTATCCTATTACATCATTGCAGAGGAAAGGTAAGAAGTTTGATTGGACAGAGCAATGTGAGGCTAGTTTTGAGCAGCTTAAGCAGCTGTTGACACATGCTTCAATGTTAAAAATTGTAGATTCGGGCAAAGAGTTTGTAGTATGTACAGATGCTTGCAAGAGAGGACTTGGTGGAGTCCTTATGCAAGATGGAAAGGTGGTATGTTATGAGTCGCGAAAACTAAACGAGCACGAGCAGAACTACTCAACACGTGATCTTGAGCTAGCAGTGATCATACATGCACTGAATATGTGGAGGCACTATCTTCTTGGCAGGTGGTTTGTATTGATGAGTGACCACATTGGGTTGAGGTACCTATTTGACCAACTAAATTTGAATGCCAGGCAGGCTAGATGGTTGGGCATGATCAATGAGTTTGACTTCGAGATCAAGTGCATCAAGGGAAAGGAGAACAGGGTTGCAAATGCTCTTAGAAAACGAGTATAGGAAAATCACTTAGCAGCGATGAGCTCCTATGGGACAGACTTACAGGCAGGAAAACAGGATCACAAGTATATGGAGATTGTGCACAGGTTGCAACAAAGTACAGGTACAGGTGCATGTACAGGTGTTGGTACAAGTACATGTGTTGGTACAAGTACAAGATTTGGACTATCGTCTCACAACAGATGGATTGGTTAGATTTAGAGATAGGATATATATACCGGACAACAGTGAGCTCAAAAAGGTGATCTTGAGGGAGTTTCATGTGAAACCTTATTCAAGTCACCCAGGGTACCAAAAAACATTGACTGCAGTAAAGAGGTTCTACTATTGGCCAAATCTAAAGAGGGATGTGGTAGAATTTGTAGCCAGATGTTTGGATTGTTAGATGATTAAGGCAGAGTGTAAGCATCTAGGTGGACTGCTACCGCTGATTGCGATATCAAAGTGGAAATGGGAGGTCATTTCCATGGACTTCATCACAGGTTTGCCTAAGACGGTTAGACAACATGATTGCATCATGGTTGTGGTGGACAGGTTGACAAAGGTTTCACATTTCATTCCAGTGAAGACTACTTATTCAGCTAGTGATGTAAAACAGATATTTATCAGAGACATAGTCAGATTGCACGGTGTTCCAAAGAAGATTGTGTCTGACACAGATGCAAAGTTTACTTCCAAGTTTTGGAAGGAGTTGTTTGCAAGTTTGGGCAATGAGTTGGCCTTCAGCACAAATTATCATCGGTAGACATATGGACAAACAGAGAGGGTCAATAGGATACTAGAGGATATGTTGAGGATGTATGTGATAGATCAACAACGCAAGTGGGAAGAGTAGCTTCCATTAGTAGAATTTGCCTACAACAATGGTTATTAGGAGTCATTAAAGATGAGTCCGTTTGAGGCTATGTATGGGCGGAGTTGCAACACTCCTATCAGTTGGAGTGATCCGGTTAACAGGGTACTGATTGGACCAGAGATGTTGGCAGAAATGGAACAAGAAATGCAGGTGATTAAGAAGAACCTGAAAGCAGCACAGGATAGGCAGAAGAGTTATGCAGACAGGAACAGGTTATTCACAGAGTTGTAGGTTGGTGATCAGGTGTACTTGCGCATCAAGCCCAAGAAGAGCTCCTTGCGGATTGGATCTTGTGCCAAGTTGGCACCACAGTTGTGCACCGTTCAGGATCATTGAGAGGATCGGACCAGTGGCCTATCGACTTGCATTGCCTTCCATAGAGAAAGTCCATATGCTTTTCATATATCATTGCTTAAGAAGTATGTTAAAGATGTTAATCATGTAATTGACTAGTCTGTATTGCAGGTGGAACCCAATGGAGAATTCCAGCCGGAGCCTCAGTGTATATTGCAGAAAAAGGTGCTCATGCTCCAGAATCAAGCAATAGAGCAAGTTAAAGTGCAATGGAAGCACTTTGGGCCCGACGAAGCTACATAGGAGATGGCGGATCAGATTTGGGCAATGTATCTTTCCTTGTTTTCCGATTGAGGCAAAGCATTTTTAGTGTGATGTTGGTTTTTGTTTAGCATATGTTTTGGCGATGTTTTGGTACATGTTTTGATCTGACGGTTGGATGTATGTGCATATGTATATGGATGTAAATACCTCCATGAGCTAAGTTATAAAGCTCCAATAAGCGGTATGGTGTCATGTTGTTAAGATGTCATGTTGGTTTGCTTTTCAACAGGGTGATCATTGTACAATACTGCATCAAGCTATGCTATAAAGCTCCATGGGCAGTGTGTTTGCTTTTCAAGGGTGTTGCCGAGGTATATGTCTGATTGAACACCGAGGATGGTGTCACCCAACGGGGAGGGTTCTATAATAGCCCTGGTGAAAATTCCATGTAATAAAGTTAAAAATAATAACCATGGTTGATGGGACACATATTCGAAGCTAAATGTTGGGCAAAACATCCTAGTGGGTGTTCATTTGGTTTAATATTGCTAAGGGAATTGACAAAGGGAAAGACAAAGGCTTTGGAGAGGCAAATGGCATTTTTGGCACACTAATTTATGAAAATAATGGAAATTAGGAGAAAAGGGAGATGAAAGGTCACAGGTTGCATGTGAGGAGGAAATTGAAGGAAAATAATGGAAAATGAAGAAAATAGAGGCCTCTTCTATAAAAAGGCTTATGAGGATCAGTTGGTACCTTTTGTCAGTGCATTTTTGAAGTTCTCTCATTATTTTTTCTCTCTCTCTCTCTCTCTCACTGTTGGACACTTAAATTTTTTGGAGCACTTTGGCATTGGAGCAAGAAAGGCAAGAAAGCAGGAAGAAGGAAGAAGCAAGCAAGGAGCAGGAATCAAGCAGCTACAGCAAGATTCTTTGCAAGTATTGATTTGCATGTACGATTTCCTTGATAGATTTCGCATGCATGGTATTGCATGTGGTTCTTTGCTGTCTTGGCATGGATTTTTTCCAAGTGTGACAATGTATTCAGCCTAGCCTTGCAATTTTCTGATGGGCATGGTGTTGAGGAGTTCTCATGTTTGGTTTAGATGGATTCGAAGCTGAGTGAGGTGGATCTCTGAATGATTATGGAAGCAGTTCATGTGTTGCCTCGTTTTACGGCCTAGTAATCTGGGTTTGAATTGCGGTAAAGCCTAGGAGGTGGTTTGCTCTCCATTTCAAGCCTAGGAGGTGGTTTGCTCTCCATTTCAAGCCTAGGAATCTCGGGTTGGGATATACAGTAACGCCTAGAGAGTATGTCTCGGTTTAGGGCCTAGTGACCCTTGATTCAGACTGTGGATTGCGGTAAAGCCTGAGAGACTAGGAGACAAGAAAATTCCTCATGGTTTAGGCAGAGAGAATCCGGTGATATCCATGCTTGTGTTGGCCTAGTGATCGGGTGTAGATCACAGTAAAGCTAAGTTATGATTGATGAGGGTGAGGTGGTTTAGACTCGAGATGCCCTGGTTGATTCTTTCGGTTTAAGTCTCACATTCACGCTTGGAATATGGCACGAGGGTGATTGGCTGAAGAGAGATTTGGTTCATCCAATCTATGGTCGGGTGGAACGTGGATGTCCCATCTCCGGTTGGTTTTTACACTCATGAATGAGAAGCTCATTCCTTTGATATTTGATGTAGAATTACACTGGTTATTATGTGGATTCTATTATTGTTGTATCCATGGTATTTTTGTGGTTATTATGTTGGTTATAAGCATGTATTTTATCAGTGATGATGTATGGCTCTATCCATGTTTTTACTTGTAAATGAATGCACAATGTATCTTTGGTCAAATAGACTGTATTGCAGCTTATGATGTAAGGGAGCAATGCTTCTTAGCGATTCTCAGATAAGTATGAGACCCCTATGTTTAAATATGTTGTTTAAACCTGTAGATGCAATGTTTGTGATATGTTTGACGAAATTCCTGTCATGACTAGGAGGGGTCCGGATGAGTTCCTGATGATGTGATTGCTTCCGTACCTTTGTTTTAATGTTATTTATCATCTCCTATAGTTTCAGAAAGTTTTGGGCAGTGACCTGGGCTTTGGGGCTAATACGGTGGCACAAATCTTGGAGTTGTAGGCACAGAACAGACCAAACCGGGCCCTGGCCGCTACCTTGCCTTGACATGGTTGCGGCTATAGGATTTTAGCTGCTACCTTGCCTTGGTATGCCCACGGCTAAGGCTCAAATTGGTCAAAAAGTCAGTCTCCCTCAGGGTTCAGAGACCTTGAAGGTTGGGTTACCTCTTGAGGATGTTTTTGATGCTATGTAAGGTGTGTTTGTCTTGTTTATGTCGGCTCCACTTTCTTAAGGTCATCTAGGAGGTTGAATCTCATATTAGTAGCCTCTCGTCGCATGTTTATCCCAGTTGGCCGGTTACTTGGGGAGATATGGGAAGAGGGTGTTACATATAATGGTGGAACAGAATGAGGCATTAGATGAAGGCTCCAAGCCATGTGTCACAGTACAAGGATAGCCATAATAAGGGAAGCCCACACTTGGGTGTACGAATGCAGGAGAGAGCAATCGGGGTACATGAGTTACCCCAACCTTTGTTTTTCCACCCTTCTTCTTATGTCTTTTGCCTTTTATTGATTTTCCTTTTATAATTTCTCGGGGCTCGAGGGAATGAGATCATGATTTGTAAGATACAACAGGGGATACCCCCCTTAAGGTGGGGTTGTTCATCGCCCACCAGGGGTTGGGACCATCATGGGTTCCTTAATGATGAAAGGGATCGATATGAGGGACCCTAGGAACCAGGGTGATGGCCATAATGATAATGGTAGGGCTCATGTTTGGCTTTTTCCCACATGCTAAATGTGTAAGTCCCCACCATCTTCTTCATTTTATGGTGCATTTCTTTTTTAGAGTGGCCAAATTATGCTTTTTCTTTTCTTTTTAGCTGCATCAACTTACGAGGCATCGTTCCAAGCTCAACCCAAGGTGTGGACAAGAGAAAGGGGAGGCTAACTCCTTGTGGACCCAATGGACAAAAGTGGACCCAAATAGGATATATGGTGAACGAGATTATAAAGAGTGGAGGAGGATGATGTATATGGTGTTGGGAAGCGGGACCACGCAACCAAAATCAGGGTTTCTCGTGTAGTGCCACCCCTAAAGCTAGTAGCCAATAAAGGAAATCCCACGAGACTAAGATACAAGGTTAACCATCAAATTGGATAGAGGAGACAAGAGTACAAACTGTTGAGATATCTTAAGGGCAATGATTAGAGTGATTTCTCGTTACTTGATAACTACTTGTGACGTCTTTTCACTTATTAGCTTTATTACTTGTTATTATGTTTGTATATCATCAAACAACTACTAAAACAAGAAGAGCAAGAACACAAAATATAGGTTGGAATCCAGGGCCAAAACCTTTCCACTTGAGAGGAAAACTCGCAAACCTCTTCTCTTCCTTATAGATTCCTCAATCGAAAAATTCCAAGACCTTTAGACTCAGACCAATACCCTTCAAGACCAAGACCAACCTCTCCAGATGATGTGCTATCCTTGATCCAATCAAACCTAGTCAAATCTCTTCCAATAACACAAGTTCGACATTCTGTTGCAGAATTTTGGCCTCCATTGCAAACCTAAAATTTTCGGCTCTCCTCCATTTGTTGCTACCACACGTGTGAGCCTCGATTTACCTTCCAAGGGTTCCTTAGACCTTCGCTTGGCTTTCTATGACTTCTGGAGCTTAAGGATGATCTCTGGTGACCTTCACTTGACCTTCTTGTCTTATATTCTCCAAGACCGAACTTGTAGATGAAAACCCTAGATCTGCCGCAGAAATCCTAGCCTTCCTTCTCACATGGGAGAGAAATAGCCTAGACAAAAGTCTTCTTTGTCCTCTTCCTTCTTCGTTGCCTTCTTCCTCCTTCACTAGAATGAGTGATGGATGAATGTCATTCAAGGAGGTCGAGTTTCCTCCTTCATATAGGCTCTTCAAGGTGGACATTGTTCTTCCTTTTAGGCTGACTTGCCAATTGCCAGGCCAACTTGGTCTTGGACGATATTTTGACACTTTTAAAGACAAAAAAATATTTTTCTTTACAAGTTACAAAGTGCCCGATGGGGTCTTCAACTTATGACAATGACTCTTTTGACTTCTTGACCTAGGAAAAACCCTAGAAGCACTCAAACAGTGCTAGACCTATAAAATAAAAGACCTTGAGCATGAAACCTATGCTCCAAAAACAATAATAATAATTTTATTTTATTTTACAATTTACAAGAATCAAAAGTACATTTAATTTTTATGAATACCAAACCTAGTTACATATTTTTCAATGCTCCCTCTTAACTAGGGAGGTATTCATAAATGGTACATGGACATTCTCAATATGAAGAGATCTCATAAGAAGAGTCAGATTGGTAACCCATTTGTTTAGCATCATATCATACAGCATTGTCACATAGCAAAGCCTTGACTAACATCTCTCTCCACAAGATCAGAGCACAATGTTGGCGAGACCAATGACTTATAGACACCATCATCGTTGTCTCTCTCAAGGTACATACCCCACCTGGATGTTCACAGAGTATGACCTTCCTTAGACTATTCATATTTTGGATAGCTAGCCCTCAAAGAATATCAATCCATGACTACTCTTATCTTGGATGCCCTACCTCATCCTCAAAGAGTATCGGATGCCAGATGTTTACCCAATCCTCCATTCTATCGTCCCAAGTGAAGATAAAAATGATGTGCCTATCTCTCCCTCTAAACCAAGGAGGATACATCAACCAAACCAAGCTTGTCTCTCAAATATACAAGCTTCTTGTTAGGAAGAAATTTTGTCAATATGTCAGCTACCTGCTCATCGGTGGAGATATACTGTAGTTGCAACACACCATCTTGTACTAGCTTCTATATATAGTGATACTTGTTGTTGATATGCTTTGTCTTTCCATGAAATACTAGGTCTTTAGACAATAGTATACAACTGGTGTTATCACAATGTATCACTGTAGGGTTTGTTAGGGTCCTATAATAATAGGGTTCATAATTTTTTAATTGAATTTTATAGTCTTGTAAATATGTACATACCTTGCTTTCTGCAAGTTGTTTTCCCATATTTGAAAATAATAAAAATGAAAAGAGGGTAAAAGTCCTAAAAGAAAGATCAAAAGACTTAAAAAAGAAAAAATAAAAAAAGAATAAAAAATGGACCTCAAAAGAAAAAAGAGATAAGAATAAGACATGAAAGTGAGCAAGTCAAAATGCCACTACTATTTACTTTTACTGCAAGAATAATGATTATGTGCAGATTGTTCAAAATGCCATAATCCTTGATCAGTTAAATAGTTTAATCTTAACTTTTCATGCTTTGAATTTCATGTTTTAGATAGAGAATAAAGATTTGTCAATCAGTTTAAACTTAACAAATAAGTAGATAGCTAGAGAATAAATGAGGAGCACAACAGTTTAAGTTGAACCCTCTGATGAAATAAGGTTAGAATTAGATAGTTTATGCTTTAAAAGAAAAATGGATTCAAGGTTGCTAGCTTAAATGAACCCATACAAATGAAGTAAAAAAATGTTACAATAATGATGGGTAGGTAGAAAGCAGTTCTGCAAGGCATGTAATAAAACATCATCTGGAAAAATTACTAATTTCCCCTCCCCCACAATGATCCAGTATTCAAAAATTTTAGTTAAAGAGGCTCGGAGCATTCCTCTAACTTCTATTGGGACCATACCCAAGGCTTAATCACTGATTGGTAAAAGTACTAGATTCCCTTCATAAAAGCCTATTTCCTCAACATATTCACCCTTTTCCAGAAATATAATCCCTTTTTCTAAGTAAAACACCTTTTTTTTTTGCTCAGAAAAAGTAAAATCCCCCCTTAATTAATTTCATTTCATCCAAAAACACTCAAAAACCCACAAAATACAAATGTATCCTAAGTATTATGTGTAAATATCAAAATGGGATAATTATTATACTCAAATGCCTATTTTACACGTTGCTTAGTTTATTTTATGTATTTTCATTCATTACATTCATTTCATATTAATTTTAACATAATGTATTAAATCCTTTAGATTACCCCTTCCCGTATATATATTAATTCATTTTATTTAAATATCCCAAAACCCATTATTTTAACGTTAACCTATGTTTTTAAATACCCATGTGTTAAATATTTCCCCGCCCTTCCCCCATATGTTAAAAACATTATATAAACAAAACCCGCCCCAATGGTCATAAAACATATGTAAATATTTTATTTGCCATGTAAATACCCCTTGCCTATCAAAATAATACATTAGTTTTACATTAAAAACATATGTTTTTAATGTTAAAACTAACCCCGCCATATAACATATCCGGCCCCTATGCCCCCATCATGCCGAGCAACTCTTCCAACTAATCTCCACCGTTCGCACACATATCTTCAGATCCAACGATCCAGACATGATATCGCGAATCTAAAAGCGCGAAAGTTAATCATTTCAAGATTTGCGAAATGGGCAGTTTTGTGCCTTTATCTCTCCACCATGCGACACCTTACTATTGGATCACATTCGATCCAAGGAAACCACTTACCGCCCTCAGCCCATGCGATAACCACCAATGGTTTTCTCCTTCACGCGCCAAAACCATCCTTCGCTCTGATTTGACCACCATTAAATGCCGATACTGCTTTAAACCTAAAATGTTATAAAACTTCATATTATGCGCAGAAAAGCCCTTTTTTTTCATTATCTGTGCGTTTATCCATCTCTGCCTGAGGAAAAAAGCTCCATGGCCCTCTTTTCACGCCAAAGAGCTAGACAAAGCCATTGAATTTGTTGCCAAGAACACTGGAAGCGTCCAATCGACTTCCAAAAGACTTCTACAACCATCATGGAGCCTTTCCGACGCCTCAGAAACCATTAAAAAACCAAATACCTGCACAAACAAGTATTCTTCAAAGAAAAACAACCTTTCTGTCATTTAAAAAAAAAAAAGTTTTTTTCTGAGAAATTGAAACTTCTGAAGTCTATTTACCCAAAGAAAGACCCTTATATTTGCATGCAAAAAACGAATTCTTTGTAAAAACTCTGATAAACCCTAGTTTCGATATTGCAATATGTTTTAAAAATCATAATTGGAGTAATTTAGCCTTTGCAGACTTTAAAAGACTACTAATATATCCAGAAAACCTTCGCAAATAATCCCCATCTTTCTGTGCCCAATTTGAACCAGTTTCAGTCCAGCTTATCCAAAAAAACAGAGAAAACCCTTGTTGTACCATCTCTTGAACCTAAAAGAGCTCGAAGAACAGTTTAAAACCATATTTAAAGGTTTAAAACCAAAATAAAGTCAGTTTGAACTTTGTGCCTATTTCTATTTTAGAAACATCTATTAAAGTCAAAAACCCTTCTGTAAACAGTTTAAGCTTACAGAAGAGTACAAAAAGCCAAAATACAGAGTTTCAGATATCCAAAAGGTCTAACATGTCAAATTAAACCAAGCAATGACTTCCAAAACCACAATTGTTGTAAATCCTCTACAACCTCCTGTTGTAGACATTGAACATACACCCTTAACAGATGTGGATTACAAAATAGTTGATCTAGTGATAGAATTTAATCTTTTAGACCTCAACTGTTGGAGTCTTGAAAAATCATTAGATCAAGTTGATGAAGTTCAGATTTGGGAGTCAAATCTACCCAAGTATGTAGTTCCACTCACTCATCAGTGTCTAGAAGTTATTAGGCTGTGTCAGACCTATTATTCCCCTGAACAAAGATGGTAGATGCAAATAAAAAAATATTGTTCACAATTACTGCCGAGTCTATAAACCTAATGCTACAGCTCAAACCAGATCCAAATGCAGTTCTCTTATCCATAGAAGCACTCACAAAGCTTTACATTGGTCTGGACTTTCCTAAAAGGTTTCAGATTTTCCAATTATTCATGTCTTTACATGTTGAAATTCCACAGATCAATCCTCCTTATTCTACTTCCAAATTTCCCGAAGGGTCAAGGCATGTCATTTCCATGTTATCCTTTATCCTAGGGTGTTTCACTGAGGAGCATACAAATGAGTCAATTCTAGGTTTTCTATCTACCTTTGTACCAGGACAACCTCCTTCTGTCATTTACAATTATGTTGAATACATAGCCGATAATATCAATGATCAGCGTGTGAAATTGCCAACTAAAGGAGTATTTAGGTATACTTCCTTTCTTTTTCACATGTTCCTATATTTCCAAGCAGACAAATTCCCAATAACACTTCAGAAGCTGGATGTAGAGGGAAATCCATTGTCAGTGATCTTTTGGACATCTTTGATCAGAAAAGAGTCCACAGAGTTCAGTGATGCAGATTTTACAGATTCTTTTGTTCATCCATTAGTTAATATGTTGACAAACAGAGTACAGGCAAGAATCAATGATGAGATAAAGAAACTTCTACAGCTATTAGAGCAAACTAGAACTGGAGATTGGTACTTATATCAAAATCATACAGAAATCAAAGTTTTTGCCATGGAGTACATAAGGCAAATCTCCAATTCAGATTCAATCAACTTCTTGGCAGCCAAAAAGAAGACTCAATTTAAGCTAAAAAACCAAGTAGGACCCTTTATTTGCAACCACAGAGATGCAGGAATAGAGGCAGCAAAACAGTTGCTGGAATACAAATTTGAAAAAAGCTTCTTATGGAATTATGACCCTCAAGGAATACTCAACAAAATGAGGGTGAAATGCAATTTGACACCTTATATTCATGATAAAAGGCCTGAGATTGAACAATTTGTTAATCAGACAGAGTGGCTAGAAAATACTTTAATAGAAGTAGTTAAACAGGGTGATACTAATCACAGCTTGAAAACTATAAATCAAGAAGATAAAGCTAGTAAGAGAATCAGGGAAGAAGGTAACTACACTGCTGAAAAAACAACAGAGACTAGGTTTAAACTCAGATATAATAAAAAGCCTAAGCTCAATCCAGTTGATAAAGAAAAAGAGACCATTGTAGTGGAAGATACAGATGTTCCAGAGACAAACAATTATCCAGCTGCAGAGATTATAAATGAAGAGCATCCTAATACTTCAAACACACAGGTAATAGAGAAGCAATAGAGTATGGAGGCATCCTCCTCACAGCCAGCAGAGGATAAAGATATTGACATCAGGGAGAAATACAAGCAAATAAAAGCCAAGAATGAAGAAATAAAAAATGAGATTTATTCTCAGTATTTAAAACAAACACCAGGGATCCAGAATAGACTTCTGTCATCTTTTGATTATTCAAACAAAAAGTTGATTATGTCAGTGCTTCAACCAACAGTCAAGACTCCCAAAACAGTGGCAGATTACAAAAAACTTGACCTTGAAGTGCCTACAAAAGGTATCCATGCATTAGATCAAATTGAGTTTAGTAGACAAACTTCTAAGATGCTTTATTATACCATAACTACAAAGGCAATGAATGCTCAAAAGCTCCAAAACACAATAATAAATATGAGAGATCAAATGAAGGTTGAAAAGGTTTCCTCATATGCTAAAGACCTTAGATTAAGTCTTTAGAAGAATTGGTTATTCAAGTAGGATATGATCCTGCCAATGTGAAAGCTGCAGAAGAATTGGTGAAGAAAAAGAATGTTGATATTGCAGCACTTAGAAAACAACTCAAGCTTCCACCAACAGAACATCCACAAGCCAAGGAAATTGTGCAAGAGGCAAGCCAAAAAGATGATATGATGAACTTGATTTTACAATTAACAGCACAAATTAAAGAGATGGAAATCCAAATGGACAAGCTTGTCCATGAAAGAGAAATTGCAAAAGCACGGGAAATCCCTACAGTAATTTCCATGGCAACTACAGCTGTGCCTTCAACTCTGGCAGAAGAGTTGGCACCTAAAGTACCACTGGCCACAGCAGTACCAGTGACTCATCCACTACTTCAGCGACAGAATCCTCTACCACAGCAGCTCAACAGTCTGATGAAGCTAGTAAACTTATTAAGGTCATGGAGGAAATGACACTTCAAACCAATGAAATCAATAGATTAAATAAAGTAATTGAAATTCTTGAAGACACTAAGAAGCTAACCCAAATTAATGCTAAAACTCAGGAACAAAGGGCTAACAGGTTAAATGTTGAGTTGAAGAACCTACAAAAGGATTTAACCTTGAAAGAGCCAATGTCTTATGTGAAAAATCAACTATGGACCAAAATCATTGAATCCATCAATGATGTTTGGCCATCAATACAAGTAATTTATGAGCAAAAGTATTTACTAAAGGCAGCTCAAGAAGAAATTTAGAAAACAAAGAAGGAACTAGGTGCTAAACCTGAAGAGGTCCTAGAACTAATCAAATTTCTTAACAGTAAGAACAAGCAAGAATTAGAAGAGATAGAAATTACTGACAGAACAGAGACAATCCTTGAAATAAAGAAAGTAATTTCAAAGAGAAATTTGATGAAACAGCTAGAAGAAAAATGTGAAAACATGAACATAGCCATAACTAAATTTATGGTTAAATTTGAGATTTTGAGGCAAAGAGGTTTGCCAAACATCCTTGTTCTTAATGATAAACTCATGCCACAAGAAAACTATAACAAAAAGATAAGAGATCATGCAAAAGAGCAAGTAGATAAAACAAAAGGACACAGAATTCCTACAGGAAAGGTTTTACATAAAAGTTTTGAAGACTTGTTTTATCTACAGCACGAAATAAAACACCTATTTGTGATCAAACCAACATTTGCTAGATACACTGAGGCAAATGTGAACTTTAGGAAGCTGGAAAAGATCAAAATTCTTGATGAAGAATTTTGGGAATTACTCACTGACTTATTGTAAAAGTCAAATTGCAGGGAAGAGGATAAAAGCAGTTTGCTGATTTTACACAGTCAAAATAGAAATTTACAGCAGTAAGGCAGTTTAAACAGTGATTAAAGTGTATTAGAGGTAAAGAGTATCAGATGAAAGAGTATTAGATAAGAAGATAATATTTCAAAACAGATTTGAAATATCTTTTGCCAACAAAGAAGACAGCAAAGCAGCCAGCTACACCAAATCCAAAACAGCATTTCTGTTTTATTTGAATAAAAAGGACAACTTGCTAAGTTGTTAAGTAGCTGTCACTATTTTGTTGTAAAAGATATTTTATTTTCCTTGTAGAAATTTCTTGTTTTCCCACCCCGGTTTTCAGTTTCACCTTATTTCTCCAAATAGTTAAATGCCCTTTCCCATATCCTTACATTCAACAAACTGGAAAATAATTTTTTTACTGAAAACACAAATTCTGGAAAATTTACAGAATGCTGGAAAATGCAGAAATAAAAATCAGCAAACTTAAAACAGTCATTCACACATTTTAATTCACACATTTTAACACGGATATTTTTGTCAACATGACAAGAAAAACTCTTTCTGCTTCTTGAGAGCTCGTTTTAAGCTCGAGAAAAATGCTTTTTACGGTAGAGTTCAATTGAGAAAAATCGGCAAAGTAAACTTTTACAACTTATCTCGTTTTCCGTGCTTAACCATAGCCTCGGAAAATGTGCAAACGATGCGCCCAGACCAACGATAAATGTTGTGCATATTTCCTTGAAAAACGTGCCCAAAAATTACGGCATTAATTTTTGTTGTACGACCTCCTCTTTTGCGTGCGAGAACAACAATAAATGTTGTTATGCATTCCTTGTAATACGTGCGGTATGACCCAAATGTATTTAAATACTGAAAATACTTTGGTGATTTTGTACATTGTCCGGCCTACTGTTATAAACTGCACACAGAAACGTCACAACCATGGCCTTCCTCTCCCTCGAAATCTGTGCCCGGAAAATGGTACGGCTACCTAGGAAAACGTGCCACCGCTGCTGTACGGATTTTGCCTTGGAAATCCTGCCAAATCTGCCTTGAACTGTGTGCAAACTCTGCTGTACGGACTTGCTGAAATACTTCCTTGGAATGTGTGCCAAGCTGCTGCCTCCTCCTCACTGCTCCGAAATCTCCCTTGCTCTCTTGCTCTCCTTCTCTCAATCTGCTCATGAAAGAATGAATGACCTTTTCCCTCATTTTCCTCCTTTAACCTAACCCTAAGTGACTTTTGGAGAATCCCTAAATCTAATGGCTGAGATAGCTTTAGATCTAGGGCTGAGATTAAATGTTCATTTAAATCTCACTTTTTATATTTTAATTCACCCCACTTTAATAAAGACCCACTTAGTCATTTATTTCCAAAGTCACTTTTCCCTTTCTAATTTCACATTGACTTTATTAAAGTCACTTTAAAATTAAACTTTAGTAACTTTATCACTTAAAGTCACTTTTAAATTAGATTTGACTTTATAAAATTATAAAGTCACTTTAGGAGAAAAAATTAAATTCTTTTGGACACTTTTCCCTAGGCCAAAGATCAAAGCCTTAGGAAACCACCTATCCTCCGGTAACCAAATTTCAACACTCCCTCTCCTCTTCTTGAGAAGGTGACCTCACCACACCCATCTTGCTCTCTGATGAGCCTTGCCCTGATGGTAAGGCACAGTAGAGCTCCTCACACCCAACTTACTCATCATTGGGAATATACTCAAACTTCCTGACTCCCTTCCCGGGCCTGTCTACGATGAAATGATATGTGATCCCGATATGCTTTGACCTATCATGAAATACTGGATTCTCCGTGAGTTTAATGCAACTCTGATTATCACAGTAAATCACTGAAGGTCTCAACGACTAACCAAATAAGCCAAACAACATCTTGCAAAGCCAGATGGCCTCACAACTAGCTAGACTGGCTACCATATACTCTGCTTCCGCTGAACTCAATGCTACTGACTGCTGCTTTCGGCTGAACCATGACACAACTGCCGAACCCAACCCAAAACAGCACCCTGAAGTGCTCTTCCTATCAGAAGCACAACCTGCCCAATCAGAATCAGTGTAAACTGCCAATCTCACTCCATCCCCCTGCCTGTAGTCCAGACCATAATCCACTGTCCCCTGCAAGTACCGCAAAATGTGTTTTGCAGCCACCCAGTGAACCTTCCTAGGCTCACACATAAAGTGACTCATCGTGTTGACTGCAAAACAAATATCTGGTCTAGTGTTGACCAAATACATCAAGGAACCAATCAGCTGTCTGTACAATGTGGGATCCACCAACTCGGAATCCGAAGCATGAAGCTTCTTCCAGTTGGTGATCATCGGTGTCAACATGGGTTTACAATCCTCCATGTGGAATCTGCCAAGGATATCCACAATATACTTCCCCTGCCCCAGGAAGAAATGCCCCTCCTCCTGCCACACCTCCAAACCCAAAAGTAATGCATCAAGCCGATGTCCTTCATCTCAAACTCCGCCGCAAGATCTCTCTTGCAGTGCTCTATGAGTCTCTCTGCACCTGTAATGACTAAGTCATCCACATACAACACCAGAATGAGAGGCTCCTCACCTATCACAATATAGTAAAGGTTCGGATCTGCTTCACTCTTTGTGAAACCCATCTTCTGCAAGTAAGTATCTATCCTGGAGTACCAAGCTCTGGGAGCTTGCTTCAGGCCATAAAGGGCCTTCTTCAGTCTGCACACATGTGACTCCTTCCCATGCACCTCAAAGCCCTGTGGCTGCTCAATGTACACCTCCTCCTGTATGAAGCCATTGAGAAATGCAGTCTTCACATCCATCTGGTGGATCTTCCAACCCATCTCTGTTGCTATCGATATAATGAAGCGGATCGAAGTATATCGAGCCACGGGAGCGAAGGTCTCCTCATAATCAACTCCCTCTACCTGGGAGAACCCTCTAGCCACAAACCTCGCTTTGAATTTCTCAATGCTGCCATCTGCAGCATGCTTTACCTTGTAAAGCTATCTGGAAGTAACCACGGATTTGCCCTCAGGCCTAGGCACCACCTCCCAAACATCATTCTTCATGATAGAAGAATACTCCTCCTGCATGGCCTCTCTCCAGACCTGTTGGCTAGCTGCCTCCTCATAGCTAGAAGGCTCAGAGTCAAGGATGCTGGTAGCCATTGCCATATAGCTACAAAACCTCTCAGGTGGTTTGCTCTCTCTGACCGGCCTCTTAGGCGTAGCAACAGATGTGGCCTCTCTCAAGGTGTCCTGAAGCCACTTGGGCTTCCTCTTCCCTTAGCATACTTCTCCCATTGGAGAATGAAACTCCTCCTCCTCATCATCATCAGGAGCCTCAGGAGCCTGAACTCCTGACTGTCTGTCTGTTGTCCTCCTGCCTGCACCTGAACCTGTAGAAGCTGAGGTACCGTGTGAACTGTCCATCAGTGGACTCCCTAGTGAATTGCTCTGTGGACTGCTCTGCATGCTGCCCGAAGCACCACCCCTCTGACTCTGTGAGCCACTGCTCACTGACGGACCTGACATCGTCATAGATGTACCTCTGGATCCTCCTGATCCCTGCCCACTGGATCCCTGTGACTGACTCAACTGCTGCTGAGGGTCTGGCTGATCCAGATACTCTAACTCCCGTGACCTCCTAAAGGCCCTGTCCTCCTCGAACTTCACATCCCGCCGAACAACAACTTTCCTCTGCGCAGGAATGTAAATCCGAAAGGCCTTGGAGGTCTCACTGTAGCCCACAAAGATACCCTTCTCTGCGGTGGGCTCTAGTTTGGTCCTCTTCTCCTTGGGTATGTAGGAGTATGTGATGCACCCAAAGATACGAAGATGACAATATCAGGCTTCTTCCCAGAAAAAGCCTCCTCCGGAGTCATGTGCCCCAAGGCACGATGCGGACTCCTGTTCTGCAAGTAAACAGCTGTGTTGCAGGCCTCTGCCCACAAAAACAATGGCAACCCCTGATCATGTAACATGGCTTTGGCGGCCCCTCCGATGGATCTGTTCTTCCTCTCCGCAACCCCGTTCTGCTGGGGGTTGTAAGGAACAGTGAACTCCCTCCTAATGCCTGCCTCCGCACAATAGTCAACAAACTCTCCCAGGGTGTACTCTCCTCCATTGTCCGACCTCAGGGACTTGATCTTCCGACCTGTCTGTGTCTCCACAAGAGCTCTGAACTCCTGAAACCGCTTGAAGACCTCACTCTTGGTCTTCAAAAAATAAATCCAGGTCCTCCTGGAGTGATCATCAATGAATAACACATAGTACTCATATCCACTCAAGGAAACATGAGACATCCGACCGCTCACATCGGAATGAATCAAATCAAGTATCCCAGTCGCTCTGCTGTCACTGCTGGGAAAAGGGGATTTGGCAAACTTTCCCATCGCACATCCTCTGCAAGTATCAAAGTGATCAATACTGAACTCTGGCACACCTGTAGTGATCTCCCGCAAAGTCCTCAAGGCTCCATGATGCATGTGCCCCATCCTGCGGTGCCAAATCTCACACTGCTCAGAACTGCTAGCTCTGCTGTCGGTACTACTGCTCAATGCCAAAAGGGACTGAAATGCAAACTTGTACACCTTTACATGGCGTACACCTATCACTCTAGCTGAATCAGCTGGAGTGCCCCTGGGATACATCAACACCTGTCCTCCCCTGAATAGTATCTCATATCCTCTGTCCTCCAAAGCTGAGACGGATATGAGGTTCTTCCTCATCCCTGGCACATAAAGAACATCGGACACCTTCAAGGGAGGTTTGGACTCCCTCTGAAATGTCAATGTTCCCACACCGACTGCTCTAACAACTCTGTCATCACCGAGTACTACCTCTACATCGGTGCCACTCTCTGAAAGCTCTGAGAAGTACTCACGGACTCCTGTCATGTGACGTGAAGCCCCACTGTCCACATACCAGATACCCGAAGATGCTCCACTAATCGAGGGAAATGCATGCTCCCTCTGAACCTTTGTGGCAGGTGATCCTGCACTAGAGGACTCACATGCAATGAACCCAAACTCCCGGTCAAAGCGATCTACAAAGTCCTCAACCTCTGCTGATGCTGCCATGCTCTGGTTCTTCCCCTTCTTCTTCTTCTTCTCCGGACACACAACTGCATAGTGTCCCATCTTCTGACAATTCCAACACTTCACCTTGGAATAGTCCTTCTGTGTGTTACCCTGTTTACCTTTACCTTTACCTTTGCCCCCACCATTGTTTGTGGAAACATGCTTCTTCCCTTTGCCTTTCTTGCCTCCTGCCAACAGTGCTACATCCTCATCCTGCTCAACTGGCTTGGCTACCCCAAGCTGACCTTTCCTGATCTCTGTCTGAATGCAATCATCCCAAAACCTCTCCCATGTGGGAAGGGTCGCACGTGCACAAACTCCATCAGCAAAGTTCATCCATGAACTGGGGAGGCCATTCACTGCTATCCGCACCAACTCAGTGGGTTGAATGACCTCTCCAATTGCTGTCAACTCATCTCTCACATTAGTAATCTTTGTGAGATATCCAGCTGCACTATCAGTCTTACCCATCTTAATGGTTTTCAGCTTCTCCTTCAGGACCATTTTCCGGTTCTCATTGGTACTTTGGTAGAGATTGGACAATGCTGTCCACATCTCATGAGCATTTCTCTTTCCTCTCACATGAGGAATGCAATGGTCTTTGATTCCGTCTAAAATCAGTCTCTTACCCTTGTTGTTCTTCCTATTATATGCTGCCAACTGAGTAGCATCAGTAAGCACATTAACAGGCTGCTGTGTGGTATGAACCATGATATCCCAGACTTCTGTCTCCTCAAAGATACTCTGCATTCTCTCCTTCCAAACGATGTAATTGGTATGCCCATCCAACCTATCCTCCACCCTCAATCCCAATGACATCCTGCTGTCCTAAAACTGGAAAATAGCATTGTTGTAGTAAAGATAAAAATTATGTTTGAGAAAAAATCAGCGTGCTGGAATTTTATGAGTGAAAAATCAGCAGGCTGTATTTTTCTCCTTGCTGTCCCAAACTGCACTTTCAGCACTCAAGTTCCGATACCATGAGAAATTTCCTGTTTTCCCACCCTGGTTTTCAATTTCACCTTATTTCTCCAAATAGTTAAATGCCCTTTCCCATATCCTTACATTCAACAAACTGGAAAATAAATTTTTTGTTGAAAACACAAATTCTGGAAAATTTACAGAATGCTGGAAAATGCAGAAATAAAAATCAGCAAGCTTAAAACAGTGATTCACACATTTTAACACAGATATTTTTGGTCAACATGACCCTGGAAAAACCCCCTACAACTCTTGGGAAAAACCAGTTTGAGAGCTCCTTCTTATTTCTGAAAAATGCTTTTTACAGTGAGAAATATTCAGAAAAATCAGCAAGTAAACTTTTACAACTTATCTCGTTTTCCGTGCTTAACCACTGCCTCGGAAAATGTGCAAACAGTAACACTGAACCAGCAATAAATGTTGTGCGTATTTCCTTGAAAAACGTGCCCAGAAATTACAGCATTAATTTCTGCTGTACGGCCTCCTCTTTTTGCGTGCAGAACAGCAATAAATGCTGTTGTACGACCTCCTTGGAATGCGTGCAGCTGTATTAAATGCTGCTGTACGAAAATCTGCCTCGATTTTTGTGCCAGCAATCAGCTACAAGCTATACGGCCTGCCTGGAAAAGCGTGCAGCAAAAACAACAACCTCTCCCTCGAAATCTGTGCCCAGAAAATGGATACATTTGCCCTGGAAACACTTGTGCCACAGTGGCACATGCGGATTGCACTGCTGGAAATCGTGCCAAATCTGCAGCAGGCGTGTGCAAACTGTAGCTGTACGGACTTGGCTGAAATACTTCCTTGGAATGTGTGCCAAGTGGCACGCCTCTTTCTCCTCACTGCCCAGAAATCTCCCTTGCTCTCTTTCTCTCCTTCTCCCAATCTGCTCATGAAAGAATGAATGACCTTTTCCTCCTTTAACCTAACCCTAAGTGACTTTTGGGGAATCCCTAAATCCAATGGCTGAAATTGATTGAGATCTAGGGCTAAGATTAAATGTTCATTTAAATTTCACTTTCTATTTTTTAATTCACCCCACTTTAATAAAGACCCACTTAGTCATTTATTTCCAAAGTTACTTTTCTTTTCTAATTTTACATTGACTTTATTAAAGTCACTTTAAAATTAGACTTTAGTAACTTTATCACTTAAAGTCACTTTAAAATTAGATTTGACTTTATAAAAATTATAAAATCACTTTAGGAGAAAAATTAAATTCTTTTGGACACTTTTCCCTAGGCCAAAGATCAAAGCCTTAGGGAACCACCTGTCCTCCGGTAACCAAATTTCAACATTCCTTAGAAAATTCCTATGAGTATTCTGGGATATTTTGTAAAAAATTTTGTATATATACTTCATCTTTTGAAGTATTATTGTGGAATAAATTGCTGAAGATTTCTATAGTCAATATTTTTGTACCTGAAGGCTTTTTGTAGCAAGTTCAAGTAGCAGACTGGATCAAAACATCTAGCATCATATTTCAGGATTCATGTGATGAGCTATTGAAGTGAAGTACTTTCTACTGTCATTGCATATCTTCTTATGTTTTACATGCATCCATATATGTGTTCTAAATTTGAATGATAAATCAGGAATATTATTACAGAATTTGTTAAAAGCACCCGGTCTTTAACTATTTATCATTTCTATGTTTTCTGTTGATTTCCAAAGTAGGGAACCCTTAATTGCTCTCTCTTTCGAATGACCCTTGTCTTCTCCATCCTTGTCCGGATCAAAAAATCGTTGATTGCTCTTTATCCCGATCAAACCACTTCACCAATCAACCTTCCAAGATCTTCAATGACTTGTCTATCTTGCCCTGAAAATATTTGACTTTTTGACCTTGATCCTATTTCTGTCTGCTTGACTTTTGACTCCTTTGCCCAATGGACAAACAGATCTATCACTATTCATCTCATTAAGTGATTTTTCCCACCAAACCAAACCAAAACCAATTTGCACATCATAACTATCCTAATATCAGACAATTAAAACAAAGTTAAATCTTATAGAGAGAGCCCTCTCTGAAACCTAGGAAGGCTAGATCCTAGAGTTTAAAAGTAGGTATGTGGTTACCTCTAATGTTCTTGGACTTTAAATCAAAATCTCACAACTTAAGAATTATTAGAGTGATAACATACGGGCGATTACGCTGGGGACTAACCAATCCTCAGTCTTAAAATAGATCTTAAAGGAAATCATTTTTATCATCCTTTTACCTTTAAGGTTGTTTTAAAAGTTGTGAGTATAAAAAACTGTAATTCTGGCTTCTAGAAAAATCTACTATACGAGGTCAAACCCGGATCCTAAACTTGCTGTTATAGTAGACAATCCAGACAGAATTGGGAAAAAGAATAAACAAGTAGAAGATTTAGGTGCTAAAGATTCCTCAGTTAGAACAAATTCATTACCAAAAAAGTTAGTGAGTATACAAGACATAGAGTTTGATCTGAATTTTGAACATTCTTTATTCAGAAATAAATCAGAAAGTGACTTAAATAGTGTTGTTATAGATCCTGTTTTTATTTCATTTCTTGAAACAAAGCAGGAAAATGTTTCAGTAGATTTTGAATCAAAGATATTTGAAACTCATGATAAACTTGAAGAAATAAATGCTACTATTCTTAAGGAAATAGATGAAACTATTGAATTAGCTGAATTATTAGCATATACATCTAAGCCTTCTATTTCTCATTTCGATACCAACCTAATAAAATCTGTAGGTTCATCTCTTTTTACCACTACATCATCTATAATTTCCAACACCCTCCAATCCATAGATCCATTTATCCCTAGACATCCCTTCCAACCTATAATAATGTTTCCATCTTCCCCCACATCAACTTCATCCACTAGTTTATCTTCTACAATTTCAAACACATCATTCTCATTTCCAAGTAGTTCTTCATATATCCCAGTTTCATTTTCTAGCACCCCACCTTCATCCTTTAGTTCATCCACTACATTTTCTAGTACATCATCTTATATTCCAATTTCATCAACCACTTCTTTAACTGCATCAACTAGTACTTCCAGTTCTGCCCCAAGCACTTCCAATCTACCTCCTAGCCAAGCAAGAATTCAAGGTATGGTTGCTAGGTATGCTCCCTTGGTCCTTTCAGCTCAGTTACATGACATGCCTCAGGATTACCAAAGTAAAATACCCCAATTTGTTGCTACCACTCATTACACTGCTCAGTAGCATATTAATAAAATGATAGATTATTTTGAGCTTCATGAAATAGATGTTTCTAATGTACAAATGAGACTTTTTGCTCAAACATTAATAGGGGAAGTTAAAAAATGGTTTAAAGGACTTAATCCTAGTAGTATAGCTGATTTAGCAGTTTTTCATAGATTATTTTTGAACAAATGGGAAAAGAAGAAAAATCCACTCCAAATATTATCTGAATTTGATGCTATGAAAAGAGCTCCTAATAAAACAGTCCAAGACTATTGCACTAGATACAACAGTGTTTATAATTCAATCCCAGCCAATCTCAAACCCACTCCTGACTCTGTCCTACTTAAATTCCCTGATGGATTTGACACAAACATGGCCTATCAACTGAGAGAGAGAAATGCTAAAACCTTAGAAAGAATGCAAACAGATGCTGTTAGTGTAGAAGTAAATATTTTGGCTAGAAAAGCTAGATTAAGAAATGAGTGGAGAGTAACCATAAAAGAGGAAACATCTAGTTAGATGGAAAAATAGATCAATTAGCTAAGACTTTAAAGAGAATGATGGATAGATTAGACAATATAGAAAGAAGACCACAATGGGATAACCAACAGCAAATTAGGAATCCCAACTTCAGGAAAAATACGAACTCAGTAAAATCCAAAGAATCAGCCCCTGATCAGACAATAAGACCTCCATTTCAAGAGAACTATGTTGAAAGTTCTCAACAGAATGATGATGATGAAAACACCATAAATCTAATGGGTATAAATGATGATAACACTATCTTTCTCACACAAGAAGACCAAGAGTTATTTGAAATGCAACAACTTCAATTAAATTCAGGTGAATCATTTGACTACAAACAAGGTTATGATTTTGCTATTAATGAAGTACATAAGCAATATAATCTTAGAAGTAAGAAAAACACTGAGTCTTCTACTAAGAAAACTGCACAAAAAGTATATAAGAAAACAATAGAAGCTCTCACCACAAAAGTTCTTCAAATTCTCCCTAGGGAAAACAAGCAAAACTCTAATTCATTCCAAAAAAATTCCAACCCCAAAATTTCACCCAGTCCTAAGATTGTTGACATAATAGATGAGGTTGTCCCAACATCAACAAATTCACAAAAATTTGTTGCTATAAAAACACCTAATTCTGCTAAAACAGCAATTATAGATTCCAAAACATCCACTGCTGATCCAAAATCAGCGAATCCAAAAGCTGCCACTGCTAAAACAGCTTCTGATAATTCAAAATCTGAAAAAACATCTATTGTTTCTCAAACCATTCCTGAAAAGAAAACTAAGAGCAACAAGACACAAGAAACTCAAATTGAAAATGAAAATATAACTGTAGAAAAACAAGACAAACCTACTCAAGCTACAATTACTAAAGAAGAGTTAATTCAACTTAGTAAATCAAAACCCTCATTCAATATACAAACTAAAATTGCAAAGTTAAAAATACCAATTCCTTTGACAGAATTGGTAAAACATGATTTGTATAAAACAACTATCATTGAAACCTTAAACATGAATGATGGAGAAGACTCAGTAAACTTGAATGATGATCAACCAGAGTTGATTTTTGGTCCTGATATTAATGGAAAACACCAAGATGGAGCAGTTCCACCATTTTACATTAGCTTAACTATTCATGACCAAATATTACACAATGCAATGTTAGATTCAAGGGCTTCAGACAATCTAATGCCAAAAGCAATAATGGAAACCCTAAACTTAGGCATCACAAGGCCTTACAAAGATCTATTTTCATTTGATTCAAGCAAAGTTAAATGCCTAGGTTTAATTAAAGATTTGTGTGTCACATTAGTTCAATATCTCAGTAAAAATATACTCATGGACATTGTAGTAGCTAATATCCCACCCAAGTATGGAATGTTATTATCTCGCTCATGGGGAGCAAATTTACAGGTTCTCTACAATTGGATATGTCATATGCAACCATATCAATTTTTGGCCAACCAAAGAAACTCTATAGGGAAACATTGATGAAATATATGGTAAGTAGTGCAGAAATATCAATAAATTACCCAATTTACACTACACCTACTAACCTAGATTCATTCATCTTATGTAACTCTGAAACTAATAATGAAATTGAAACTGAACTAAAACACAAAACAATGAAAATATATTTCATGAATCACTATGGCACCTAGATTTTGATGGATCAGTCAATAAACTAGGAGTAGGAGCAGGAGTTTGGATAACTAATATGGAAAATAATCATGCAGAAGGCCATGCTTTCAGACTAAATTTTAAATGCACCAACAATATGGTTGAGTATGAAGCCCTCATTTTAGGACTCCAGATTATCAGAAACTTAGGAGGTAAAAGAATATCAATTATGGGAGATTCAGAGTTGATTGTAAAACAGATAAATGGAGAATATTATGTTCATAATCCTAGATTAGGCCGATATAGAGAAACTGTGTTAGATTTGATAGATGAACTGTTGGAATGTAATTTTTCTGCAATACCAAGAAAGCAAAACATACAGGCACACTCCTTAGCAACTTTTGCTAGTACCTGTAATCTGTCCTTTCAGCCCAATCATAAATATACTGCAGAAGTAAAACACAGACCAATAATTCCAGATAACCTCAAATATTGGCAAATTTTCTCACAAGATCAACAGATTTACCATTTTATGAATAATGAAGGTGAATTTTAGAATTGTAAAATAGACAGACTGTACATTAGATCAGGATTTAGATAGTGAAATTGATTTGAATAATATAGATGTAAATAATGTAAAGTTTGCTAGACTTACTAAATTTAGTCAATCAGATATAGATAACTTAGAGAAAGTAGAAATTGATGAGATAATTGATGATGAATCTGATATATTAAATCTCAAAGATAATTTCGTACCAAAAGGCTTAACTCCTTTAGAAGATTTATTTGACTCAAATGATGTTGCAAGAAAACCCAAAATGGATCCACTTAGATCTGATATTTAGTAGTGTAACATAGGCACAGGGTTAAAACCTAAAATGATCAAACTTTCCAAAGCCTTACCTCAACAAGAAAAAGAAAAATATATTGCTCTTTTTAAGGAATTTCAAGATGTTTTCGCTTGGAGTTATGAGGACCTAAAATCCTATGACACCAGTATAATATAGCATAAAATCCCTATAAAAGAAGACCAAAAGCCTTTTAAACAAAAGTTAAGAAGGATCAACCCTGTTTTGATGCCTTTGATTGAAAAATAGGTAAAAAGAATGTACGATACATAGATAATTGCACCAATCAGATATTCTGATTGGGATTCTAATCTAGTTCCAACCAGGAAAAAGACAGGAGAAATTAGATTATGTGTTGATTTTAGGAATCTAAACAAAGTATCCTTAAAATATAATTATCCTTTACCAAAGATGGATCACATTTTACAAAGGGTAGTTGGTTCTTCTAGGATTTCACTTTTAGATGGATTTTCAGGGTACAACCAAATTTTAGTCCAACCAGAGGATCAAGCCAAAACAGTTTTTACTACTCCATGAGTCACTTTTATGTATGTAAAAATGCCTATTGGTTTAATGAATGCAAGGGCTACCTTTCAAAGAGCTACGGATATAACCTTTGCAAAGGAAATTCATGAATTTTTAGTGATTTACTTAGATGACATTATTGTATTTTTTAAGACTGATTATGAACCCTTAAATCATCTTAGACAAGTCTTTGTTAAATGCAGAAAGTATGACATCTCCCTAAATCCTAAGAAAACCTTATTTGGATTAGAAGAAGGTAAGTTACTAGGACACATATTATCTAAAAAAGGAATTAGAATAGATCCTGCCAGAATAGAAGCAATTCTTAACGTTAGTCCTCCTAGGAACCTAAAAGAGTTACAAACTTTTTTAGGTAAAATTAACTTTTTAAGAAGATTCATCTCCAATTTAGCTGAAATAATTAGAGAACTCAATAATATGTTGAAAAAAGATTCAGTTTTTAAATGGACTATTGAGACCAAACAATCATTTGAATCTATCAAACAAGCCTTAACCAAAACCCCAGTCCTTATAAGTCCTGACTTTAAAAAGGATTTCATCATTTTCTCCTTTGCTTCAGAACACACCATTGCTGCAGTTTTACTGCAGAAAAATGACCAGGGCTATGAGCAGTCCATAGCTTTCTTTAGCAAAACACTTAGAGATGCCACTTTGAAATACAATATCATGGAGAAACATGCCCTAGCTTTGTTAAAGGCCATTAAAGATTTCAGAGTGTACATTCTTTATTCTCACATCATTGCCTATGTTCCAAATGCAGTAGTAAAAGACATTCTAACATAGGATGGTCTTGATGGTAGAAGAGGCAAGTGGATTGCCACCATTTTAGAATATGACATAGAGATAAAATCCACTAAACTCATAAAAGGTCAAGGTTTAGCCAAACTCATGGTTGAATCAAATTCTCATGCCCTAGACATAAATTTTATTGCCCAAGTAGATGATCAGGAAGAGATGGCGACTCAAGAGATCAGTGAAGCCTTTTCAGACTCACCATGGTATGCAAATATCATATTTGTATTACTAAACTTACGAGCTCCTCCTGGATTATCAAGAACAAAAGCTAGATTCTTAAAGCTAAAGGCAGTAAGATTTTGTATATTAGACAATGTACTTTTTTGGAAAGACCATAGTGGAATTTTATTAAATTGTTTGCTAAAAGACGCTGACAAAGTTTTAGAAGAATTTCATGCAGGTGACTGTGGAGGACATCTCTACTAGAAGACTACAGCAGACAAAATCCTGAGAGCTGGTTTTTACTAGCCTACTTTGTTTGCAGATGTAAAAAGGTATGTGACCTGCCACAAGTGTCAAATATTTGAGGGAAAGAAAAAGTTGTTACCCCTGCCCTTGAAACCCATCTCAACAGAAATACCATTTCAACAATGGGGTCTTGACTTCATTGGTGAAATTTACCCTCCATCATCAGCCCAACACAAGTGGATTCTGATAGCCATCGATTATTTTACTAAGTGGATAGAAGCCATACCCTCTAGGCAAGCCACTGATACTATCATTATCTCATATTTATAAAGAAACATACTTTCAAGATTTGGATGTCCTCAAAAGATAATTACTGACAATGCAGCTGCATTCAAATCCAAAAAGATGATTGACTTTTGCCATAAATACCACATTACCCTAGGCTACTCTACTGCATATTACCCTCAAGGTAATGGCCTTGCTGAATCTTCCAATAAGAGCCTTGTAAACATCATCAAGAAATTACTAGAAGATAACAAAAACACTTGGAACAAGAAGTTAGTTAATGCCTTATGGGCAGAAAGACTTACCACCTAAAAATCTATTGGTATATCCCCTTACCAGCTTGTCTATGGAATGGATGTTGTTTTTCCATCTTCCTTAGGAGTACCATTAATGAAGATAATCCAAGAATTACAAGTTGAGACAAATGACATTCAAAGAAGGATTAACCAAACCATTCCTTGCAGCAAACAAGAGAAGAGGTTTATCTTAACTCTCAAGTTATCTAAGATAAGATAAGGAAATTTTTAGCCCCAAGGGTTAGCTCAAGTGGTAGTGAGCCAATACGTGGGCCTCTCCGTTGAGGGAGGTCACGGGTTCGATCCTTGAGTCCTTTGGGGTCAGGCACCGAAAGTCCGTCGAATGGTTTACCGCGCGTACATCCAGAAATTCTGGGGAAGTACGCCCGGGTTTCCCGTGAGCTTTCCCCTCGTGAAAAAAGATAAAGAAATTTTTTGACAAAAAGAGTAAAGAAAATTATTTCTACATTGGAGACAAAGTGTTAAAATGGGATTCAAGAAGAGAAGAGAAAGGTAAACATGGAAAATTTGATTTTATATGGAAAGGACCTTATGTTATTTATGGTTACAGAGGTAACAATGCTTTCTTTTTGAAAGAAATGGGTGGATCAAATCTGCTAGGTGGACCAGTCAATGGCAGAATGCTGAAGCACTACTACTCCTCAGAGATAACCAATAGTTAATTTTGTTTACATTGTCCATTGTACATAAACATTGAAGATTTTAGATTGGATTAGATGTTTTCCTAACAAAGTTGAAGCCCGGAGAGAAGGCCTAAGCTTTGGAAGGTAAAATATCATAAGTATGAAATAACTGTAGAGATTAGTCAAAATTCAAAGGCTACTAGTCTTAAAGTTCTTGACATTTCACCAGCAAATGTCATCTCCATGTGGAGCCACTGTTAGGGTCCTGTAATAATAGGGTTCATAATTTTTTAATTGAATTTGATAGTCTTGTAAATATGCACATACCTTGCTTTTTGCAACTTGTTTTCCCATATTTGAAAATAATAAAAATGAAAAGAGAATAAAAGTCCTAAAAGAAAGAGCAAAGGACTTAAAAAAGAAAAAATCAAAAAAGAATAAAAAATGGACCCCAAAAGAAAAAGAAAAAAGATAAAAATAAGACATGAAAGTGAGCAAGTCAAAATGCCACTACTCTTTACTTTTACTGCAAGAATAATGATTATGTGCAGACTGTTCAAAATGTCAAAATCCTTGATCAGTTAAATAGTTTAATCTTAACTTTTCATGCTTTGAATTTCATGTTTTAGATAGAGAATAAAGATTTGTCAAACAGTTTAAACTTGACAAATCAGTAGACAGCTAGAGAATAAATGAAGAGCTCAACAGTTTAATCTGAGCCCTCTGATGAAATAAGGTTAGAATTAGATAGTTTATGCTTTAAAAGAAAAATGGATTTAGGGTTGTTAGCTTAAATGCACCCATACAAATGAAGTAAAAAAATGTTAGAATAATAATGGGTAGGTAGAAAGCAGTTGTGCAAGACATGTAATAAAACATCATCTGCAAAAATTACTAATTTCCCCTCCCCCATAATGATCCAGTATTCAAAACTTTCCGTTAAATAGGCTCAGAGCATTTCTCTGACTTCTGTTGGGACCAGGCCCAAGGCTTAATGACTGAATGGAAAAAGTACTAGATTCCCTTCATAAAAGCCCATTTCCTCAACATATTCACCCTTTTCCAAAAATATAATCCATTTTCAAAGTAAAACACCTTTTTTTTTTTTACTCAGAAAAAGTAAAATCCCCTCTTAATTAATTTCATTTCATCGAAAAACATTCAAAAACCCACAAAATACAAATGTATCCTAAGTATTATGTGTAAATATCAAAATGGGATAATTATTATACTCAAATGCCTATTTACACGTTGCTTAGTTTATTTTATGTATTTTCATTCATTACATTCATTTCATATTAATTTTAACATAATGTATTAAATCCTTTAGATTACCCCTTCCCGTATATATATTAATTCATTTTATTTAAATATCCCAAAACCCATTATTTTAACGTCAACCTATGTTTTTAAATACCCATGTGTTAAATATTTCCCCGCCCTTTCCCCATAGGTTAAAAACATTATATAAAAAAAACCCGCCCCAATGGTCATAAAACATATGTAAATATTTTATTTGCCATGTAAATACACCTCGCCTATCAAAATAATACATTAGTTTTACATTAAAAACATGTGCTTTAATATTAAAACTAACCCCGCCATATAACTTATCCGGGCCCTATGCCCCCATCATGCCGAGCAACTCTTCCAACCAACCTCCACCATTCCCACACATATCTTCAAATCCGACGATCCAGACATGATATTGCAAATCTAAAAGCGCAAAAGTTAATCATTTCAAGATTTGTGAAATGGATGGTTTTGTGCCTTTATCTCTCCTCCACGCGGCACCTTACTATTGGATCGCATTCGATCCAAGGAAACCAATTACCGCCCTTAGCCCGTGCGATAACCACCGATGGTTTTCTCCTTCATGCGCCAAAACCATCCTTCGCTCTGATTTGACCACCATTAAATGTCGATACTACTTTAAACCTAAAAAGTTATAAAACTTTATATAACGGGCAGAAAAACCCTTTTTTTCATTATTTGTGCGTTTATCCATCTCTGCCTGAGGAAAAAAACTCCATAGCCCTGTTCTCACGCCAAAGAGCCAGACAAAGCCATTGAATTTGCTGCCAACAACATTGGAAGCGTCCAATCGACTTCCAAAAGACTTCTACAGCCATCATAGAGCCTTTCCGACGCCTTAGAAACAATTAAAAAACCAAATACCTGCACAAACAGGTATTCTTCGAAGAAAAACAACCTTCCTGTCATTTTAAAAAGAAGTTTTTCTGAGAAATTGAAACTTCTGAAGTCTATTTACCCATAGAAAGACCCTTATATTTGCCTTCAAAAAATGAATTCTCTATAAAAACTCTGATAAACCCCAGTTTCGATACTGCAATATGTTTTAAACGACTCCTAATATATCCAGAAAACCTTTGCAAATAATCCCCATCTTTCTGTGCCCAATTTGAACCAGTTTCAGTCCAGCTTATCCAAAAAAACAGAGAAAACCCTTGTTGTACCATTTCCTGAACCTAAAAGAGCTTGTAAAACAGTTTGAAACCAAATTTAAAGGTTTAAAACCAAAATAAAACCAGTTTGTGCCTATTTCTAATTTAGAAACCTCTATTAAAGTCAAAAACCCTTCTATAAATAGTTTAAGCTTACAGAAGAGTACAAAAAAGCCAAAATACAGAGTTTCAAGTATCCAGAAGGTCTAAAATGTCAAAATCAAACCCAACAATGACTTCCAAAACCACAATTGTTGTAAATCCTCTACAACCTCCTGTTGTAGACATTGAACATACACCATTAGCAAATGTGGATGACAAAATAACTGATCCGGTGATAGAATTTAATCTTTTTGACCTCCACTGTTGGAGTCTTGAAAAATCATTAGATCAAATTGATGAAGTTCAGATTTGGGAGTCAAATCTACTCAAGTATGTAGTTCCACTCACTCATCAGTGTCCAAAAGTTATTAGGTTGTGTCAGACCTATTATTCCCTTGAACAAAGAGCTATGGTAGATGCAAATAAAGAAATATTGTTCACAGTGACTGCTGAGTCTATAAACCTAATGCTACAACTCAAACCAGATCCAAATGCAGTTTCCTTCTCCATATAAGCACTCACAAAGCTTTACATTGGTCTGGAATTTCCTAAAAGGTTTCAAATTTTCCAATTATTCATGCCTTTACATGTTGAAATTCCACAGATCAATCCTCCTTATTCTACTTCCAAATTTCCTGAAGGGTCAAGGCATGTCATTTCCATGTTATCCTTTATCCTAGGGTATTTTACTGATGAGCATACAGATGAGTCAATTCTAGGTTTTCTATCTACCTTTGTACTAGGATAGCCTCCTTCTGTCATTTACAATTATGTTGAATACATAGCTGATAATATCCATGATCAGCGTGTGAAATTGCCAACTGAAAGAGTATTTAGGTATAATTCCTTTCTTTTTCACATGTTCCTATATTTCCAAGCAGACAAATTCCCAATAACACTGTAGAAGCTGGATGTAGAGGGAAATCCATTGTCAGTTATCTTTTGGACATCTTTGATCAGAAAAGAGTCCACAAAGTTCAATTATGCAGATTTTACAGATTCTTTTGTTCATCCATTGGTTAATATGTTGACAGACAGGATACAACCAAGAATTAGTTATGAGATAAAGAAAGTTCTAAAGCTATCAGAGCAAACTAGAACTGGAGATTGGTACTTATATCAAAATCATACAGAAATCAGAGTTTTTGGGTCAAATCTTTTACCCTATAAACTACCTAAGTATGTGCCAATGAGAGTTTCTGCCTTGGAGTACATAAGAAAAATCTTCAATTCAGATGCAATCAACTTCTTGGCTGCCAAAAAGAAGACTCAATTTAAGCTGAAAAACCAAGTAGGACCTTTTATTTGCAACCACATAGATGCAGGAATAGAGGTAGCAAAACAGTTGCTGGAATACAAATTTGAAGAAAGCTTCTTATGGAATTATGATCCTCAGGGAATACTCAGCAAAATGAGGGTGAAATGCAAATTGACACCTTATATTCATGATAAAAGGCCTGAGATTGAACAATTCGTTAATCAGACAGAGTTGCTAGAAAATACCTTAATAGAAGCAGTAAACAGGGTGATACTAGTCACACCTTGAAAACTATAAATCAAGAAAATAAAGCTACTAAGAGAATTAGGCAAGAAAGTAACTACACTGCTGAAAAAACAACAAAGACTAGGTTTAAACTCAGATATAATAAAAATCCTAAGCTCAATCTAGTTGATAAAGAAAAAGAGACCATTGTAGTGGAAGATACAGAGGTTCTAGAGAAAAACAATGAACCAGCTACAGAGATTATAAATGAAGAGCATCCTGATACTTCAAACACACAGGTAATAGAGAAGCAACAGAGTATGGAGGCATCTTCCTCACAGCTAGCAGAGGATAAAGATATTGACATCAAGGAGAAATACAAGCAGCTAAAAGCCAAGAATGAAGAAATCAAAAATGAGATTTATTCTCAGTATTTAAAACAAACACCAGGGATCCAGAATAGACTTCTGTCAGCTTTTGATTATTCAAACAAGAAGTTGATTATGTCAGTGCTTCAACCAACAATCAAGACTCCCAAAACAGTGGCAGATTAAAAAAAATTGACATTGAAGTGCCTACAGAAAGTATCCATGCATTAGATCAAATTAAGTTTCATAGACAAACTTTTGAGATGCTTTATTCTACCATAACTACAAAGGCAATGAGTGCCCAAAAGCTCCAGAACACAATAATAAATATGAGAGATCAAATGAAGGTCGAAAAGTTTCCTCATGCTAAAGACCTTAGAATTAAGTCTTTAGAAGAATTGGTTATTCAAGTAGGATATGATCCTGCCAATGTGAAAGCTGCAGAAGAATTGGTGAAGAAAAATAATGTTGATATTGTAGCACTTAGAAAACAACTCAAGCTTCCACCAACAGAACATCTACAAGCCAAGGAAATTGTGCAAGAGGCAAGCCAAAAAGATGATATGATGAACTTGATTTTACAATTAACAGTACATATTAAAGAGATGGAAATCCAAATGGACAAGCTTGTCCATGAAAGAGAAATTGCAAAAGCACGGGAATCCCTACAGCAATTCCCATGGCAACTACCACTGTGCTTTCAACTCTGGCAGAAGAGTTGGCACCTAAAGTACCACTGGCCACAGCAGTACCAGTGACCTCATCCACTACTTCAGCTACAGAATCCTCTACCACAGCAGCTCAATAGTCTGACGAAGCTGGTAAACTTATTAAGGCTATGGAGGAAATGACACTTCAAACAAATGAAATCAATAGATTAAAGAAAGTGATTGAAAATCTTGAAGACACTAAGAAGCTAGCCAAAATTAATGCTAAAACTCAAGAACAAAGGGCTAACAAGTTAAATATTGAGTTGAAGAACCTACAAAAGGATTTAGCCTTGAAAGAGCCAATGTCTTATGTGAAAAATCAACTATGGACCAAAATCATTGAATCCATCAATGATGTTTGGGCATCTATATAAGTAATTTATGAGCAAAAGGATTTACTAAAGGCAGCTCAAGAAGAGATTCAGAAGACAAAGGAGGAACTAGGTGATAAACCTGAAGAGGCCCTAGAACTAATCAAATTTCTCAACAGTAAGAACAAGCAAGAATTAGAAGAGATAGAAATTACTGACAGAACAAAGAAAATCCTTGAAATAAGGAAAGTAATTTCAAAGAGAAATTTGATGAAGCAACTAGAAGAAAAATGTGAAAACATGAACATAGCCATAACTAAATTTATGGTTAAATATGAGATTCTGAGGCAAAGAGGTTTGCCAAACATCCTTGTTCTTAATGATAAACTCATGCCACAAGAAGACTATAACAAAAAGATAAGAGATCATGCAAAAGAGCAGGTAGATAAAACAAAAGAACAAGGAATTCCTACAGGAAAGGTTTTACATAAACGTTTTGAAGACTTGTTTTATCTACAACATGAGATAAAACACCTATTTGTGATCAAACCAACATTTGCTAGATACACTGAGGCAAATGAGAACTTTAGGAAGCTGAAAAAGATCAAAATTCCTGATGAAGAATTTTGGGAATCACTCACTGACTTACTGTAAAAGTCAAATTGCAAGGAAGAGGATAAAAACAGTTTGCTAATTTTACACAGTCAAAACAGAAATTTACAGCAGTAAGGCAGTTTAAACAGTGATTAAAGTGTATCAGAGGTAAAGAGTATCAGATGAAAGAGTATCAGATAAGAAGATAATATTTCAAAACAGATTTGAAATATCTTTTTCCAGTAAAGAAGACAGCAAAGCAGCCAGCTACACCAAATCCAAAACAACGTTTCTATTTTATTTGGATAAATAAGACAGCTTGCTACGTTGTTAAGCAGCTGTCACTATTTTGTTATAAAAGATATTTTATTTTCCTTAGAAAATTCCTATGAGTATTCTAGGATATTTTGTAAACATTTTTGTATATATACTTCATCTTTTGAAGTATTATTGTGGAATAAATCGCTGAAGATTTCTATACTCAATATTTATGTATCTAAAGGCTTTTTGTAGCAAGTTCAAGTAGCAGACTGGATCAAATCATCTAGCATCATATTTCAGGATTCATGTGATAAGCCATTGAAGTGAAGTACTTTGTACTGTCATTGTTTATCTTCTTATGTGTTACATGCATTCATATATATGTTCTAAATTTGAATGATAAATCAGGAATATTATTACAGGATTTGTTAAAAGCACCCTGTCTTTAACTATTTATCATTTCTATGTTTTCTGCTGATTTCCAGAGTAGGGAACCCTTAATTGCTCCCTCTTTCGAATGACCTCTGTCTTCTCCTTCTTTATCCGGATCAAAGAATCCTTGATTGCTCTTTATCTCAATCAAACCACTTCACCAATCATCCTTCAGATCTTCAATGACTTGTCTATCTTGCCCTGAAAATATTTGACTTTTTGACCTTGATCCTAGTTCTGTCTGCTTGACTTTTGACTCCTTTGCCCAATGGACAAACAGATCTATCACTATCTATCTCATTAAGTGATTTTTCCCACCAAACCAAAACCAATTTGCACATCATAACTAGCCTAATATCATACAATTAAAACAAAGTTAAATCTTATAGAGAGAGCCCTCTCTGAACCCTAGGAAGGCTAGATCCTAGAGTTTGAAAGTAGGTATGTGGTTACCTCTAATGTTCTTGGACTTTAAATCAAAATCTCACAACTTAAGAATTATTAGAGTGATAACAGGGTCCATCGGTCCTTTGAATAGGTCGGATAGCAACTTCCTCAACCAGACCGTTTTTCTGCTTACTTCACATGTTGCGATATACTCAGCCTCAAAACAACTCAAAGCAATTGTTTCTTGCTTTCTGCTCATCCATGAGATTATGGAGGATCCAACTGAAACATCCTCCCGTAGTGCTTCTTCCATCCTATTCACACTGTCCCCCAAGTCGGAATTTGTATCTCCAATCAAGTGGACATCATTCCTCCTATCATATCTTTGGCAGTAGTGGATAGTTCTTTGCAAATATCTCAGTATATGTTTTGCTGCTATCCAATGATCATGTTTTGGCTCCACTTGGAACTGACTGAGAACATTTACTACAAAACATATGTTTGGTCGTGTGTTCACCAAGTACATTAATGAGCCAATCAATTGTCTATACTTGAAAGGATTCACAGGGCTTGATTGTGAACTCCTTGGTCTCTTCAAGTTTTTGATCATTGGGGTTTTCATTAGTTTACAATCCATCATGTCAAACTTCTTTAACATCTTGATCACATACTTCCCTTGACATAGATTTCATCAGGTCCTTGCCAGACTTCCAGTCTCAAATAGTAGTGCATCAGCCCCAAATCCTTCATGTCAAATTTTGCTGCTAGTTTCCTCTTACATTCTTCAATTTGACCTTCCATGTTGATTTTTTTTAGTAGCATTGGATGTGCTCTAGCTCTGAAACTTTGTGGAGGGGCTAGAACAGATGAGATCTCCAAGGCCCAGAAATCGTTCGGAGAAATTCCACCCAGAGATTAAGTTATTCAAATAATTAATTATTTTAATGGAGACCCTAAGTCTAACTTAGGGAAATTAAAATATTAAAGTGAATTAATTTATACATGTGGGTGAGAATGTTCTAAGTAACAAGGATCAAGTATTTTCTAGTCTTAGTCGTCGATTAGAGATTAGATCACGATCGTTGAATGTTCAACTGAAAAAGTATTAAAGGAAGGCTTGGGGTCAGTTAGAGAACACACACAGAGTGGTAGCACTTGAGCTAAGTCGAAAATCTGGGGCGCGGTTTTCTGAGAATTTTCGAGTGAGCTTGCAGTGCAACGAGGGGCAGTTTGGTAGTGGGATTTCTGATCCAAGGCCTAAAATACAATAGCAGAGAGGTAGATCAGCACCAAAAGAGCGGTGCAGGCCTAGGAAGGGTGACGTAGACCCAGGAGGGGTGATGCAGGCCCAGCCAGGCTCATGCAGAGCTAGCGCAGAGGCTCACGCAGGCCCAAAGGGATGACACAAGCCTAAAGGAGTTGACGCAGAGTCGGAAGGGGCACCACTAGGGTTTCAGTGGGCCAGATCGAGCTCGTATTCAGCAGATTGGAAAGGGTGACGCAGCCACACTGAAGGGTGATGCAGTCTCAGCGCAAAGCTTGCTGGGAACTGCATAGGCACCTGTGCGGTTCTTCATTCTGAGCTGAAACAGCCATAATATCTGTCTCAAGAGATAGAGGTTCCTCTGTCGAAGTTTTCTCAGTTGGGTAAACCACTACTGGTACCCTTGTTTGTATTCAGAAATTTGAATAATAATAAAACCCTCAAGAGTTGTTGCACCGGTTTTTCCGCATTGGGTTTTTCCGGGGACATTTGTCGGAAAAATCTTGTGTCCTTTGTTGAATGTGCTTATTTCTTCAGTACTTAATCTGTATATTTGTGTAGGCAGCAGTGCATTTACTTCGATGTTTTTCATTTATTATTCAGAAAAATAACTTGTTAAGTTAATAAATCAAGTAGGAGAAGTAAATCAGATTACTGTTGTAGGATTTTTGTTTATAACTTGTTTAATAAATTCAGAAATTTTCACATGGTATCAGAGCTATTGCAGATGAGGGAGAATTGAAGCCATCAGCGAAGAGACGAAGTCTTTTCTGCAGGAAAGCGGTTGTCCCGAGTGACAGCGCAGATCCAGGAAGAGGCAACGTAAGCACCTGAGGGACAGCGCAGACCCATGAGGGGTGACACAGAGCCAGTCTAACTCATGCAGAGGCTCACGTGGACCCAGAAGGGTGACGCAGTCCAAGAGGAAGTGATGCAGAGCCAGCGCAGAGGGTTCGAGTCTTCGTCCTTCTTGTTGTCATGGTTGGAAGTGCAACTTGTTCTTCGAAAGTTGTTGGTGGGGCATTGTTTTGTCGATGTAAAACAGTGTCTAGCAAGGTGTGACAAAGTAAGGGGAAGCAGTTCCTTAGCAGACTTTCTCACCTAGAAGTCTAAGATATTGTCAACGGAGTGATTGGAGAGGGTTGATTCGACAGCAGTTGGTGGAGGAGTTCCGGGAGGGAAATCATTTGTTAGAGGGAGCATATTCTCTAGAGGGTGTTTGTAAATTTCTGAAGATGTTCTATGCTAGATGCAATTTACTTTAAACTTCTAGGGCTCAATCATATGAAAGTAAGATGCAGATAGAACATACCAATAGATCGATGGAAGACAAGCCAAGAACAGAGATAAAGAATGGTGGCATTACGGCGGTTAGCAGGATGCTTCAACCAACAAAGTCTCCATAAGGTCAGCCAACCCAATGTGTCACACAACCCCAAGACGTCTCATCAAGAACGCTCCATCAAGACGCCGCACCAAGAAGCCCTAACCGCATCACCATGAGAAGCCCTAATTGCAGCACCATCCGTGAGAGAAGAGAATGTCGCCAAAAATGTGTATAAAATGAACTCAAAGTCTCTCCAATATATAGAGACATCTATGGGGGTATGTGACACATCTCTTATGCATGTGGGATAAATCAGGCCGACCTTGCACATGGAATAAATTCAAAATACATGTTCTGCTCATCCGATCAAGATGATCTTTAAATCGATCTTGCACCTCTCCGAAAGAGGAATCTAATAAAAATATTGGCATCATCATCTGAGCATCACAACATGGAGTTTGGACCAAGTTTCCCAAAATTAACACTCCCTTTCAACTAGGGAGAACTCCATCCACCAGTGCCATCCAAACATTGTGCGTCATCCTGCTGCAACTTGCTTTCTTGGCTCTTTATTTCAAAACAAAAAGGTGAGTCACAAAGACATCACTCCCGACTGACAAAATCAGCTCAGAGGTCTGAAACCTCTACAGGACTTAAAGGAATCACATACCAACCCGAAGTTGGTTTAACTGACCCGAAGTCAGTTGGAGGTCTGAAACCTCAATTGGACTCAAGAGAGTCATATACTAACCCAAAGTTAGTATGACCCGAAGTTAGTTTAACTGACCCGAAGTCAGTTGGAGGTCCAAAACCTCACTAGACTTGATCCCAGATCAAGTGGTTAGACACGTGCCATACTAGACATAGAGAGTAAGGCAATCTTCGATGCGTCCATCGGTCTTGCTACTGGTCTCTAGCTTTTCCCACTTCATTGGCCAAGATGAGAGGTACTTTCCATGAGTCTGGGACTCCATGGGTAGGATGCATACGGGGCACAGATCAAAGAGAGGTGAACCAACTCAATATCATAATGGTGGGGCAGAAGCACACCAACAAGGTTCGGAAGGCATAGCTCTGTGGTTGCTTATAGCTCCAAGAAGCTATCCCGAAAGCCCCCCCAGAGCTCCCAGAGCTCATCATGCAATAGGACCCTCCGAATAGAGTTGTTCCACGATTCCAAGATTCTCACGGAAGGTTAGGAACATGACCTTCCCCAAGGGCCTTGTGTGAATATCCGCAACCTACTTATCAGTTCCTATATGATTGAGCCTTACGGCGCTTTGCTGTACCATATGCCGGATAAAATGGTAACCAGAAATCAACATGCTTGGATCGATCGTGGAACCTGGGATTCTCTGACAAACGAATCCCCCTCTGGTTATCACAAAGGATAACAGTGGTATCTAGCACATGTCCGAACAACTCACTGAAGAGCTTTCGCAACCAAGTAGCTTCACAATAGGCCATACACGCTGCAATGTATTCAGCCTCAGCGGTGCTCAAGGCTACCGACTTCTGCTTTCTGCTCGAAGTAGAGCCAAGTGTGAAGCAGCATCCAGATGTGCTCTTGCGATCCACCACACTTCCAGCCCAATCGGCATGAATATATCCACGGAGTCTCCAACTCCCGACAGTGTATCTCAACCCATGGTCTATCATGCCCCAGAGATATCTCAAGAGTTTCTTAGCACCAGCCCAATCGGCATCAGTATATCCACGGAGTCTCAAACTCCCGGCATCTCAGCCCATGGTCTATCGTGCCCCAGAGATATCTCAAGAGTTTCTTGGCACCAACCCAGTGAATGTTATGAGGATCAACCATGTGTTGACTCAAAGTGTTCACTGCACATCATACGTCCGGACGAATGTTCCCTAAGAACATCAGGGCCCCTACGAGTTGTCGATACTCAGTAGGATTTGCTAGCATGGGCCCAGCAGCGTTTCCACTCAACTTCTTAAAGTTGAGTTCCATCGGTGTCGACACGACTTACAGTCCACCATACCAAATCTCTCCAGTAGATTCACAATAAAACTCGCCAGGTCTCTACCAGACCTCCAAGCCTAGGAAGTAATGCATCAATCCAAGGTCCTTCATCTCGAACTCAGAAGCGAGCTCCTTCTTACACTGATGAATGAGAGGGTCAACACCTGTCAGGAAGAGATTGTCCACATAGAGAACCTTAAAATAAAGATTTGGATCAGCATTACTTCGAGTGAAGCCCAGCTTCATCAAGTAGCTATCTATCCTCTCGTATCAAGCCCTGGGGGCTTGCTTCAACTCATAGAGGGCTTTCTTCAACCTGCATACATGAGAGTCTCTATCCTGGACTTCGAACCCCAGAGGTTGCTTCACATGCACCTCTTCCTTTGTCGAATGATGCAGAAAAAGCGGTCTTCACATCCATCTGATGTAGACTCCATCCTTGCGTAGCAGCAAGGGTAATAATAGATCACAGGTGCAATCATAATCTATGCTTTCCTTGAGAGAAGTCTCAGGCAACACATCTTGCCTTGTACTTTTCAACACTCCCATCAGATCCATGCTTGATCTTATAGAGCCATTTCGTGGTGACAATAGCTATGACCTCCAGTCTCGAGATCACATCCCAGACATCATTTTTCATAATGGACTCGTACTCTTCGAGCATAGCATCCTTCCATACTTACGTTTTATGACTTCTTCAATGATCTAGGCTCAGATTATATGATCGCTGCTAGATACCCTTGGTATCTATTCGGCTTCTTGCTTTAAACGAAATGTCCCCCTTTGGGGCCATATTTCGAGGTGACAACAGCTTTGACCTCCGATCTCGAGATCACATCCCAGACATCATTTTTCATAATGGACTCGTACTCTTCGAGCATAGCATCCTTCCATACTTGATGCTTTACGACTTCTTCAATGATCCAGGCTCAGATTGTACAATCGCTGCTAGATACCCTTGGTATCTATTCGGCTTATTTACACGAAATGTCCCCCTTTGGGGCCATATGACTCTCGACGTCCTTGAGAGTGTCTCTGAGCCATGAGGGTCTTCTCTTCTTTCTTCCAGCAACCCCATTTGCTCAGGAGCATATATGGTTAAGGTCTCCCTCTTAATGCCAGTTCCTCTGCAAAAAGTCATTGAACTCATATGACTCACATTCGGTGCCATTATCAGTCCTTTAAATCTTGATCTTCTTCTTCAAGAAATATATCCAGACGGGCAGCATATCAGATAAATCAGAATGTATCAATTGCCAGACATCAGATGTCTTTGTGATACTTGAGGAAAAAAGAAATTCCCCTTTTTATGCTTTCCTTCTGTACAACCCTGACATATGCCTTCATGATATTTTGAATTTGAGTGTCCCAGACACCAACTTCCTTGCCTCAGAAAGGGCTTTGTAATCATAGGCTTGAATCTTACTCACCCACCATACATCTGTCATACATCCATACATTGTCATATCACTGATTACAACGTTGACATAATATTATCATACAAATCATCTTCGTCATTGTCATATTGTCATACAGTACGGAAGATATCAACCTTCATGGTCATATATATATATATATATATATATATATACCACAGATCAAGTTCATATGGACTTTGCCATATGTCATATAGTGAGGTCACATATATTTTACTACATGTTACTGAAGATATCATAGGTATGTCATCGACCAGCCATTATCCTTCGGTTTCCTTAGACAGCATACTTTAACAGACTTTTCATGTAAGAACAATTTTACATACCTCTTCTTTTGTCTTTCAATGCATCTGCCTTATTACAATAGATTTCCAAAGTACTGTACTTAAGGCTCCAATATCAACTCAACGAGTCTGCCTTCACAGAATAATTATGTTGCTTTAATGTCACTGATCACATGATTCGAACAAGGGTTTTAACACAGTGATTTATCCTCCACAAAACCACTATACACTAGGCCCTAAATCCCTTTGTCCTATTCAACATTCAAGGAAAGAAAAAAAACAACTTCAATGAATCTGCCTCTCTCTTGGATCAGTCAATGCCACAGAATTAAAGCGCAGTTTTATTGAGGCTTTGTGACCCTAAGATCTTGACTCTCTGAAAATTCACTCCAGCAGTAGAGGAATCCAATTTAACTTTTTGCAAATCTGAGACTAGGCTCCAATAATATAGTTGATCCGCTCAGCCCTCCCTGAGATGGTGGTATACCCTCACTTCCTCTTTGCATAACCGGTCAATCAACTTGGGTTGTTACTATCTGCTGGATGTAAGAAGTGGTTAAACTCTGTTCGATTTAAAAAAAAAACTATCCCGGTCCTCATCAGAAGCATTGAAATGCTCCTCCCTCCACCATCCATTGTCAATACCATAAGTATTGATGTTATTTGAATCATGAGCCCAAGATGGAGGGTGATACTCAAGACCATCGTTATTCTTATCATACTTTTCCGTCTGGTGCATTATCTCCCTAAGAGCTTGCTCGAGATGCCAATCTTTAAGCTCTTGGAGACTCAGAAACCTGCCGGCAGGGTTGACATCCAATTTTGGAAACAAGGTAATTAACTTGTAGGAGACATTGAAGTGAATTGACTTCCGCGTTCATGTACTCTTCCCATTCCGGCTGAGACTCGGCTGTAGCAGCCAGCTTATGCTCCCATTGCTCGAGATAATGCTTGTTCCATTTTCCGTCATCCCAACAGTGTTTGATTTCTGCGATCAATGGATCGAATGCAACAGGCTCATGCTTGCTGCTGCTAATGTTGTGGGAAACTGAAAGAAACGACGATTGGAGCTTGATATGCCTACCAGGTCCTACTCGGCGGAGTAAACTGTGGTCAGAGACTCCGCAAGGACCCTTGCAGATGAGGACGAGTCCTACCACTGCGATGAGCAAATACAAATATATGGCCTTCATCGAAATTTGATGCTTGGTCTCTCGTTGTTCTTCAACAGACCACTGCAATTTTAGTCTCTCGTTGTTCTTCTATGAGGTGCTCAGTCTTCCTTCACAGTAGATCGATTCTCAAGTAACCTGAAGCAGACCTCCAAAACCCATGTTGTCTTGACTGTTGGAACACCTAATCCTACATGGGTAGGTGTGGAATGCGAAAAGTCACAATGGAGTCCAAGTGACCTTGGAATGTGAAACCAAGAGTCACACCATTGTACTATAAATGTACATCTTTGTATAATGGAAAATAAGAAAGCCTCACGCTTATCTTTCATTGTGTGTTGTTTCTCTTGTGTGTGCATTCTTCTCCTCATACACCATGTGTGTGCTTCAACATGGTGTTTAACATGGTATCAGAGCGAGCGATTGCTGGCCCTACTCCAAATTGACTGAGCCATTTGTGTTTATGGCCTGTGCATATCTGCAAAAATTGTTGGCATTTTTGCAGCATTTGGAGGATTTTTGCAGCAGTGATTTTGCCACATTCAGGAATTTGTTTTGAGAAGAGCAACAGCGTTTTGAAGAGGAGCAGCATTCAATGATTTTGCAGCATTCAGAAATTGATTTTGAAAAAGAAACGCAGCCTTGTGCATCTGAAGGTTTTCTCACTGCTTATTTTGCTTGCAATTTCTGCCTTTATTCTGCATTTTAAAGAGTTGCTGGAAAATGCTATTTAAAGAGGGTTTTTGAAGAAGTTTTTGGTTTCACTGCAAAAGAATTCTGAGTTTTTACTGGATTTTTTGCTGCTATAATATTCTGAAAAATTCTGGGGTTTTCATTGAAAAATTTTTGAGCTTCTGGACTACATATATTTCTGCTGCTGGACTACTGGAAAATTTCTGAGTTTTCTACTGCTGCTGGATTTGTTCTGCTATACATTTGAAGAAAAAAATCTGCTGTGTGTTTGAAAGGAGAAAAATTCTACTGCTTTCAAAGTTGAAATTTCTGCTATTTCCTGCTCTCTATTCTTCTCTGTTGTTTTAATTAAAGGAAAAATAAAAAATAAATAAAAATTCCTGCAATTTTTTAACATCTGCATTCACTACCCATCGCTCATACGCTGGTTCCCTCATTCCTCTCCATCGAACCGCCTCTCCCTTGAGCTACGCTCCCCACGGTGGTCTCCCTTCCCCCACCTGTCAACGCGGCCCTCCTCCATTCGACAAGCCGCTTCTCCTCATCACTCTGCGGCGCTCCTTGCTCCTCTCAGCATTCGATTCCGTCCCCTCTCAACTCTGGTATCAGCGTTCCATACGCTCTCCCCTCACCACGCGCTCTATCCCACAACTCCCTCACAGCAAACACACCAAACTCACCACGCTCTATAGCCCTATCGCTCCAAAGTCACCACGCTCCCTCCTGCTCAACCCCTCTACCCCTCGAACTCTCTCCCTCATGGCCTTTCGGCCTTCCTGTCATTAACACCGCTTCTTCATTTAACAATACCGCCCTTTCCTTTTTAAAAAAAAAATCGATTTCTATGTTTTAATTTTTATATATGCACACCCCCATTTTTTAACCCCACTTTTAATTCCCTACCCCACCGCCCACCTTACGCCTCCCCATTATTAAATTTCGAATTTTAAAAAAAAATTTAACCTCTCAAACATTCGTTTCCCCTTCCCTTTTTTCCCAACCCCATCCCTTTTTTAATTTATTAAAATTCACTCTCATTTTAATATTTCCCACTTCCCACCCATTTTGAAGTCCTTTTCCCCATTATAAAATTCCCTTTCTTTTTTTAATTTTATTTTAATATAAGTCTCCCCCCCTTTTAATAAATCTCCTCTTTTTTAATTTGGTTCCCACGTTCCCATTTTTATAATCCTTTTTTAATCCCATTTTAAATTAATCCCTTTCCTCCTTCTTTTTTTTCCCTCCATTCTTAATTAATTTATTTTTTAATTAATTTTTAATTAATTAAAAAAAAAAAACAAAAAAAACAAAAAAAAAAACAGCAGAGAGAGAGGAAGATCAGAAAGAGAGGAAGAGAGAGAAAATGAACAGCAGAAAAATTGAAAATGGCATATGAGGAGCAGTTGGATTGAATACATTGCAGATTTACATTCTATGATTTGTGGCATTGACAAGAGGGTGGTGTTTTTTGAAAAAATTGACATTTGAAGACAAGTTTGAAACAACTATTTGAATAAGAGAATTCAGCTGCCTTAAAGGCCTCTTGCATAGTTTTCAGTTGCACATATTTTTGCAGAAATATTGTATTGAGTTGACATTATATTGCTTCTTCATAGTTGCAATCAAGATTTGAAGTGTAAACTTGAGTTGTTGGATTGTTGATTGCCCTCCATCATTTGAGGAGCACACTTTGTACTTTGAGAATTTCTTGAGTCATTTGTATTTCTTGTTGCATCACATTGTAAACGGGTGCATTTTCGGTTGAAGCCGACACCTTTCATTTTTGAGCCTAAGTTGTTGAAAATGGCCAAAATCAATGAGGCATTAGTGTTGTTGAGTGACCTCATTCATTCAAATGTTGATGATGTGATAAAAATGAGCAAGCATGCTCTTTGTAACATTCAAAGTTGTTTGCAAGATGCACATGAAAAGATTGAGTTTTTGCAGTTAGAATCTCAGCTTCAACAAGACGAACTTCAGCAAAAGAGTCACCATTCTGAGCCTGTTTCTATTCAGAACATTGTGAAAGACTCCCATCAGCATCAAGTCAGCAAAGTTCCAGTTGATTCCCATTCAGTTCCTTGTACTAGAGCAGATTTACATGCAGATGCAGCCACTCAGCCTGCACTTCCTAAGCCCATCATCAGACCTTGGGAAGAGCTTGTCCACAACAAGCACCGAACTGGTCTTGGATATGACAAGGATGTGTCCTTTCATATTCCGGACTACACCAAGCCCATCATATTTCAGAGTGCCGGATTCATGTATGACAGTTCACCTGCAGCTGTTCCAGATCCTGTTCCACTTCCACAACAGATTGAGAAATGCCAACATTGTGATCGAGTTGGCCATATGAAAGATCACTGTTTTGATCTTCATCCATGCAAGCACTGTGGTCGGCACACCCACTCTTCAGACAGATGCTTCAGACACAAGCCTCCTGCAAGAACCAAGATTCATCTTGGATGGATCGCTTCTTGGCAATGGGCATCAACAGCCAAGAAGATGTTTACGACACATGTTAGAACTTGTTCACGGATATTGAGCAAACTTGCAGTTGATTTTTCGCCATCATCTCACCTTGTCCCTGACAAGGGGGAAAATGGTGGTCATGTACAAGCTTCGACGACAGATCAAGCGAGCCTGAGCCACAATCTCTCATTCCATGTTCAGAGTTGTAGCCAGCAGTTCAAGCGAGCCTGAGCCACAACTCGTCATTCCGGATTCAGAGATGTAGCCAGAGACACGGATGCCCATGAGCATGCCTTCGGTTGGTGGATAACCTTAAACCATCATCTTTGGTTGGTGGACAACCTAAAACCACCACGGGTAGTAGACCTCCCTTCTTTTAGGTCGAAGGTCTCCCTTTCATATATGAGGAACACTTCCTCTAGTAGAAGCCTTCAGCTTCTTGCCAATTTGAAGGATTCAGGAGCTACGACAAGTTTTGCGTTTCAGTGTTTGTGATCATCCTAAAACCACCTCTTTTTTCCAACATTTGATTGATTCAGCCCAAGTCTTGCCATGCATACTTTGCGATTTGTATTACAACTCTTTCTTGGACTCACACATACCCTTTCGGATTAAGGGGGATATTTGGAACACCTAATCCTACATGGGTAGGTGTGGAATGCGAAAAGTCACAATGGAGTCCAAGTGACCTTGGAATGTGAAACCAAGAGTCACACCATTGTACTATAAATGTACATCTTTGTATAATGGAAAATAAGAAAGCCTCACGCTTATCTTTCATTGTGTGTTGTTTCTCTTGTGTGTGCATTCTTCTCCTCATACACCATGTGTGTGCTTCAACATGGTGTTTAACATTGACTTTCCTCACTGCGGCTAGGGCCTTACGCTGTCTTGTCTTTCCTATCAGCTATGGGTTCCATCATATGATTGGATCCTTCCATACGCTGAAGTTCAGGGCTATTTCTAGCTCCTGTTTAACACCTAACAGACCTCTGTTTAGGTTGCATTCCTCCTTCAGAGTCTGTGCAGAATTGCGGCATACTTTCACAGGATCACCCGCACATAAAGATACCCAAAAATCAGTCCAGATTTTCCTTCTCTTAGTCGGCCTTCCTGCTAGATAGGTACGGTGCCCAAACAGTCATGAAAAATTGCTTCTCCAAGCCTTTTCCCTCTTCGTTGGTTCTCCTTTTCTATCAGCCGCTAAACAGAGATATTTCTAATCTCCACATTGTCACCTACAACACTTAGAAATGCATACGCTATCACTTGCTGTGGTGGTATGGCATGCGGCCTACCACACAGCCTTGCTGGAGCTTACGACACCTTTATTGGCCCTGAAAACAGTCCTTATCTCGCTGCCCTAGATTCTCAAAAATATGGGCTTTGTCTTCTCCAGGCTCTGATACCATGTAAATTTCTTAAGATGTTCTATGTTAGATGCAAATTTACTTTAAACTTCTAGGGCTCAATCATATGAAAGTAAGATGCAGATAGAACATACCAATAGATCGATGGAAGACAAGCCAAGAACAAAGATAAAGAATGGTGGCCTTACGGCGGTTAGCAGGATACTTCAACCAGCAAAGTCTCCATAAGGTCAGCCAACCCAATGTGTCACACAACCCCAAGACGTCTCATCAAGAACACTCCATCAAGACGCTGCACCAAGAAGCCCTAACTGCATCACCATGAGAAGCCCTAATCGCAGCACCATCCGTGAGAGAAGAGAATGTCTCCAAAAATGTGTGTGTAAAATGAACTCCAAGTCTCTCCAATATATATAGACATCTGTGGGGGTGTGTGACACATCTCTTATGCATGTGGGATAAATCAGGCCGACCTTGCACATGTGGAATAAATTCAAAATACATGTTCTGCTCATCCGATCAAGATGATCTTTAGATCGATCTTGCACCTCTCCGAAAGAGGAATCCAATAAAAATATTGGCATCGTCATCTGAGCATCACAGCCTGGAGTTTGGACCCAGTTGCCCAAAATTAACAGTTTCTAGCGCCAAGAAACCCAAATCCGAGTCTTTTGCTGAGGGCAACAACAAAATAAGGGAGAATAGTATTCGCTTCGACATCTTTTGAGCAAAGATGGCCGCACATGGATTGAGGGATCAGGACAGGTTGGATGGAGTATCCAACTTCGTCGTCTGGAAGGCCAAAATCCTGTTAGTTCTTGATGAGTATCACATCAAAGATCACACCGAGAAAGTTTGCATTGTTCATGTTGACGTTGATCCGTTGAAGAAGTATGAGGAAGCCCAAGCAAGGGCCAAGTGCTTGATTATGGATGGGGTCAAGGATCATGTGGTCCCACACATTGCTGTAAAGAACACAGTGAATGAGATGTGGATGACATTCACCACAATGTATCAGGGAACTTCTGTCCAAAGGAGAATGCTTCTGGAGAATCAGCTTCGGTTATTTCAGATGCATGATGGGGAGTAAATCGACCCCTTTCTCATTAGATTGAAGGCGATTCATGATCAGCTGGCTGCTATGGGGGCCACTCCTGATGAGGGTCTATTGGTCAGGACTGCCATGAATGCAGTGTCTGAAGGGTGGGAGACCTTTTTCCAAGGCATTTTGGGCAGAGCAACAATTCCAAATTGGGAAGACATCGGCAGCTCTTCAACAAGAAGAGATCAGGAGGATGACCAAGGTGGGCAGCACCAACGGCGGAATCAAGATCAAGAAGGAGGAGGAAGATGTGGCTCTAGCATCTAAGGGATAGCAGGGGCAGCGAGGGAAGAAGAAGAAAGAACTTTCAAAGGTCAGGTGCTTCAAATGTGGTGAACTAGGACATTTCGCCACAACTTGTCCTCGGAAGAAGAAGGGCGAGGAAGATTCAGATTCACAGGCTGCAATAGCTAAGGGCGATGATGGGAGTGATAACGATGTGGCTATGAGTGCTCATGTGCCTCGAGAGAAGAAGTGGGGCGACATAGATTTGTAGATTGAACTACAGATGGTGGAGAGAGGGGAAGGATCCTTGAGGTGCCCAAACTCTTGGATCACATACGAGCTACGGAAGCCCTTAATGACAGTAGCAGGATGACTGGAGTCAAACTGTGCAAAGGATTATGGAGGCACATTAGCAGAACTAGGACGTTGAAGACTAGAGCAGCGCAGAGCAGTAGCAGCAGCAACGTAGAAGCAGCAGGGCAGAGGTTGATGGGATTTCAACAGGGCAGAGGCAGTGCTTACGTAGTGCAAAGCAGTAGCAGCACAGAGCTTTAGAGGGTCAGCGCAGATTAGCAACAGAGGGTGTTTCAGTATTGAGATGCAACTAGACTAACTTGTCTGTCAAGATTTTGGGTGATGTCCTTTGGTTTCTTAACTCTAAACAACTGAGTTGCAGTGCAGCAGTTAGCAGTCGCAGTGCTATGGGCAGCATGATGCAGCATTCGAGACTCGAGAGGGAGCTGTTGATTTTTGTATCATCAAAAAGTGTTCCAAGTCTCAAAATTTGTAAGGAGGCTTGGACATCAGTATTCCAAATAACCCATAGACCATTTGTGGAAATTCCACTCAATTTGTGTTTTATTAAAATAATTAATTATTTTAATGTACACCCTAAGTCTAAACTTAGGGAAATTAAATAATTAATGGGTATTAATAAAACAAAGTGTGAATCTTCTAGAGAACGAAGAACAAGTTAAGTTTTAATCTTGGCCATTGATTAGACTACTAATCTGGGCCATTCATTCGTCAATAAGAAGATTATAAAAGAAGGCTTGAGGGTCATTTGGAAAGTAAGTCGAGCATACACTCAATAAGCTGAAAGAAGTCGATTCTGAAGGAATAGAATTCGATTTCAGAGGGAGAGTTGCAGAGCAGAGTTGTAGATGCAGAAGAAGGAGAGGGAATCAACATTGACAAAGAAGGAAGAGAGGGGGACGCAGAGGGCCACAGAAGGGAGCGCAGAGCAACAATGCAATGTGCCCACGCAGAGTGACGCAGTCCAGCGCAGGGATTGCGCAGAGAAGCACGCAGAGTGATGCAGAGGGAGATAGTGGGTCTTTCGGGTGTCAGGAATTCTCCAGAAGGAACCGGAGAATCTATCTTAGGTGTTTTCTAAAGAATTATGCCAGTGTATTTCTTGTAAAGAATTCATTGCTGAAGAATAATAATATAAACCCTCATCTGCTGCACCGGATTTCTCGCATTGAGTTTTTCCGGGGACAATTGTCCAAAAATAAGTGTGTATATGTGATTATTTCTTATGCTTATATTTATTATTGTTCCTTTCTCTGCATATACATAAGTGAGTGTTGCAATAGTATTTATTTCGAAATTTACTGGAAGAATTCTATAAATAACTTATTGAAATAATCAGTAGGAGAAATAAATCTATCACCGCAGAAAGATTTTCTCGATTGAAATTTTCACATGGTATCAGAGCCAGAGATGAGTAACAGGAGCAAAGAACTGACAATTGAACATAAAACAGATGTTGCTGCAGCAGTTAGGAAGGGTTCACGCAGTTCTCTAGATAAGAAGGGAAGCATGGAAGAACAGATGGATCACGATGCTTCTGTTCTGGCATCCAAATTGGAAGAAGAATTTGCTTGTGTGTCAAGCTCTGCTTCTCCTGAGATCTGGTACATTGATAGTGGGGCTTCTGCTCACATGACGGGAGTGCGAGAATGTTTCTCAAACTACCAAGAAGAGCAGATGAACTTTAAAATCACCATGGGCAATAAGGAAAAATGTACCCCTATTGGAAGAGGTACCATAGTATTTCAAATGGAAGTTGGTAATAAGCTTCGAGCCACTAATGTATTGCATGTCCTTGGTTTGGGGATGAACTTACTCTCGGTGTCGCAACTTCAAAACAAAAGAATAAACTCGGGAGAATGGGGCACTTGCATCATGGGGCGTTAAGGATTCTCAAGAAGACTGTCGCAGGAGTTCCAGAACTGAGCACCAACTGAGATGATGTCTACAAAGGGTGTGAATTAGGAAAGTATACCAAGGCAGCATGCCATAGAAGCAGCAATAGGGCTAAGAGTGTGTTGAGCCTAATACACTCAGACTTATGCGGGCCAATGTCCACTAGAGCTCTTAGTGGTGCCGAATATTTCGTCACTTTCATTGATGACCATTCCAGGAAGACCTGGATCTACTTTCTGAAGACCAAGGATGAAGTCTTTGGCCGATTCAAGGAGTTTAAAGCTCTGGTAAAGAATTTGACGAGAAAGCGGATCAAGACATTGCATTCAGACAATGGTGGAGAATACACGAATAAAAACTTCATAGAGTTCTGCGCAAGGGAAGGCATCAGAAGAGAGTAGACTGCTCCAAATAATCCAAAGCATAATGGTATTGCAGAACAGAAGAACAGAACTATTGTCAAAGCTGCAATGGCAACGTTGTATGATCAAGACATGCCCAAATTTCTATGGGTTGAAGCTTGTAATACAGTTGTTTACGTACGGAACATGATTCCTCATAATGCATTGGATAAGATCATTCCAGAAAGTGTCTTCACTGGCAGCAAGCCTGAAGTGAGCCATTTTAGGATCTTTGGTAGTGCGGCATATTGTCATGTGCATGAAGAGAAGAGGAAGAAGCTGGATAAGATAGCGGAAAAGGGATATCTGGTGGGATATAGTGAGAACGCAAAGGCATACCATATATACATTCCTGAGAGCAAGAAGATTGTGGTATGACGGGATGTGAAATTCATGGAGGAGAGGGCCTTCAGAAAATCCCGGGAGATGCCTTCTGCTACACAGTCTGGGGAGGATCCGCTGGTCCAGCCACAACGACCGGCGGAGGGTAATACGAGTGCCTCTCCAAGGCATGGGGATCCAAGAGATACATCTCCCGAGGACTTGCAGGAAGGAGACCATGTGGATCCACCCACTACCAGTGGTAAGACGAGCAGGGAATTGTGATAGATTCTGACGGATGCAGAAGAGTTTGTCGGAGCCCCCCGAATGGAGAGGAAGCAGCACAGAGAACCTGAAAGGTACCAAGCTTTGGTAGCGCAGGTTGGAGAGCCATCTAGTTTTCGGGAGGCAAATCAGCACCAGGTTTGGTCGATGCGATGGTGGAGTACAACTCCATCATAACGAATGATGTCTGGGGGGTGGTTCCCAAGCCTCAAGACAGATCAGTTGTAGGTTCGAGATGGATCTACAAGATCAAATATGCCGTAGATGGTAGCATTGAGAAATTTAAGGCTAGGTTTGTGGCTAAGGTGTATGCTCAGAAGGAAAGGAAAGCACAGATTATGAAGAGACCTTCCCCGGTAGCCCGATATGCTTCTATTAGATCTGTGATATCCCTTACTCTGCAGATGGGATGGGAGATTCACCAGATGGACGTCAAGACTGCGTTCATGAATGGGGTGATAGAGGAAAAGGTATATATTGAACAACCAGAAGGCTTTGAGACGCATGAACAGAAAACTCGTGTGCAGGGTCAAGAGGGCCTTGTATGGACTGAAGCAAGCCCCGCGAGCTTGGTATGGTCGGATTGACAACTAGTTGCAGGAAATGGATTTGTCAAGAGTGACGCAGATCCAAATCTCTACTATCTGAGGGTAGGGGATGAGCCTCTTATACTGGTGCTATATATGTTGAATTTTGTAGCATTAGAAAGCGTTCCAAGTCTCAAAATTTGTGAGGAGGCTTGGACATTAGTATTCCAAAGAACCCAGAAATCATTTCTGGAAATTCCACTTGGTGCATGTCTTATTAAAATAATTAATTAATTTAATGGAGACCCTAAGTCTAAACTTAGGGAAATTAAATAATTAATGGGTATTAATAAGACAGAGTGTGAATCTTCTAGAGAACAAAGATCAAGTCAAGTTTTAATCTTAGCCATTGATTAGAATTATAATTTGGACCATTGATTCATCAACGAGAAGATTATAAAAGAAGGCTTGAGGGTCATTTGGAAAGTAAGTCGGGCATACACTGAGTACCCGAAGGAGATTGATTCTAAAGGAATAGAATTCGATTTCAGAGGCAGAGTTGCAGAGGCAGAGGGAGAAAAGGGAGTCAGCAGTGACTGAGCACGAGGATAGAGGAACGCAGAGGGTCACAGAAGGCAGCACAGAGCTGCAACACATTGAACCCACGCAAAGTGATGCAGTCCAGCGCAGGGGCTGTGCAGAGAAGCACACAGACAGACACAGAGGAAGTCAAAGGCTCTTCCGGGTGTTAGAATATTTTCGGGAGGGGCCAGGAATTTTGTCTTAGGTGTTTTCTAAATGTATCTGCCAGTCTATTCCTTGTAAAGACTCATTTGTTGAAGAATAATAATAAAACCCTCATCTGCTGCATCGGTTTTCCCACATTGGGTTTTTCCGTGGACAATTGTCCAAAAGTAAGTGTGTACGTATGATTGTTTCTTATGCTTATGTTCCTCACTGTTCCTTTCTCTGCATATGTAATTGTGAATGTTGCAGTAGTATTTATTTCAAAATTTACTAATAGATTTCTATAAATAACTTATCGAAGTAATAACTAGGAGAAATAAATCTATCACTGCAATTGTATATTTCTAGATCGAAATTTTCACAATATGTAGATGATCTATTTCTAACCGGGTCATCTAAGCTCATCAAGGACTGCAAGGAGAATTTAGCTGCGGAATTCGACATGAAGGATCTAGGGCCGATGCATTATTTTCTGCGGTTGGAAGTTTGGTAGTAGAAGGGTGAGATCTTCCTTGGACAAGGAAGATATACTACAATAGTTCTGAAAAGGTTCAGATGGAAGACTGTAAATCCATGGCTACTCCAATGATTACCAACTGGAAGAAAATTGACATGTCTAAAGATGATGAGGTTGATCCTACTTTATATAGGCAGCTCATAGGTTCTTTGATGTATCTAGTAAACACTAGACCAAACATTTGTTATGTTGTCAATACCCTCAGTCAATTCATGGTGGAACCTAGGAGGGCTCATTGGGCAGCGACCAAACTTGTTCTCAGATATTTACAAGGAACAATCAACCTTGGACTGATATACACCAGAGGCAATGACGTTAGGTTGAGTGGGTTCACTAACGCAGATTGCGCTGGGAGCCCAGTAGATCGAAAAAGTATCAGTCGATATTGTTTCAATGTTGGATCGAGGATGACCTCCTAGTGCAGTAGGAAACAGAAATCCGTGACGCTGAGCTCTGCAGAAGCGGACTATATGGCAGCTAGCACGGCTTCGTGTGAGGCCATATGGCTTTGGAAATTGGTTGTGAACTTACTCAAGGAGAAGATGGAGGCAACCAACATTCTTTGTGATAATCAGAGTTGCATCAAGCTCTCTGAGAATCCTGTGTTTCATAATCAATCGAAGCACATTGACATTAGGTGTCATTTCATCAAACACTGTGTCCAAAGGGGAGTTGTACAATTGGAGTACACTCCTACAGGAGAACAAGTAGCATATATCCTCACGAAAGCTCTGGGAAAGAACAAGTTTGTCTATTTCAGAGAAAAGATGGGGATGATCAAGAATCCATATCAGTAATAGGGATGGATAGGTTCAGGATTCAGAGGGAGTTGCAGTATAAATGAGGCAGTGACAGTGATAGGGTCATGGGCAGTAGTACAGAAGGCAGCAGTGCAGTAGGTGAGGGGCAGCAGTCAGGCATCAACAGCGCACAGGATGCTTCAAGACAGGGCAACAAGCATTTTGCTAGAACACTTTCCTCGCTAAGAGGGAGTGTTGATTTTTGTAGCATCAGAAAGTGTTCCAAGTCTCAAAATTTGTAAGGAGGCTTGGACATCAGTATTCCAAAGAACCTAAAAACTGTTTGTGGAAATTCCACTTGGTTTGTGTTTTATTAAAATAATTAATTATTTTAATGTAGACCCTAAGTCTAAACTTAGGGAAATTAAATAATTAATGGGTATAAAACAGAGTGTGAATTTTCTAGAGAACGAAGATCAAGTCAAGTTTTAATCTTGGCCATTGATTAGACTTCTAATCTGAGTCGTTGATTCGTCAATAAGAAGATTATAAAAGAAGGCTTGAGGGTCATTTGGAAAGTAAGTCAGGCATACACTCAGTAACCCGAAGGAAGTCAATTCTGAAGGAATAGAATTCGTTTTTTTAGGGAGAGTTGCTAGGCAGAGTTGCAGGCTCAGAAGAAGGAGAGGGAGTCAATAGTGACAGAGAAGGAAGAGAGAAGGATGCAGAGGGCCACAAAAGGCAGCGCAGAGTAGCAGTGTAGTGTGCCAACGCAAAGTGATGCAGTCCAGCGCAGGTACTGCGCAGAGAAGAACGCAGAGTGATGCAAAGGGAGATAGTGGGTCTTCTGGGTGTCAGGAATTCTCCAAAAGGAATCGAAGAATCTATCTCAGGTGTTTTCTAAAGAATTATGCCAGTTTATTTCTTGTAAAGAATTCATTGCTGAAGAATAATAAAATAAACCCTCATCTGCAACGCCAGTTTTCCCGCATTGGGTTTTTCCGGGGACAGTTGTCCAAAAATATGTGTACATGAGATTGTTTCTTAGGCTTATATTTCTTACTGTTCCTTTCTCTGCATATACATAAGTGAGTGTTGCAGTAATATTTATTTCGAAATTTACTAGAAGAATTCTATAAATAACTTATTGAAATAATAAGTAGGAGAAATAAACCTATCACTGCAGAAAGATTTTCTGGATTGAAATATTCACAGGAGTTGTAGTACAGATGAGGCAGTGACTATGGCAAAGTCATGGGCAGCAGTACAGAAGGCATCAACGCAAGGGACCGATGTCGTGGATCAAAGTAATGCTTCTGGATTGAAGCGCTGCTTGAGCCCATTCCTCGCTAAGAGGGAGTGTTGATTTTTTGGGTAGCATCGAATGTGCTCTAGCTCCGAAACTTTATGGAGGGGCTACAACACGAGATCTCCAAGACCCAAAAATCGTTTGGAGAAATTCTACCCAGAGCTTAAGTTATTCATATAATTTATTATTTTAATGGAGACCCTAAGTCTAACTTAGGGAAATTAAATAAGTGAATTAATTTAGAAATGTGGGTGAGAATGTTCTAAGTAACGAGGATCAAGTATTTTCTAATATTAGCCATCGATTAGATATTAGATCACAGTCGTTGAATGTTCAACTGGAAAAGTATTAAAGGAAGGCTTGGGCTCAGTTGGAGAACACACATAGAGTGGAAGCACTTGAGCTAAGTTGGAATTCTGGGGTGCGGTTTGCTGAGAATTTTCGAGTGAGCTTGTAGTGCAGCGAGGGGTTGTTCGGCAGTGGGAGGCCGAGAATACAATAGCTAAGAGGCAGATCTACACCAGAGGAGCAATGCAGACCCAGGAGGGGTGACGCAAGCCAAGCCAAGCTCACGCAAAGCCAGCGTAGAGGCTCACGCAGGCCCAAAGGGGTGACGCGGGCCTACAAGAGCTTACACAGAGCCGGAAGGGGCAATGTTGGGGTTTCAGTGGGCCAGATTGGGCTTGTATTCAGCAGATCGGGAAGGGTGATGCAACCACACTAAAGGGTGATGCAGTCTTAGCGCAGAGCTTGCTGGGGACTGCGTAGGTACCTATGGGGTTCTTCATTCTGAGCTAAATCAACCATAATATCTATCTCCAGAGATATAGGTGATTCTGTCGAGATTTTCTTTGTTGGGTAAACCACTACTGGTACCCTGGTTTGTATTCAGAAATCTGCATAATAATAAAACCCTCAAGAGTTATTGCACCGATTTTCCTGCATTAGGTTTTTTCGGGGATATTTGTCTGAAAAATCTTTTGTCCTTTGTCGAATGTGCTTATTTCTTCAGTACTTGATTTGTATATTTGTGTAGGCAGCAGTGTATTTACTTCGATGTTTTTCATGTATTATTCGGAAAAATAACTTGTTAAGTTAATAAAACAAGTAGGAGAAGTAAATCAGATTACTGTTGTAGGATTTATGTTTAGTAAATTCAGAAATTTTCACATTCCACACTTGTCAATAGAAGATCATCCACATATAGAAGAATGACTACCAACTCTCCCTTTACAACCTTAATATAGAGGTTTGGATCGACATAACTCTTTACGAAGCCTAATCTCTGTAGGTATGCATCCATCTTAGCATACCATGCCCTTGGTGCTTGCTTGAGGCCATATAATGCCTTCTTTAACCTGCAAACATATGCCTTTTTGTCCTTGACTTCGAATTCCAAGGGTTGTTCTATATAGACTTCCTCAACAATTGTGCCATTCAGAAATATAGTCTTGATATCCATTTGGTGGATGTTCCATCCCATCGATGTTGCTAAAGAGACCAACAAACGAATAGTAGTATACCTTGTTGTTGGAGCAAATGCCTCTTCATAGTCGATGCCTTCTTGTTGACAGAAGCCCCTAGCCACAAATCTTGCCTTATGTTATCACTTCACCAGATCTCTAAGGCTGAGGAAGAAATCCCAACAAAGTTAACCACAGACCAATTTTTTGGCTTGGTATCTAGCCCTACCAAATCAGAGAGGGCTCTCTCAACAATGTCACTCCCAAGAGGGCTGGATGATTTAGGGTTTTAGGCTAGGTATAAGTACAAGGTTTGTTTTTTGAATTGGGGTTGCAAGATGGGTGAATTAGGTCAGGCCAAATAGGATTAGAGTTGCAGAGATTCAATGGGACAAGGTAGGTAGAAACCCTAACACTTTAGTGTTTCTTGAGTGAGATGGATCAGACAAGTGAGGAGATAGAAAAAGCAAGGCTAAGCATGAATTCTTTCTAAACTAAAGAAGATGGACAAACTGTGAAGGTTTTCCCAAAACAGAGCATGAAAGATGTATTATGTTTATCAACTTAAAAACCAGCATATCATAGAAATGAAATGGATCGAAACAAAACATTCATACATAATGAGACATAAGAAGAACAATGCTAAATTTTCATACCATAGGTATCCCAAAGAAATAGCTGCAACCTTTTCATTAAATTCCTGCAAAATGATTACATTAAAGTCTTTGATCAATGTATCAACATCCAACAATGTCCAACCCCTGAAAATGAGTCAAAAAGTACAAGATATAGACCTCAAACAACCTCTCCCAACCTCAGGGGTTGAATCCCTAAGTTGAGAAGTTATTCCACCAAAAGTTGAACTGCATACCTAGAGTGTAGGGAGGTCCAAGTGACTCATCCTTAACTTAACTGAACTGATTCATTACACCTCATGAAGACTTTTTACCTAATGTATTTACTCTAGGTAACTTAAAAACATCATAATTACATTTACTTCCATCATTTACATAAGTAAAAACATGATTTCTCAAGGTGAAAATCAAAATTGCAGAGAAAACTTAGAAAAATCAGACACTTGTCAGGTACGCAGCACCATTTTGCAGCCAAGTTTTGGAGGGGTTCCCGGTGTCCAAATTGAGCTCAGGTTAGCTCATTGGAAATCCTGTCCAGTCTACTTTCCAAATTTGTGTTTGGTTTGCAGAGTTGACCTGATTTGACCTCCCAAAAAGTGATTCTCCCAAGACTGCTCTATGCGTAGCGCCAAGGTGAAAAAGGAGGCAAAACTGTGATTTTTTGAACGTTTTTTGACTTTTTCACCTACCAGATTGACCAAATGAGGCTAGCAAAGTGGTTTTCTTGCATGTTTTCTCTGTTCTGAATCCAATGGTAGTCTCCTTTTGACCAAAAGATGCCTCAAACAGGTGCGCAGCGCCTAGGGCGCTGCGCACCTAACAGTCCAACTGTCACATGACTGTCCAGGTGCGCAGCGTCAGTGTCAAGTGCGTAGCACCAAATTGCAGGCCACTTTTGGAGGCCTTCCCGAACTCCAAATTGAGCTCATGATAGCTCATTGGAAATATCTCTCTCTTGGCTACACAATGGACCTATCAAGCACTGAAAATGATTAAGTATAGCTCCTCAAAAATTAATTCTCCTAAGACTGGTCAAAAAGTGCAGAATGGGGGTGCAAAAATGCAATGTGCTATTGCAGACAACTTTTGGAGGTCTTCCTCAACTCCAAATTGAGCTCATGATAGCTCGTTGGAAAGCTCTCCCAGTCTGGTTATCATTTGACTTATCAAGCAAGTCATTTGGATATTCCATTAGGGAGAAAATTGATTTTCCCAAGGTCACTTCAACACTGCAACAACCCACTTGTAGCAACTATATTTTTTATATTTCTCCAAAACCATGACCCCTGTGTAAAAACTGAAGTAGGTTTTTCTTCCTTGACCTATAATGGACAAAAACCTCTTTCACTTTTGTAAAATTCATCACCATTTCGTCAGAAACATAGTTTGAAGAAAAACTAGCCCTATGTGTAGCAAATGATTTGTCCCTTGGAATGATTTCCTGAAAAATGATGGTCATGATGTTTATGAGCTAGAAAGTCCTCATACTTGCTGATATGACCTCCCTTATGCCTCATTTGCTCATATGTCTTTGATTCCATAGCAAATCCTAGCTCAATGGAAAAGGAAACTAGGGTTTAGTGTAGGCAAAACAGGGGATTTGGCAATTTATAAGAATGAAAGGAAATGAAGGGGATAGGGGGCTTCTAAATTCTTAGGAAAATATTTGGAGGTAGGGAGGGATGTTAAGAAGTAGGAGAAAGTGGAATTTGAAGGATTGAGTGAGGGGAAGGGGTCCAAAAGGGAAAAACACAAGCCTAATCTCGAAAAGTGTCAAATTGTAGCAATAGGCTAGGGCTTGCGGAAAAATGATGAGTTTGAGGGATAGGAATGATGGGAAGTGTTTAGGAAGGTATATTAAGCATAGGGAAGGTGTAAGAGCATCAGGGTACAAGTCTTGTTGATGATTTAATCATGGAAGTCATGAAACCAAGAAAAATGTCCTCAAAACCCTAGGAGAGGGAAATGAGCTTTCCAAGCACAACTGAGAGACAAATATGTTAAACACAAAACCACTTACTTGGAAATGATAGTTTGGAACCTGAAATTGTTGAAAACCTTTGACTATTACTACTCCTTCAAAAGATGAATTTGATGGTGAAATGACCAATTTTCATGATTTTGACCCTATGATCTAATGATGACACAACATGGAAGAATGAGCTGAATGATGACCATGATGACTATGGGACTCTTTCAACAAGGAATGACCTGACCATGATGATGTTCATAGACCATGGAAGTGAAAGTAGTAATTATCTCAATACCCTAATCAATGACCAAATTTTTGCATGACCACTAAATTCTGAGTGAGACCCCTAACATGACATCAAAAGAGGATTTTTGATCACTGATGGCAGGATGTAAATACTAACACTAACACCTTGTATTCATCAATGCTTCCATCTGCCACATGTTTGATCTTGTATCTATCCACTTGAAAGTTACCACAATTTTGTCTTCAAGCCTAGGTACGATCTCCCAAACTCCATTCTTTATTATAGATTGATATTCTTCATTCATGACATCCTTCCATTCTTGGTGAGTGAACTTCTTCAAAAGTGGATGCCTTTGCTTCTATTAGTTTAGTCAGGTAGGATGCATACCCAGAATATCGTTTGGGCTTCTTTCTTTCCATGAATGTACCTTGAATTTCTCCATGACCAACACCTAAAAGTGTAGACTTCAACCAGTTAGGTCTTTTTCTAGATTCGGGGATAGCCATAGGTTGTATAGGTTCACTGGGACCTTCATCTTCATGATTTGATTCCTCGTCCTCCTTAATAATTTCTTCTTCGAATACATGAAGTTCTTCATTGTCAGAGTCCATAGGGAGATCCTTTGATTTCTTAAATGCAACACTTTTTTCAAATATCACATCTCGACTGGCTTCTATCTGGTGTCCTTCATTTATGTAGATCTTGTTACCACTCAAACTAGCAGGGGTCTTAGGAAGGGATCCTTGAAGGGAAACTACCGGGTCAAGGGCAACAATGGAGCAGTGGCCCACTGTCACCTCAGCTAAGGCTCCATACTCTTTACGGACTTTCACCGATGGGATGGGACCCGGTACAACAAGGATCACGAAAATCAATGGATCAATGATAGGGTAAGAGGTGATCATAGAAGCCTATTCACAAGAGAGACTCAGATATAAGGCTTGCTTGTTTGGAAAGCAAGATGAAAGGCTCTCTAGGAAAGGCTTAGGGGAATTTTAAAAGCTAAGGTTAGAGTATATGGCTTCTCGATGAGATTCTTAGCCCCTAAAATTCTAGTGGAAACTTGGATTCCAAGTGGTCTTTGTGGAATTAGCTTCAATAAGTTATGGGACCACACTGGACCAAGTGGACCCCACATTAATTCAAAGGAATAGTATTGAGCAACCAACGATATGATTGACCTAATTTGAGAGGAGAAGAGGATCAAGGAAATAATTTCTTTGAATTTGAGGCAATGATCCCTATGAGGTAACTAGGCTTGGGAATCTAAGGGAAAATTTTGGTCTCGAGGCTAGGGCTTGAGATATCTCACAATCCAACTGTCAGAATGACTTCAAAATTGGAGGACACCTAGGGGAATCACCAGCGCAGTAGATGCCAAGAGATCGAATTTTTATGATGGGTGGTTTGCAATAAATTTGATGCCCTACGAGACCCAATGGGGCTAAACCTAGAAAAATAGGAAGGTGAGGGAAAATATGAACTTTAAAGTGATCACCAGAGGAGGACCAGTGTTTTTTCCTTTGGGAGAGATGGAGTCATGGAAAATTTAGGGTTCAAATTGATTTTCACTTGTCAAGGAGGCCTAAAAAGCAACTTCGCTAGGCTTTAGGCCTTAATGGAAGCAATTTCTAGGTCATTTCTACTTCGTTTAGCAATATTTGGTGACTTATCAAGACAAATACGACGAGAATGTCTCTAGGAGCATTCATTCATTCAAACATGGCCCATACATGATACAACGCTATTTAGAGATGCAATTTCCACAATTTCGTTCCAAGAAAAGCAGCAAATTAACCCTAGAATAGCGAAAATCCCAGCATCATAAATGTAGCAAGATAAATAAAAAGAATAGCATTAAAACATTACTTACATGTAAGAAGAATATATCCAATCGCCAAGATGTGAAAAATCGATATCTCGAATCTTACTGCAACAACTGATATTATTTCTTCTATTTGTTAAATTGATTAATCAAATTATTTGCAGTTTTCTACCGCAAATATTGAAACATATACATTGCAGCCTTCACAATGAAATGAATGTGGGGCTTGATTAGACGGTGGGGGTTTCTTTATTAATCTTCAACAATAATTCATGTACGAGATACCGGATAGCAAAATAGAAGGAGAAACAATCAAAGAAATTTACTGCTGAATTTCTCACACTCCACAGCATTTATCTGACCCCGAAGAGGACCTTATTTCCTTACGCTGGCCTCATAGCGTCACCCTCTGCGCAGTCGCTGCGTCATTGCCTCTGCACTAGTGATCTGCGTCCCTCCTCTGGGCTGCCCCTTCCAGAATTCCCCTGCAAACTCAGACTATTGTTGATCCCTCTCTCTCCCACCTAAAACTCACCCTTAGATTCGATTTCCTCTTGCCGAACTTCAGCCACTGAGAAAATCAATTTGCTTGGACAACTGAGTATCTGCACTGGTGTGTCGTCCAAATGCCCATCGAGTTCCTTCTTATAATTTCTCGTTGAGATATCAACGACCAAGATTAAAACATAATGGATGCCTAAGATTAACTTGGACTCGATCTTCATCTTCATCTAGAAGATTCTCACCAGATTTAATTAATACACTTTAATTAATCACATTTCCTAAGTTTAGACTTAGGAATACATTAAAAATGATTAATTGTTTTAATTAAATCATCTCCGCGTGGAATTTTCCCAAACTATTTCTTGGTCTTGGAGAGTACATGTGTCTTAGCCTCTCTACAAAATATCGAGGCTAGAGCACATCCTAGCGAGGAATGTGCTCTAGTAATGCATCCTACTAAAGCATCACCTTGATTTGTATCATCTCCTGTTGCATTGTTGATGTCTGGCCTCTCTGTCCACCAACTACAGTGCAACTCTGACTCTACGCTGCATCTGTTTTGCTGCTAACCCTGCATACTGATGTCAACTACTACAACTCCCTCTCATCTGCTGCTGCTGCAACTGAGAATACAATTGTTTCTGTTACTGAAACGAGTTCTCTACCATACCCACTTGTTCCCTAAACTGAATGAACTTAGCTCTCCTTAGAGCTTTTGTGAGTATGTCTGCTACTTGATCTCCCGTAGGGACATACTGTAGCTAGACTTCCCCATGCTGAACACAGTCTCTGATGAAATGACATCTAATATCAATATACTTCAATCGATCATGAAATATTGGATTCTCAGAGAGTTTTATGCAACTCTAATTATCGCAGTAAACACTAATCGCTCCCATATTTCTTCTGAATAGTCTCACTGGCAGCTTCCTGAGTGATATAACTTCACACGTGCATGTGCTTGCTGCCATATATTCCGCTTCTCCTGAGCTCAGTGCTACTGACTTCTGCTTCCTGCTACACCATGATACTATCCCTGATCCAACACTGAAGCAATACCTAGAGATACATTTCCTATCCACTGAACTACCTGCCCAAACTGCATCTATGAATCCGCTCAACCTTATATCATCTCCTCAAGTATATTTCAACACATAACTGATTATTCCACTCACATATCTAAGAATGTGCCTCGTTGCTGCCCAATGTACCCTTTTTATGAACTGACTAAGGGTATTGACAGCAAAACAAATGTTTGGCCTGGTGTTGACCAAATACATTAGTGACCCGATGAGTTGTCTTTATAAGGTGGGGTCAACTTCCTTATCTCCTAATGCATCTATCTTCTTCGAGTTGGTGATCATAGGCATTGCCATGGGTCGACAACCCTGCATTTGGAATCTCTTTAGAATCTTTGTAGCATATTGTAATATTCCCTTTTTTGGTGTCACCTATGATAGGGTTAGATTGGGCTTACAAAGTTAGGAGCAAACAGGTCACAGGTACAGGTTGGTGTCATCAGCGGGCTCACGAGCTTTTTGGAGGAGTTTTGAGGAGTTTCTATGAGGTCCAGTGGCATTCGCTTGATATATTCCATCATTCGAGCAGTTTGTCTTTCATTTCGATGCATTCCGACAACTTTCAGAAAATTGAGTTATTACTGGGCCTAACTTAATTAATTATGCCTAAGGTGGCATTTCAGGAGGAATTCTTGGCAGAACACATTAGTGTAATAGCTCGTTGGAACCGAGACGGGAAGATCTACAAGATGGGATGGCTAGGGGTGATTTTCAGTGACCTGAGCAGGCATGGTGGCCAATTGACCATTCTCCTACATTAAAAAGAATATTTTAATTAAAGGAAATGTGCTCAATGAATAAAATAATAATAAAATAAGGTTCTAGAAGGATCCAAGAAATCTATAAAAGAAAAGGAGGAGACCATTGAGGGAATGCTTGGATTAGATCACTTTCTTGTGTGAGAGGTTTGAGAACTTGGTTCTCTACTCTATCGATAGCCCCAAGATGGAAACCCTTGGGTGATTTGTGAGTGTTGGATGGAAACCCAACTCTCTTTGAGGAGACTTCATTCAGAAGTTTCGCAGAGCTTCAGAGATATCGGGGTGAGGATCATTCAGATCTCCAACGGGTGCTTTAGTGGATTCAGTGGTAGTTATTGCCGAAGGGAGAGTGCAACAGTTCAGTTTTGGAGGTCAGCGCAGTTCATATTGATGGTTAGTACTCCATCTCATCTCTTTTGGGTCAGATGTATTTGTAACCCCAGTTATTATTTATAATAAAAATGTTGAGATTCTTCCTATTCAATGTGTTGCAGTGCTTATGTGTTTAATTTTACATGGCAATCTTCTGTTTAGAAAAAGTTGATTTTGTGGCATAATGTGGGATTAAGTTATTTACTGCAATATTAATTAAAATATCCCTTTCGGGATATTACAGTGGTATTAGAGTTGGTGATCTTGCCAGCCTGAGGGTTTGTTGCAGAGCGATTTCAAGGGTTAAGCCAAAGAAAGATTTCGTCAAAGGTTTTGTCATTATTATTTTGAGAGTCGTGAGAAGGACGGAAACCCTCGAGTCATTTGTGAGTGTTGTACGGAAATCCTGTCGAGATTTTGTGTATTTGGGGTAGCATCAATTGTTCTGTAGCTCCCAAATTTTGAGGAAGGACTAGAGTACACTTGATCTACAAGACCCATAAATTGATTTGGGAAATTTCATTTGGTTTAGGAGATATTAAATTAATTAATTATTTTAATGTATTTCCTAAGTTAAAACTTAAGGAACTTAAATAATTAAACTGAATTTAATTAAACATGTGATGAAATTGTCTTAAGTCACACGATCAAGCTTTCTTTTAATCTTAGCCATTGATTCAAGATCTGTTCATGGTCGTTGATTTGTCAACGAGAAAAATATAAAGGAAAGGCTTAGGGTCATTTGTAAAGACACACAGAGGCAGAGCACTGAAGCTAAGTTGAGATTCTAGGGCAGGGTTTGCTAAGAATACTCAAAGTGTTTCAGCTACAAAGAGGGGAATTTAGGCCAAGGGAATGATTTGATCCCAAGGTCTAGAATACATAAGAGGCAGAGATCAGCTCAAGGACAGCACAGAAGAGGAGAGCAACAGCAGTAGCAAGGACAGCATGATTTTTAGCAGGAAATCCTCAGAGAGTTACGCAAAGACCCTTAGGGGCAGCGTAGTGATTGCGTCACCCAGTCTGGGGTAATGCAGTGTCTTCCAGAGCAGCGCTGAGGGTTGGAGGTGCTTCAGAGGCTAACGCAGAGACTTTCAGGGGCAGCGCTGGGGTTTCTAGGCCCTAATCTTGATAAAGTTCTGTAAATCCCATTTGAGGGTGTGGATCAGTCATTATTTTGGGCCTAGATCAGCCAGTGAGGTGTAGATCTAGTATATTCTCTGTCGGGATTTCCAAATCTGGAACCTAGATTTTTGTATTCAGAAAAAATCTTAATAATAAAACCCTCTAGCAGCCCAAAACCGGTTTTCCCGCATTGGGTTTTTCCAGGGACTATTTGTCCAGAAATAAATATGTCACTTTGTCTATGTGTGCATGAACTTGTTCTAGATTTGGATTGGTAGAGATCTGCTATGTGTTTTGCTTCGATTTTAACTTGAATTTATTCAGTTAATAACTTTTCTAAGTAGGAGGAGCATAAAGAGATTAACAGTAATAATTTCTGCATAAAGTGTAAGGATTAAGAAATTTCTACATGGTATCAGAGGAATTGCAGATCTAGGAGGGTCACCAGCATAAGAGACTGAAGGTTCTAGCTGCAGAAAGTAGTTGAAAAAGCAGCAGAAACGCAGATCGGAAGAGACAGCACAGTTTTCAGAGGCAAATCCACGCAGAGGAAAGGGTGACATTGTCTAGCACTGTCTCCTAGCAAGCCCACGCAATTACTATGCAGAGGCAGCTCAGAAACAATGTTGGATTGGTCTGAAGCCAGCCAGTGTGATTTAGATCTGAATGTGTCAGATCCAGAAAAGACAGCAGAAATTCAGAAGGTGATAGTGGGGTTAATTTTTTGGAGTTTTCAGATCTTTAGCCTTAGCACAAGTGACAAAGAGTGGGAGGAGATCAGCTTCTCAGAGAGTTTATAACCAAAGGAAACTTGCGGTTTGATCAGAGGATCAAAGAAGAAGCTGAATCATAGTTGATTTGGTAGATTTCCAAGGAGGAAATAGGCGGTCTAAGGAAGCGAAGGTACATGTTTCTTTGAGACAATCCATTTCTCTGTAAAGAGAGAGAGTTAAAACGAAATTACGGCAGATATCTCATGGGCTAACGTGGTGGGATGACTCGTGTCTCAAACTTTGAAGTGTTCCTGGCAGTTTACCCCACGGAGAGAGAGAGAGAAAGATCTTGTGGCTGTCAGGAGGGGGGGCATCTCAGTCCTTGGTCTCTGTCAAGGCCAAAACAAACTCGGCCACACCACTCAGTGAGGCCTCCTTCGAAAGCATAAGGAGGTTGTTGGGCATGCCAAGCAGCTGATTATGGATGGTATCAAGGACCATATTGTACCACACATAGCTAAGAAGAAGACAACTAACGAGCTGTGGAAGGCCTTGACTTCCCTATATGAGGGAAAGTCTGTCGAAAGAAAAATGTTGTTGGAGACTCAGATGAGGTCATTCATGATGACCACGGGAGAAGACATGGAGCATTTCCTCTTCAGATTGCAGTCAATCAGAGATCAACTGACTGCAACGAGTGCAACAGTGGATGATGTTGTGATAATCAGGACTGCCCTCAATGCAGTCACGAATGAGTGGGAAACCTTTGTCCAAAGTATCTTGGGCAGAGCGGACCTCCCAGATTGGGACAACTTGTGGTCAATTCTGCGTCAAGATGAACTCCGCAAATTCACCAAGAGGCAGCATAGCCCTGAATTGAGCAAAGTGAAGAAGGAAGATGAAGAAGATGCAACCTTGGCATCAAAAAAGTAGCCAAAGAAGAAGATGGATCTTTCAAAGATCAATTGCTTCCAGTGTGGTGAAATAGGAAATTTTGCCAGCAATTGTCCTGAGAAATAAAGGGACAAGGAAGCATCTTCTTCCAATGCTGCTGTGGCAGATGATGGGTCAGGGGATGATGCAGCCATGAGTGCTCATGAACCACGGAGGTGGGGTCATATGGACATGTAGAGTAGCTACATAGCTGGAGGCGGGATCCTTGAGCAGATGATCTCTTGGATCACATGCGAGCTACGGCAGCCTTAAGACAGTAGCGGGACAAGTGGAGCAGTGGGTGCATACATCACAGATGAAGCAGGCAGAGGCAAATCTGAAGACTGGAAGGAGCAATGCAGAGCAAAGCAGCAGTAGCAGTGCAGAGGCTGATGTGACTTCAACAACGCAGAGCAGAGCTGCTTACGCAGTGCAGAGCTGCAGCAACGCAGAAGGCTTCAGAGGGACAGCGTAGTGCAGCAGCAACGTGATAGATTTCAGCACAACATGCTGATGTGACTTCAGTAGTGCAGAGGGAGTCTGATTATGCAGGTAGAGTTGTAGTTATGCATCATTCTCTAGATGCCAGCACAGATCTGTAGCCTATGGAGCTTCAGTGATGAGGATGCAACCCATCAGAATTGTTTGTCAAAGATTGGGCAAGAGATTCAATTGTTTCTCTCAACAACTGAAGTTGTAGTGCATCAGATCAGCAGTGGCAATGCTATAAGCAGCACAAATGCAGCATATTAAGAGGGAGCTGCAATACAGTGGTTGCAATGGCAGTGGCAAGGTCATGGGCAGAAGTACAAAATGGTAGCAGCAGTGCAGAGTTGAGTGGCAGCAGGCCAAGCATCAGCAGAACAGAACCAGTGTCCAAAATCATGTAATGCATAAGTGTGATGTATTGCTAGAGCACACCTTTGATGCTAAGAGGGAGTGTTGAGATTTTGTGTATTTGGGGTAGCATCAGTTGTGCTCTAGCTCCCAAATTTTGAGGAAGGACTAGAGTACACTTGATCTACAAGACCTAGAAATGGATTTCGGAAATTTCATCTAGTTTAGGAGATATTAAATTAATTAATTATTTTAATGTATTTCCTAAGTTAAAACTTAAGGAACTTAAATAATCAAAATGAATTTAATTAAACATGTGATGAAATTGTCTTAAATCACACGGATCAAGCTTTCTTTTAATCTTAGCCATTGATTCAAGATCTGATCATGGTCGTTGATTTGTCAACGAGAAAAGTATAAAGGAAAGGCTTGGGGTCATTTGTAAAGGCACACAGAGACAGAGCACTAAAGCTAAGCTGAGATTCTAGGGCAGGGTTTGCTAAGAATACTCGGAAGTGTTTCAGCTGCAGAGAGGGGAATTTAGGCCAAGGGGATGATTTGATCCCGGGGTTTAGAATACACAAGAGGCAGAGATCAGCTCAAGGACAGCCCGTGTGGGCAAGTTCAAGGAACTGTGTCACCTTCCTCTGCAACTAATCTAGCTGATCTAAGACTGGATTTTCGTCCTCCTAGCTCAAAAGCCCTAGCCTCTAGCTATCTCTGGACTGACTCCAAGAGACACTGCGCTGCTTCTGCGTGATTTCGTGCAAGGTTTGCGTCACCTCTTCATAAAACTGCGTTGTCTCTCTTTGCGTCATTGTTGCCTCTCTCTGAAATGCACTCTTGGTCCTCCTGACCAGTCTCTGCTTCTGCCCCTCTTTGGATCTGATCACTGAATCACAATCACTTAGCAAACCCTACCCTAGTGATTTGATTCTTGATCAAAATTTGTGTCTCCTCACACAAATTTGAAAATGCTCAATGGCTCAAATGTCTCAATGTATTTTCCATAGGCACCTCACCCTCCTTATATTCTTCTGTTGAACCTTCAACGGCCAAAATTAAAACATAATCAAGGGCTAAGAATAACTTCGAGGTGATCCATGACTTTATCTAGAAGATTCACACTTAGCTTAATTAATACCCTTTAATTAATCAATTTCCCTAAGTTTAGACTTAGGAAAACATTAAAAAACGATTAATTAATTTAATTAAACCATCTCTAAGTGGAATTTTCCAAAACCATTTCTGAGTTTTATGGAATACATGTGTCCTAGCCTATATACAAAGTTACAAGGCTAGAGCACATCCGATGCTATCATAAATCAACAGATTTTACGGCATAATGTGGGATTAAGTTATTTTCTGCAATATCAGTTAAAATATCTCTTTCGGGATATTACAATGGTATCAGAGCTGGTGATCTTGCCAGCTTGAGGGTTTTTTGCAGAGCGATTTCAAGGGTTTAAGCCAAGTTTTATTGCAGAAGTTCAAAATTGCATCTCAAGTGTTGGATGAAACTCTTCAAAGAAAGACTTCGTCAAAGGTTTTGTCATTATTATTTTGAGAGTCGTGAGCAGTGGATCAGAATTTTAAAGTGGCCAAGATTTGTTAAGGGGGGCCGCAAGATTGAATCATATGGCCGAATTGTTGGGTTGAAAGTACCCGCGTCCCATTTGTGAGAACCACCTGCGCGTTGGTAAGTTGTATTTCCCATGCATCAAAGTGTTAACGAGGACTAAAAGATTGCAAAAATAAGGGGGGCCGTGAACCATAGTTGAAGAAGGTCAAGTTTCATTATTGAACAATATTCGTGCATCTAAACCAAGAGTTGATCGAAGCAGAACAAGTTGTTTATTGGCGTCTTTTTCAGAATCTGGAATGGAGTCGTGGGGTTGTGTCAGTAGCTGACTGAGTCAAATAGAAGGGTGTAATTTTTGTGTCGCCATTTTTCGTTATTTTATGCTCCGAACCAAAAATAATTCTAAGTTATCTAAGGCTTAATACCTCAAGTCTGGATCGAGCCATTGAGATGCAAGAGCCAATGGATGTGTGCAACATCGCTTGCGGTGTGGTGAGCAGCGCAAGGGGGCGATTTCAAGGTTGTGCAATTGATGGTGTCAAGGCCAAGGGAAAATTGTAGGAAAAATTTCTTCTCAGTCCCCAGCTCATATTCATTGTGTTGTAGCGTTCAACCGATCTGGGATGCTCGATGTGCGTTCAAGACCAAGCCGATAGCACAAATGTGCATGAATAATGTCAAGTGCCAATATAGACTCTAGACTGATGACACGAAGGCACGATGACAACGTGATCAGATTTCCGAAAGGAGTTGCATTGTATGGACGGATCGTTGCTTGGGTTGGAATGTGGTGATATCGCTATGGTGTGCGACGGTCAGATCAAGTGCTATCGGAAGTCAGCATGTTGAGGAGAGGCCTCGAATTTAGCTGCCAGACAGACCCTGTAATCAGTGCATGCATCTGTTGATTCGTGGATCGATCAATTGTTTCAAGCATGGGGCTTTCCGATGGGGATCTGACAATAAAAGTGTTGGACGAAAATTTTCGAGATCGAGCTCGTTGCAGAGATCACACACAGCAAGGAGTCTGTGGCCATAGTCACGGAACAACAAAACGGAAGTGAGGGCCACCGTTGACAGGATTACGTTGAATGTCGAGTTAGGCACATATGAAGTGTCAGCCTACTTGCAAGGGAAGTGAATTGGTCGATTGTGCGTGTGACCAGTGGCAGAATTTCTGGATCCAACGTGTAGGCCGGAATCGATGAGTTAGAGCCTTGGAGCCTAGGACAAATCTGTAATTCATAGTTGGTACCAAGACTAAAATTTATCAAAGAGTTATAGTCGCCACCGTGTCATACCAGACTATTCGTGGGCTTAACCTGTGCGTGTTACATTGTTTTGGTGTTGCGTTCGTGGGGAGCAATATTGTTAGTGGTTGTTTGCTGGTACGATCATGTAACAGTACTTAAAGGTCAGAACTTGTGCCAGTCCCTTGAAACAAAACAGCAGACCCTTCTCCAAGAAGGTACATAATTTGCTCCAACAAAGACATCCGAGGAATTTACAAAAGGAGGAAGAACTGGGAAATTGGCTTTATACACTTCGGATGGATTTAAAGAGTGGAAGATCAGAAAATGACTTTCCCATGTTAGAGAAACTGGAATCGTGTCTTTCAAAGGTAGAGCAATCTGATTGGAGTTTAAATTTGGCTTTGGAGCCATCTATGTTTGCATTGGTACAAACTAGATTATTGGAATATCCAAGTGAGAGAGCCAAGCTTATAGCTACCTCTTGTTTCAGTGATATTTTGAGGATAGTAGCACCCTTTCCTCCCTATAATGATGATATTATGAAAAGAATTTTCAGATTGATAGTAGGGAATTTTCAGGATTTGGACAACTGTGCAGGCTCTACATTTGGGAGGAAGCCTAAGGTTTTAAGAGTCATGGCCAGGACCAAGACTTATGAGGTCATGTTTGATCTTGAGTGTGATGGCTTGGTTTTCCAAATGTTCCAATGCTTCTTCAGCATTAGGAGACATCATTTTGACACAGTCATAACTCACATGCAGTCCATCCTGTCGTCATGTATGGGAGACTATGATGCCATTTGTCGGGAGCTGCAGACTAGGTTGTTGAGCATTTGGAGGAGGGAGCAGTTGGTCTCACCTGCTGCTTATGAGCTAGCCCAAGGGCTGGTTGAGCAAAACATTGAGCTTTTCAGGAGACAGTTGACCAAGGAGGAGCTACTCCAATTTGGTGGATCAGGCAACAGAAATGAGTTGAGGAAGGGACTTTGCTTCATCTACAAGGAACCTTGGGGGGTTGATCACTCATGCTTGAGTGGTGCAGTTGATGTGGCAAAGGCAGAATAGAAGGACATTCCTTCTGTATGCCAGGGTCAGGGCTCTTCTTCAGATGAGTCCATGGGATCATATGAGGATGCTTCTGGCGAGCAAGAGCAGTCATGCGGAGTTGATGACGATAGGCCGGAGCTGTATTCCAGTGTGCAGGGTGAGCAGTCAAAGGACTCTACTGGAGATACTCAAGGTGATGAGTCACTTGTGATGATTCAGCAGGAGTAGCATATGATGGAGCATGAGTCTACAGAGGAGGAGACTATGCACATCATGTGAAAAATCCTACATCCAGATTCCTATTGCAACAAATCTGAATTACTTCTTCTATTATGTTTCATAATTATTTTTTTACAATGAAATATCAAAGTAATTCTAAAGCAGTCTACACAAATAATGTCGCGGAATAAATCTAAGTGTTGAAACAATCTGAACAAAATACAATGAAAAACATCCACATTTGACACGGTTATTTTTGGACTAAGTCCTCGGAAAAACCCAACTTGGGAAAACCGGTGCAGCAGATGTGAGGGTTTGTATTATTAAGCAGTAGAATCTTGAATACAACTAGGGTGCAAACATTCGGCAAACCCTTCAGAGAATTCTAGACAACAAATATAATTGTGAGATATACCTCACCCTGCAAGTCTCCGGCTAATCTAAATAGTGTTGGTGAAGCCCTCACTACCTCTATGTGATTTCCTACGGTGGAATCGCGTAAGCCCGCGTGGGCAAGCTTGAGGAATTGTGTCACCCCTTTCTGCAATTGATCTAGCTGATCTGAGACTGGGTTTTGGCCCTCCTAGCTCAGAAACCCCAGCCTCTAGCTATCTCCAGACTGACTCCAAGACACACTGCGCTGCTTCTGCGTGATTTCCTGCAAGGACTATGTCACCCCTTCAGAAAACTGCGATGTCTCTCTCTGTGTAAATGTTGTCTCTCTCTAAAATGCACTCCTAGTCCTCCTGACCAGTCTCTGCTTTTGCCCCTCTCTGGATCTGATCACTGAATAATCACTTAGCAAACCTTGCCCTAGTGATTTGATTATGATCAAAAGCTGTTTCTTCTCACACAAATTCGAAAATGCTTCAAAAATGCTCAATGGCTCAAATGTCTCAATGTGTTTTCCATAGGCCCCTCAACCTCCTTATATTCTTTCGTTGACCCTTCAACGGCAAAAATTAAAACATAATCAAGGGCTAAAATGAACTTGGAGGTGATCTATGACTTTATCTAGAAGATTCACACTTGACTTAATTAATACCATTTAATTAATCAGTTTCCCTAAGTTTAGACTTAAGAAAACATTAAAAAACGATTAATTAATTTAATTAAATCATCTCTAAGTAGAATTTTCCAAAACCGTTTATGGGTTTTATGGAATGCATGTGTCCTAGCCTATATACAAAGTTACAAGGCTAGAGCACATCCGATGCTACCATAAATCAACACTCCCTCTTAGCGACGAAAGTGCTCTAGCAAAACAACTCAATGTACTGCTCTGACTTCAGGAACATCTGTTGTTGTGTTGTTGACACTGCTCACCAACACTGCACAAAAAAATGTCGCATTTGTACTACTGCTGACTCTGCATACTGCTGCCAACTGCCACTATACTGCAACTCCCTCTGAATTGTGCAACTATGTTGCTTCACTATGTGAGCACTTCTCTGCACTACGTTGCACCACTTGTGCACTGCGTTCTTGCTACTCATATGTTGTTGCTGCTCAACCACTGTTGTTGCTGCACTGCTGCACTATTGCTACTTGCAACAGAAAAACCTCCGAAATTTTGACAAGAAAATCTGCAACTGAAAAATAACACTGACTATTGCTAACTTTTGCACTAGCTCCCTGAAAATACTGCGTTGTTGTTGCTCTGCACTGTGTGAGTACTGCATTGCACTGCGCTGCTGCTGCTCATCTGTTGATGTTGCTGCTCCCTCTCTGCAGTACTGCTAGCCACTACACTATCTTCTCATCTTCCGCTGCATCTGTCCATCCTGCTATTGTCTTAAGGTTGTCGTAGCTTGCATGTGATCCAAGAGTTTGGAAAACACTCAAGGATCTTGCCATATGTAGATTCTAGATCTACAACTCCAAGTCAGCCCACTTCTCTCCTTTCGGAATATGAGCTAACATAGCACAATCTTTTTCTGCCTAAATATTGGCAGCTCTAGATTGTGGATCTTCCTTCTCCTCTTTATCATTTTTCTTAAGAGGACATTGTGTAGCATAATGTCCCATTTCCCCACACCAAAAGCACTTGATCTTGGACAGATCTTTCTTCTTCTGCTTTTGTTGCCCCTTTCATGCAAGGGCAGTGTTATCTTCTTCCTCCTTCTTGACCTTTGAACCGCTGCTGCCATCCTCCAAATGGATTTTGAGGAGATCTCTCCTCAACTCTTCTTGCTATAAGGCTACCCACATCGCTTCCCATCCTGGAAGTCTTTCTCTGCCCATAATACTAAGGACAAAGACCTGATAGTCCTCTGAAACAGAGTTCAGAGTGAGCCTTACTAGCTCTGAGTCTCTAGGAGCAGATCCTACTGCTGACAGTTGATCTCGGTTTTCCTGAATATGAGACAAGGAGTCAAAACACTCTCCCTTCTTCATCCTGATATTACGCATCTTCTCTTTAAGGTACATCTTCCGCTACTTGGAAGATTCTTGGTATAGCTTTTCCATCCCTACCCACATCTCTCTAGCAGTGGTCTTTGCTGCTATGTGGGGTACGATATGATCTTTCACACCATCTAGGATCAATCGCTTGGCTCTTGCCATATTCTTCTTTAATTGTCTCAGATGTCCTGCATCCAAGGGCTCTGCACATGCACTCTCTATGAGGGCCTTTAGATCATGCTCATCAAGGACAAACTCTATCCTTGATTTCCAAATAACATAGTTGGAGGCACCCTCCAATCTATCTTGGTCACGCAGGCCATTGCTGGCCATCTCCTCAACTTGTCGAAATCTTCCTCTAACCCTTTGCTAAGCTAGACTTACGCACTCCTTGAGGAGTAAGTCACTGCTTCTGCTGCTGCAAGAGAAAAGTTGAGTTTCTTTGAGTAAGAAACCCTCTGAGGTCAAGAATTCCCCAATTGTGTTTTTCAGAATTTTTCTAACGCTTATTCCACTGGCTCTTACTGCAATGCAGTAACTGCGTCCTTCAGCTACGCTGGTCTGCTACACTGCCTCTTCTGCAACTGAAAAAACTTACCCCTCTGTCAACTCTCTCAGAGGGAGCCTTTTTTGTGCTAGAATGCCCTCTTCGCCTGGACAATGTAACTTCTGGGAGGGTATGTTGCTGCTCACGTAGATCCCAGACTCTTCAGCTCTAATCTGCTAGTTCACTTGTGTTTCACCTACACTTCAGCTTGAATAATCTCCGATACCATGTGAAAAATCCTAGATCTGAATTCCTAGTGCAACAAATCTAAATTACTTCTTCTATTATGTTTCATAATTATTTCTTTACAGTGAAATATCAAAGTAATTTCTCAAGCAGTCTACACAAATAATGTTGCAGAATAAATCTAAGTGCTAAAACAATCTGAACAAAATACAATGAAAAACATCCACATTTGACATAGTTATTTTTGCACTAAGTCCCAGGAAAAACCCAACTTGGGAAAACCAGTGCAGCAGATCTGAGGGTTTGTATTATTAAGCAGCAGAATCTTGAATACAACTAGGGTGCCAACATCCGGCAAACCCTTCAGAGAAATCTAGAAAGCAAATATAATTGTGAGATATACCTCACTTTGCAAATCTCCCGCTGATCTAAACAGCGTTGGTGAAGCCCTCACTGCCTCTGCGTCATTGCCTGCGCTGGAACTGCGTAAGCCTGCGTGGGCAAGCTTGAGGAACTGCATCAACGCCTTCAGAAAATGTGTTGTCTCTCTCTGCGTAAATGTTGCCTCTCTCTAAAATGCACTCCTGGTCCTCCTGACCAGTCTCTGCTTCTGCCCCTTTCTGGATCTGATCACTGAATCATAATCACTTAGCAAGCCCTGCCTAATGATTTGATTCTTGATCAAAAGTTGTGTAACAACCCGTTCCCGAGTTATACACAATGATATTAGCGTGTGTATGGTATAGGCATTTGATAGCTACACCTGCCTATCTCGCACACATCGCACCAGTACACCTAACTACTAATATCAAGATTACCTGAGTTATAAATTAATATCAAGGTTTCAGATTAAAATTCATATTAATTTAGTATAAAATATATAAAAAGGGCTAATAAAAAGAAAATAAACTTGAGTTAATTAAAATATATATATATATATATATATATATATATAATTAATTTATATTCCAACATAAGTTTTACTCACAAAAATACTTAAAATTCAAGTCGTATACCCCTAAAACAAATTTAATAACCAAAAGATCACCTCTCCTCTTTAATAGCAATCCCACCTCCTTAAATGACATTCGTACCTTCCTTTAAGAAGATCTTATCTTGATGGAGAAGAGGTGGTGGGGTAGGATGTATGGCGGTGGAGAAATTTATATAAGGAAGTTGATTCGAAGGAGGGAGGGGTCTTTGAACTTGGACAGATTACCAAGTGATATTATGAGAAGAAAGGATTTGCGCTGAAAGGGGAGTCTCTGTTTTTCTTGGAAATCTGAGCACGGGGGCAGAGGAGACATCCTCTGGGTCTGGGATTGTTCCTAGATTGGCTGGGAGGATTTGATTGTTTCAGTGAACTGTTCAACTGTCCACAGCATCACAGGAGGAAAACCACCATTAAATCATCAGCTTTATTCCAGGTATTTTCCCATGTATAACTTAGTTCCTTATGAAAAAAATTGAAATTTCATTGTTGATCTGCATAAAATCGTATTACTGCTGAATTATATTTATATATGTTTGGATTCATTCATGCTGAAAGGATGTCTTAAAAGGTATTCATTAAAAGGATGATAGATGTAGCAGGGTTTAAAACTGTTAGTCGAATTAACGCTAAGCCTTCTAAAGTCTACCTCTAGCAAAATTCACAATAAAGTGGAAAAATTAGGAAATTGTCCAAGAGAGTTCTTACATTTGGCGGAAGAATGTATATACCAAACAGTGGGGATCTCCGAAACACCATCTTGAAGGAAGCACACAGGGCAGTATATTGTGCACATCCTGGGGTAAAGAAGATGCACGCTGACACTAAGAGACTCTTCTTCTGGTCAGGCATGAAAAACGACATTGTCCAATTTGTCGCTAGGTGTCTTGAATGTCAGCAGGTAAAAGCTGATCATCGTCACCCAACAGGTCTCTTACAACCTCACGACATCCCTATGACCAAATGGGAGATAATTTCTATGGATTTTATCGTTGGGCTGCCTCTTACGCAGCAAAAACATAATGCCATTCTGGTTGTGGTGGATAGATTAACAAAAAGCGCCCATTTCATCCCAGTAAGAGATACTTATGAAGTAGCTGATGTAGCACGAGTATTCATAAATGAAATTATCAGATTTCATGGAGTACCTAAGAAAATCATATCCGACAGAGATCCTCGGTTCACATCAAGATTCTGGAATTGTATGCAGTCGACCTTGGGAACTCAGTTAAATTTGAGTACAGCATGTTATCCTGAGACCGATGGACAGACATAAAGGGTAAATCGAGTACTCGAGGATATGCTAAGGGTGTATGTTATGGACCAACAGTCACGCTAGGAAAAGTACTTACCCTTGGTAGAATTTGCTTACAACAATAGCTATCACAGTTCAATCGGGATGCCGCCATCTGAAGCATTATACGGAAGACCTTGCAGAAAGCCGTTGAGTTGGGACAGATTAGAAGATCGAATAATCGTCGGATCAGACTTGATCCAAGATATGGAGAATCAGGTAAAACTGATTACACAACGATTAAAAGAGGCTCAAGATAGACACAAAAGTTATGCGGACACTCACAGGACAGATAGAAGCTATGTAGTAGGAGATCAGGTTTTCATCCGCATCAGACTAAATAAGAGCACCATTCAGTTTGGGAGGGGGACAAAATTATCTCCCCGGTTTATTGGACGGTTTGAAGTCTTGGAAAAAGTTGGACCTGTCACTTATCGTCTTGCACTGCCACCCCACCTACACAAAATTCATAATGTATTTCATGTAACTACCTTACGACACTATATTGCTGATAAATCTCATGACCTTCAATGGAAGGAACTACAGGTATCGTACAAGGGAACCTAAATGGTCGAACCATTACATATTCTATAACGTAGGGTTCGACAGCGCAGGAACCACCGGATAGACCAAGTTAAAGTCCAGTGGGACAAGTATAGTCTTGGATCAGCGACTTGGCAAGATGCTGAGACTTTCTGCCAGAATTACCCCAGCTTATGCTAAATTTTGAGAACTGAAAATTTTTATGTATATGACTGCTCTATTTTGATACTTGAAATTTTGAAAATGTAAAGATGAGTTTTTACTTTGCTAGTACATGGTACCCATAAAGATAGAATGCTACTTCACTCTAGTGATACAGGATATATGCTATTTGTTTAAATTTACTGGTGCATGGATACCGATATGCGATATGTCATTTAAATTAACATTGTAAGAATATGAAATCATAGATTAAACATTATAGATGAAACTATCTATTAATGAATTTCATTACATTTCAAATATGATTAAAAGAAAGGAAATAGAAAAGTAACTACATTTTGAATATGAAAAGTGAAACATATTGGTATACAAATTTAAAATGGCTAAAACAATGCATCATAGATAGAACATGTATGAACTAAACAAAAGCAGTATCTGAAATGAGAAATTTTATTGGACATATTGATACCTATGTGAACAAAAAAAAAATTTATATATAAGTTCTAGGATCAATATCATAAATATCAAAGTATTTTGAATATGTAGATATTGTTATATGGGTAACAATTGGTTATGAACAATATAAATGCATATGCTGTAATATGTGTACGAGTGTTTACATTGGAGATTATGTACCAGTGATTACCATGCAGAAAAACAGATTACCAAAGAAATCTACGTGATGACAGATTTCCAAGAACAGTTGAGACTCCCTGAGATCCCATGATAGGGTGTTGACCCTGGTCCTACTGGGAGGGGTGGAGGTGTTGCCCACCGTTTATCCTCCAATACCTGGAGTCATGGGAGGACTGTGCGAGTCACGCTCCCCTAAACGTGTGATGATGACTGTCGGATGCCTACAAGCTCGTCAAGTCGACGTAATCGACACTGATATCCTTAAGGTCTATGAATGGATCAGTAAAATTGATGTCATGGCATATTCTTGTAGAGGACGAATAGGATGGGAGTGGAAGAGATTAGGAAGGATAGGATGATTTTAGAATAGTTTGGAGATTCGGATGAGATGGGAAGTAACAATTAAATTACCGATACATACTTATTCAAACAGAAATTCAAATCTTAAAATTACAAGCATTCTACAATCACCCTAATCCCTAAAAACACAATATTGATATGAGTATATGAAACCTTGAACTTCGGGACGAAGTCTTTTGAAGGGAGGCAGTATGTAACAACCTGTTCCCGAGTTATACACAATGATATTAGCGTGTGTACGGTATAGGCATTTGATAGCTACACCTGCCTATCTCGCACACATCGCACTAGTACACCTAACTACTAATATCAAGATTACCTGAGATAGAAATTAATATTAAGGTTTCAGATTAAAATTCATATTAATTTAGTATAAAGTATATAAAAAGGGCTAATAAAAAGAAAATAAACTTGAGTTAATATATATATATATATATATTCCAACATAAGTTTTACTCACAAAAATACTTAAAATTCAAGTTGTATACCCCTAAAATAAATTTAATAACCAAAAGATCACCTCTCCTCTTTAATAGCAATCACATCTCCTTAAATGACATTCGTACCTTCCTTTAAGAAGATCTTATCTTGATGGAGAAGAGGCGGTGGGGTAAGATGTATGGCGGTGGAGAAATTTATATAAAGAAGTTGATTCGAAGGAGGGGGGGTATTTGAACTTGGGCTGATTACCAAGTGATATTATGACAAGAAAGGATTTGTGCTAAAAGGGAGTCTCTGTTTTTCTTGGAAATCTGGGCACGGGGGTAGAGGAGACATCCTCTGGGTCTGGGATTGTTCCTAGATTGGCTGGGAGGATTTGATTGTTTCGGTGAACTGTTCAACTGTCCACAGCATCACAGGAGGAGAACCACCATTAAATCATCAGTTTTATTCCAGGTATTTTCCCATGTATAACTTAGTTCCTTATGAAAAAATTGAAATTTCATTATTGATCTGCATAAAATCGTATTACTGCTGACTTATATTTATATATGTTTAGATACATTCATGCTGAAATGATGTCTTAGAAGGTATTCATTAAAAGGATGATAGTTGTAGCAGGATTTAAAATTGTTAGTCGAATTAACACTAAGCCTTCTAAAGTCTACCTCTAGCAAATTTCACAATAAAGTGGAAAAATTAGGAAATTGTCCAAGAGGGTTCTTACATTTGGTATCTTGGAACCATATGTAGGGACCCTGTTTTCATTTTCCCTAATCTTCTACACTTAATTTCAGAGTTTTCCCAGAGAGGGACTTAGCTAATTCGACCAAGAGGGTAATCACTGCTACAGCTATCATCCTTTTAATGAATACCTTCTATGACATCCTTTCAGCATGAATGAATCTAAACATATATAAATATAAGTCAGTAGTAATACGATTTTATGCAGATCAGCAATGAAATTTCAATTTTTCATAAGGAACTAAGCTATACATGGGAAAAATACCTGGAATAAAGCTAATGATTTAATGGTGGTTCTCCTCCTGTGATGCTGTGGACAGTTGAACAGTTCACCGAAACAATCAAATCCTCCCAGCCAATCCAGGAACAAACCCAGACCCAGAGGATGTCTCCTCTACCCCCGTGCCCAGATTTTCAAGAAAAACAGAGACTCTCTTTCAGCACAAATACTTTCTTCTCATAATATCACTTGGTAATCAGCCCAAGTTCAAAGACCCCTCCCTCCTTCGAATCAACTTCCTTATATAAATTTCTCCACCGCCATACATCCTATCCCACCTCCTCTTCTCTATCAAGATAAGATCTTCTTAAAGAAAGGTATGAATGTCATTTAAGGAGATGGAATTGCTATTAAAGAGGAGAGGTGATCTTTTGGTTATTAAATTTGTTTTAGGGATATACGACTTGAATTTTAAGTATTTTTGTGAGTAACTCTTATGTTGAATTATAAATATTATATATATATATATATATATATATATATATATATATATTTTAATTAACTCAAGTTTATTTTCTTTTTTTATTAGTCATTTTTATATACTTTATACTAAATTAATATGAATTTTAATCTGAAACCTTAATATTAATTTCTAACTCAGGTAATCTTGATATTAGTAGTTAGGTGTACTAGTGCGATGTGTGCGAGATAGGCAAGTGTAGCTATCAAATGCCTATACCGTACACACGCTAATATCACTGTGTATAACTCAGGAACGGGTTGTTACATACTTCCTCCCTTCAAAAAACTTCGTCTCGAAGTTCAGGGTTTCATATACTCATATCAATATTGTTTTTTTAGGGATTAGGGTGATTGTAGAATGCTTGTAATTTTAAGATTTGAATTTGTGTTTGAATAAGTATGTATCGGGAATTTAATTGTTACTTCCCATCTCATCTGCATCTCCAAACTATTCTAAGATCATCCTATCCTTCCTAATCTCTTCAACTCCCATCCTATCTGTCCTCTACAGGAATATGCCATGGCATCAGTTTTACTGATCCATTCATAGACCTTAAGGATATTAGTGTCGATTACGTCGACCTGACGTGCTTGTAGGCATCCGGCAGTCATCATCACACGTCTAAGGGAGTGTGACTCGTAGAGTCCTCCCATGACTCCAGGTATTGGAGGATAAACGGTGGGCAACACCTCCACCCCTCCCAGTAGGACCACGGTCAACACCCTATCGTGGGATCTCAGGGAGTCTCAACTGTTCTTGGAAATCAGTCATCACGTAGATTGCTTCGGTAATTTGTTTTTCTGCATGGTAATCACTGGTACATAATCTGCAATGTAAACATTCGTACACATATTACAGCATATGTATCTATATTGTTCATAACCAATTGTTACCCATATAACAATATCTACATATTCAAAATACTTTGATATTTATGATATTGATCCTAGAACTTATATAAAAAAAAAAAAAAATTCACATAGGTATCAATATGTCCAATAAAATTTCTCATTTCAAATACTGCTTCTGTTTAGTTCATACATGTTCTATCTATGATACATTGTTTTAACCATTTTCAATTTGTATACCAATATGTTTCACTTTTCATATTCAAAATGTAGTTACTTTTCTATTTCCTTTCTTTTAATCATATTTGAAATGTAATGAAATTCATCAATAGATAGTCTTATCTATAATGTTTAATCTATGATTTCATATTCTTGCAATGTTAATTTAAATGACATATCGCATATCTGTATCCATGCACCAGTAAATTTAAACAAACAGCATATATCCTGTATCACTAGAGTGAAGTAGCATTCTCTCTTTATGGGTATCCATGTACCAGCAAAGTAAAAACTCATTTTTATGTAATATTTCAAAATTTCAAGTATCAAAATAGAGCAGTCATATACATAAAAGTTTTCAGTTCTCAAAATTTAGCATAAGTTGGGGTAATTCTGGCAGAAAGTCTCAGCATCCTCCCAAGTCACTGATCCAGGACTATACTTGTCCCACTGGACTTTAACTTGGTCTATCCAGCAAAGTAAAAACTCATTTTTATGTAATATTTCAAAATTTCAAGTATCAAAATAGAGCAGTCATATACATAAAAGTTTTCAGTTCTCAAAATTTAGCATAAGTTGGGGTAATTCTGGCAGAAAGTCTCAGCATCCTCCCAAGTCACTGATCCAGGACTATACTTGTCCCACTGGACTTTAACTTGGTCTATCCAGCGGTTCAAGAGCTGTCGAACCCTACGTTCCAGAATACGTAATGGTTCGACCGTTAGGGTTCCCTCGTCCGATACCTGCAGTTTCTTCCATTGAAGGTCATGAGATTTATCAGCAATATAGTGTTGTAAGAAAGATACATGAAATACATTATGAATTTTGTGCAGGTGGGGTGGCAGTGCCAGACGATAAGCGACAAGTCTAACTTTTTACAGGACTTCAAACGGTCCAATAAATCGGGGGGATAATTTTGTCCCCCTCCCAAACCGAATGGTGCTCTAATCTTACGAAAATGGACCCGTATGCAAACGTTAAATCTTACGACCCGTATGCAAGCTTAAATCTTACGAAAATTATATTCTGTCAGTCTGAAAATCTACCCACTTCTCACAAATTTATTATGATTTTCAGGAAATGTCACTATGTTTAACACGTACCAAAGGCGGCAACGCCAGCGAAACACATCGCCGCCACCTCCACCTCCACCTTCACCATCGCCACCATCAAGATCGCCGTCAGCGCCTGTTGCTCCACCCGATCTCACTACAGTGATGAGCTCATTAGAAACCATTTTGGAAACGTTAAAAGGGTCGCAGTCGACCAGGAACAAGGAGAAGCGACGTCATCTAGAGGAAAGACATTCAGAAAAGCCTAAGGATTATAATGATAAGCCTCATAGAGAAGATTTTTCACGAGAACTGCAAAAGATTAAACTCCCGGAATTCTCTGGAGGACGAGCTGGGGAACATGCCGAAGCATGGTTGGAAGGGATGATCAGATGCTTCGCATTAAGAGAATATTCTTCAACTTCTAAAACAAAGATCGTTGTATTCCAACTCAGAAGGAATGCTCTGATTTGGTGGGGAAATATGGAAAAACAGCTGCATCTCACTTCAGATATCGTTTCTTGGGAGTTGTTTGTGGACCGATTCCGTTCGAAATACTTACCACCTTTCTTTCAAGAGCAGCAAGCCGGAACTTTCCATTCTCTAACCCAAGGTGGTAAAACCGTGGAAGAATATGAGATAAAGTTCATGGAACTTGTGAAATATGTTCCTTATCTAGACACGGATGAACGTCAGGCCGAGCGTTTCATATTTGGATTAAATCCTCGGATCAAAGCCATGGTAAGAATGTGGAAGCCACCGATGGTGGCAGAGGCGGTTGAATGTGCTCGTTATGCAGAAGAACATCTGGGAATAAAAAGGGATTTCAGGCCAGCTGAACCAATACTGCAGGCATTTACAGGAAGGACTCAACTGAAATTTCTTCCGAGAAAATAACTCGATTCCACCTCCTTATGGTAACAGGTTTACCCCAAGGGGAGCAGGGGCAGGAGCTCCCAGGACCATAAACGCAATAGCTTCTGAATCCTCAAACATCAGTGCTTGGAGGTCTCGAGAGACTGGTAATCAAGAGAGGAATGGGAGAGGAAGCGGCACCAGGGGACAGAGCTTTTGGTCTGGAATTTCTCAGTCAAACGCAAAAGGACCAACCCGGGTAGACTATTGGGGGTGAGGAGGACCTCCTCTTCGACGTGATTGTCCGGAGAACTCTCGGCGAACAAGAAAAGAACCATCATCAGATGCCCAAAGCAATCATAGAATCCATACTGTCGTCAACAACAATCAAGCAGTGCATCAATCCATTGTAGTGTTGTAGTGGAATCTTCAGTTACAATCAACGGAATAAAACTCAAAATCTTATTTGACACTGGAGCTATGGTAGTTTATTTCATCTTATGCATTGAATAAATGTGGGTTGGCAGCCTGCAAACAGAACGATTTTAGACAGGTACAAATGGCTTCAGGAGACCTTCAATCGGTAGAATTAAGTGTGGAGGATTGCAAAGTCGATCTAGGAGTTTGTTTGACCAAACTAAAAGTATATGTCACAGCCCTAGGAACTTACGACCTGGTGATAGGAATGGATTGGTTAGAGTCTCATCGAGCATGGGTAGATTGTTCCGGGAAAACAATAATTTGCTTGAATGATGTGGGAGAGACAATCCAAATTCAAGGTATTAAGAGAAAAGTATCCTTGCGTTTCATCTCAGCCATGCAAATGAAGCGGTGCTTAAGGAAGGGTTGTCAAGTGTATGCCGTTCAAATGGTAAGCAAAGAAAAAGGGCCTTCCTTAGATCAGTATCCAATTCTATCAACATTTCTAGATGTTTTTCCAAAGGAATTACCTGGACTGCCTCCTCGGCGAGAGCTAGACCTCACTATTGAATTGAAACATGGTACGGAACCTATATCTAAAACTCCTTACCGAATGACCGCCCCGGAACATCAAGAATTGCAAATACAACTGAAAGAACTGTTAGATGTAGGACACATTCAACCCAGTGTTTCACCTTGGGGTGCTCCTGTAATCTTTGTCAAGAAGAGAGATGGTTCATTACGACTGTGTGTGGACTATCGAGATTTAAACCGGGCCACAGTAAAGAATAGGTATCCAATGTCTCGCATTGACGACCTTTTTGATCAAATGAAAGGAGCTACAGTGTTTTCAAAGATCGATCTACGATCGGGTTATCATCAACTCAGGATTAGCGAGAGCGATGTTTCTAAGACTGCATTCCGAACTCGTTTCGGGCATTATGAATTCATTATGGTGCCATTTGGGTTGACCAATGCACCTACAGTCTTTATGAACTTTATGAATAGCGTTCTCCGCAAATATCTCGACAAATTTGTACAAGTTTTCCTAGACGATATTATCATTTACTCTAAGAATAAGAAGGAGCATGAAGAGCATCTTCGGATAGTGTTATCTTATCTCAGAGATCACAAGTTATATGGAAAATTATCCAAGTGCGCTTTCTTTCAAAAGGAAATCCATTACTTAGGTCATATCATATACGGCGAAGGAATCTCTATAGATCCTGAAAAGGTAAATACAATCAGGGAGTGGCCGATACCTAAGAATGCACATGAAGTGCGTAGTTTTATGGGTTTAGCAGATTACTACCGAAGGTTTGTGGAGGGATTCTCCAAAATTGCAAAGCCGATTACAACCCTCCAGCGCAAAGGTGTTAAGTATGAATGGACTGAGGAGTGTGATAAAGCTTTTTCTGAACTTAAACGATTATTGACTAGTGCACCGATTTTGCGAGTACCGGATATGGATAAAGATTTTACTGTGTGTACCGACGCATCTAAGCAAGGGTTAGGCGTAGTAGCAATGCAGGAAGGAGGTGTAATAGCATACGCTTCGAGAAAATTAAAAACCCATGAAGAACTTATGCTACGCATGATTTGGAGTTAGCTGTGGTAGTCTTAGCTTTAAAGATGTGGAGACATTACTTGGTAGGGAGAAACTTTGTGCTTAAAAGTGACCACCAAAGTTTGCAGTATCTATTCACCTACAGAGACTTAAATGCAAGACAAAGACGATGGAGTGAACTCCTAAGCGAGAACAATTTTGTGATTTCATATATAAAAGGGAAGGAGAATGTTGTAGCTGATGCTTTAAGTAGAAGACCTCGAATATTCTCCCTCGTACCTATCAGGGTGAACTTAAGAGATCAAGTGCCTGCACATCTTGTAGGAGATAGTTGGTATATAAAAGTAAGGTCGAGGCTCGAGAGCAATCATTCAAAAGAACCTAAATTCGAAGGATATGATCTGGAAGAGGACGGAATTCTACGATTTCACGGAAGGATGTATATATTAGATAGTGGGGATCTCCGAAACACCATCTTGAAAGAAGCACACCGGGCAGTATATTGTGCACATCCTAGGGTAAAGAAGATGTATGCTGACACTAAGAGACTCTTCTTCTGGTCAGGCATAAAAAACGACATTGTCCAATTTGTCGCTAGGTGTCTTGAATGTCAGCAGGTAAACGCTGATCATCGTCACCCAGCAGGTCTCTTACAACCTCACGACATCCCTATGACCAAATGGGAGATAATTTCTATGGATTTTATCGTTGGGCTGCCTCTTACACAACAAAAACATAATGCCATTCTGGTTGTGGTGGATAGATTAACAAAAAGCGTCCATTTCATCCCAGTAAGAGATACTTATGAAGTAGCTGATGTAGCACGAGTATTCATAAATGAAATTATCAGATTTCATAGAGTACCTAAGAAAATCATATCCGACAGAGATCCTCGGTTCACATCAAGATTCTGGAATTGTATGCAGTCGACCTTGGGAACTCAGTTAAATTTGAGTACAGCATGTCATCCTGAGACCGATGGACAGACAGAAAGGGTAAATCAAGTACTCGAGGATATGCTAAGGATGTATGTTATGGACCAACAGTCATGCTAGGAAAAGTACTTACCCTTGGTAGAATTTGCTTACAACAATAGCTATCACAGTTCAATCGGGATGCCGCCATTTGAAGCATTATACAGAAGACCTTGCAGAAAGCCGTTGAGTTGGGACAGATTAGAAGATCGAATAATCGTCGGATTAGACTTGATCCAAGAGATGGAGGATTAGGGAAAACTGATTACACAACGATTAAAAGAGGCTCAGGATAGACACAAAAGTTATGCGGACACTCACAGGACAGATAGAAGCTATGTAGTAGGAGATCAGGTTTTCATCCGCATCAGACCAAATAAGAGTACCATTCAGTTTGGGAGGGGGACAAAATTATCCCTCCAGTTTATTGGACCGTTTGAAGTCTTGAAAAAAGTTGGACCTATCGTTTATCGTCTTGCACTGCCACCCCACCTGCACAAAATTCATAATGTATTTCATGTATCTTTCTTACGACACTATATTGCTGATAAATCTCATGACCTTCAATGGAAGGAACTGCAGGTATCGGACGAGGGAACCCTAACGGTCGAACCATTACGTATTCTGGAACGTAGGGTTCGACAGCTCTTGAACCGCTGGATAGACCAAGTTAAAGTCCAGTGGGACAAGTATAGTCCTGGATCAGTGACTTGGGAAGATGCTGAGACTTTCTGCCAGAATTACCCCAACTTATGCTAAATTTTGAGATCTGAAAACTTTTATGTATATGACTGCTCTATTTTGATACTTGAAATTTTGAAATATTACGTAAAAATGAGTTTTTACTTTGCTGGTACATGGATACCCATAAAGAGAGAATGCTACTTCACTCTAGTGATACAGGATATATGCTGTTTGTTTAAATTTACTGGTGCATGGATACCGATATGCGATATGTCATTTAAATTAACATTGCAAGAATATGAAATCATAGATTAAACATTATAGATAAGACTATCTATTGATGAATTTCATTACATTTCAAATATGATTAAAAGAAAGGAAATAGAAGAGTAACTACATTTTGAATATGAAAAGTGAAACATATTGGTATACAGATTTAAAATGGTTAAAACAATGCATCATAGATAGAACATATATGAACTAAACAAAAGCAGTATCTGAAATGAGAAATTTTATTGGACATATTGATACCTATGTGAACAAAAAAAAATTATATATAAATTCTAGGATCAATATCATAAATATCAAAATATTTTGAATATGTAGAGATTGTTATATGGGTAACAATTGGTTATGAACAATATAGATGCATATGCTATAATATGTGTACGAGTGTTTACATTGCAGATTATGTATCAGTGATTACCATGCAGAAAAACAGATTACCGAAGAAATCTACATGATGACAGATTTCCAAGAACAGTTGAGACTCCCTGAGATCCCACGATAGGGTGTTGACCCTGGTCCTACTGGGAGGGGTGGAGGTGTTGCCCACCGTTTATCCTCCAATACATGGAGGCATGGGAGAACTGTGCGAGTCACGCTCCCCTAGACGTGTGATGATGACTGCTGGATGTCTACAAGCACGTCAGGTCGACGTAATCGACACTGATATCCTTAAGGTCTATGAATGGATCAGTAAAACTGATGCCATGGCATATTCCTGTAGAGAACGGATAGGATGGGAGTGGAAGAGATTAGGAAGGATAGGATGATTTTAGAATAGTTTGGAGATTCGGATGAGATGGGAAGTAACAATTAAATTACCGATACATACTTATTCAAACAGAAATTCAAATCTTAAAATTATAAGCATTCTACAATCACCCTAATCCCTAAAAACACAATATTGATATGAGTATATGAAACCTTGAACTTCGGGACGAAATTTTTTGAAGGGAGGAAGTATGTAACAACCGGTTCCCGAGTTATACACAATGATATTAGCATGTGTACGGTATAGGCATTTGATAGCTACACCTGCCTATCTCGCACACATCGCACTAGTACACCTAGCTACTAATATCAAGATTACCTGAGTTAGAAATTAATATTAAGGTTTCAGATTAAAATTTATATTAATTTAGTATAAAGTATATAAAAAGGGCTAATAAAAAGAAAATAAACTTGAGTTAATTAAAATATATATATATATATAATTAATTTATATTCCAACATAAGCTTTACTCACAAAAATACTTAAAATTCAAGTCGTATACCCCTAAAACAAATTTAATAACCAAAAGATCACCTCTCCTCTTTAATGGCAATCCCATCTCCTTAAATGACATTCGTACCTTCCTTTAAGAAGATCTTATCTTGATGGAGAAGAGGCGGTGGGGTAAGATGTATGGCGGTGGAGAAATTTATATAAGGAAGTTGATTCGAAGGAGAGAGGGGTCTTTGAACTTGAGCTGTTTACCAAGTGATATTATGAGAAGAAAGGATTTGTGCTGAAAAGGAGTCTCTGTTTTTTTTGGAAATCTGGGCACGGAGGTAGAGGAGACATCCTCTGAGTCTGGGATTGTTCCTAGATAGGCTGGGAGGATTTGATTGTTTCAGTGAACTGTTCAACTGTCCACAGCATCACAGGAGGAGAACCACCATTAAATTATCAGCTTTATTCCAGGTATTGTCCCATGTATAACTTAATTCCTTATGAAAAAAATTGAAATTTCATTGCTGATCTGCATAAAATTGTATTACTGCTGACTTATATTTATATATGTTTAGATTCATTCATGCTGAAAGAATGTCTTAGAAGGTATTCATTAAAAGGATGATAGCTGTAGCAAGGTTTAAAACTGTTAGTTGAATTAAAACTAAGCCTTCTAAAGTCTACCTCTAGCAAAATTCACAACAAAGTGGAAAAATTAGGAAATTGTCCAAGAGGGTTCTTACATTTGGTATCTTGGAACCATATGTAGGGACCCTGTTTTCATTTTTCCTAATCTTTTACACTTAATTTCAGAGTTTTGCCAGAGAGGGACTTAGCTAATTCGACCAACATGGTAATCACTGCTACAGCTATCATCCTTTTAATGAATACCTTCTAAGACATCCTTTCAGCATGAATGAATCTAAACATATATAAATATAAGCCAGCAGTAATATGATTTTATGCAGATCAGCAATGAAATTTCAATTTTTCATAAGGAACTAAACTATACATGGGAAAATACCTGGAATAAAGTTGATGATTTAATGGTGGTTCTCCTCCTGTGATGATGTGGACAGTTGAACAGTTCACCGAAACAATCAAATCCTCCCAGCCAATCCAGGAACAATCCCAGACCCAGAGGATATCTCCTCTGCCCCCGTGCCCAGATTTCCAAGAAAAACAGAGACTCTCTTTCAGCACAAATCCTTTCTTCTCATAATATCACTTGGTAATCAGCCCAAGTTCAAAGACCCCTCCCTCCTTCGAATCAACTTCCTTATATAAATTTCTCCACCGCCATACATCCTACCCCACCGCCTCTTCTCCATCAAGATAAGATCTTCTTAAAGGAAGGTACGAATGTCATTTAAAGAGATGGGAATGCTATTAAAGAGGAGAGGTGATCTTTTGGTTATTAAATTTGTTTTAGGGGTATACGACTTGAATTTTAAGTATTTTTGTGAGTAAAGCTTATGTTGGAATATAAATTAATTATATATATATATATATATATATATATATATATATATATATATTTTAATTAACTCAAGTTTATTTTCTTTTTATTAACCCCTTTTATATACCTTATACTAAATTAATATGAATTTTAATCTGAAACCTTAATATTAGTTTCTAACTCAGGTAATCTTGATATTAGTAGTTAGGTGTACTAGTGTGATGTGTGCGAGATAGGCAGGTGTAGCTATCAAATGCCTATACTATACATACGCTAATATCATTGTGTATCACACGCTAATATCTATGATGCGTTGTTTTAACCATTTTCAATCTGTATACCAATATGTTTCACTTTTCATATTCAAATGTAGTTACTTTTCTATTTCCTTTCTTTTAATCATATTTGAAATGTAATAAAATTCATCAATAGATAGTTTCATCTATAATGTTTAATCTATGATTTCATATTCTTGCAATATTAATTTAAATGACATATCGCATATCGGTATCCATGCACCAGTGAATTTAAACAAACAACATATATCCTGTGTCACTAGAGTGAAGTAGCATTCTATCTTTATGGGTATCCATGTACCAGCAAAGTAAAAATTCATCTTTACGTAATATTTCAAAATTTCAAGTATCAAAATAGAGCAGTCATATACATAAAAGTTTTCAGTTCTCAAAATTTAGCATAAGCTGGGGTAATTCTGGCAGAAAGTCTCAGCATCCTCCCAAGTCGCTGAACCAGAGCTATACTTGTCCCACTGGACTTTAAATTGGTCTATCCGGCAGTTCCTGAGCTGTCGAACCCTACGTTCCAGAATACGTAATGGTTCGACCGTTAGGGTTCCCTCGTCCGATCCTTGCAGTTCCTTCCATTGAAGGTCATGAGATTTATCAGCAATATAGTGTCGTAAGCCAGATACATGAAATACATTATGAATTTTGTGCAGGTGGGGTAGCAGTGCAAGACGATAAGCGACAGGTCCAACTTTTTCCAAGACTTCAAACGGTCCAATAAACCGGGGGGATAATTTTGTCCCCCTCCCAAACCGAATGGTGCTCTTATTTGGTCTGATGCAGATGAAAACCTGATCTCCTACTACATAGCTTCTATCTGTCTTGTGAATGTCCGCATAGCTTTTCTATCCTGAGCCTCTTTTAATTGTTGTCTAATCAGTTTTACCTGATCCTCCATCTCTTGGATCAAGTCTGGTCCGATGATTATTCGATCTTCTAACCTGTCCCAACTCAACGGCGTTCTGCAGGGTCTTCCGTATAATGCTTCAAATGGCGGCATCCCGATTGAACTGTGATAGCTATTGTTGTAAGCAAATTCTACCAAGGGTAAGTACTTTTCGCAGCGTGACTGTTGGTCCATAACATACATCCTTAGCATATCCTCGAGTATTTGATTTACCCTCTCTGTCTGTCCATCGGTCTTAGGATGATATGCTATACTCAAATTTAACTGAGTTCCCAAAGCCGACTGCATACAATTCCAGAACCTTGGTGTGAACCGAGGATCTCTGTCAGATATGATTTTCTTAGGTACTCCATGAAATCTGATAATTTTATTTAAGAATGCCCGTGCTACATCAGCTACTTCATAAGTATCTCTTACTGGGATGAAATGGACGATTTTTGTTAATCTATCCACCACAACCAGAATGGCATTGTGTTTTTGTTGCGTAAGAGGCAGCGCAACGATAAAATCATAGAAATTATCTCCCATTTGGTCATAGGGATGTCGTGAGGTTGTAAGAGACCTGCTGGGTGACGATGATCAGCTTTTACCTGCTGGCATTCAAGACACCTAGCAACAAATTGGACAATGTCGTTTTTCATGCCTCACCAGAAAAAGAGTCTCTTAGTGTCAGCATACATCTTCTTTACCCCAGAATGTGCACAATATACTGCCTAGTGTGCTTCCTTCAAGATGGTGTTTCGGAGATCCCCACTATCTGGTATATACATCCTTCCGTGAAATCGTAGAATTCCATCTTGTTCCAGATCATACCCTTCGAACTTAGGTTCCTTTGAATGGTTGTCTTCGAGCTCCGACCTTACTTTTAAGTACCAACTATCTCTTACAAGATGTTCAAGCACTTGATTTCTCAAGTTCACCCTGATAGGTACGAAGGAGAATATTCGAGGTCTTCTACTTAAAACATCTGCTACAACATTCTCTTTCCCTTTTATATATGAAATTACAAAATCATATTCGCTTAGGAGTTCACTCCATCGTCTTTGTCTTGCATTTAAGTCTCTCTGGGTGAATAAATACTGCAAACTTTAGTGGTCACTTTTAAGCACAAAGTTTCTCCCTACCAAGTAATGTCTCCACATCTTTAAAGCTAAGACCGCCGCAGCTAACTCCAAATCATGCGTAGCATAAAGTTCTTCATGGGTTTCTAATTTTCTCTAAGCATATGCTATTACGCCTCCTTCCTGCATTAATACTGTGCCTAACCCTTACTTAGATGCATCGGTACACACAGTAAAATCTTTCTCCATATCCGGTACTCGCAAAATCGGTGCACTAGTCAATAATTGTTTAAGTTCAGAAAAAGCTTTATCACTCTCCTTAGTCCACTCATACTTAACACCCTTGCGCTGGAGGTTGGTGATCGGCTTTGCAATTTTGGAGAATCCCTCCACAAACCTTCGGTAGTAACCTGCTAGACCCATAAAGTTATGCCCTTCATGTGCATTCTTAGGTATCGGCCACTCCCTGATTGTATTTACCTTTTCAGGATCTACAGAGATTCCTTCGCCTGATATGATATGACCTAAGTAATGGATTTCCTTCTGAAAGAAAGCGCATTTGGATAATTTTCCATATAACTTGTTCTCTCTGAGACAAGATAACACTATCCGAAGATGCTCTTCATGTTCCTTCTCATACTTAGAGTAAATGAGAATATCGTTCAGGAAAACTTGTACAAATTTGTCGAGATATTTGCAGAGAACGCTATTGATAAGGTTCATAAAGACTACAGGTGCATTGGTCAACCCAAATGGCACCACAATAAATTCATAATGCCCGAAACGAATTCGGAATGCAGTGTTAGAAGCATCGCTCTCGCTAATCCTGAGTTGATGATAACCCGATAGCAGATCGATTTTTGAAAATACTGTAGCTCCCTTCATTTGATCGAAAACGTCGTCAATGCGAGGCATTGGATACCTATTCTTTACCGTGGCTCGGTTCAAATCTCGATAGTCCACACACAGTCGTAATGAACCATCTTTCTTCTTGACAAAGATTACAGGAGCACCCCATGGTGAAACACTGGGTCGAATGTGCCCTACATCTAACAGTTCTTTCAGTTGTATTTGCAATTCTTGAAGTTCTGGGGCAGTCATTCGGTAAGGAGTTTTAGATATAGGTTCCGTTTCATATTTCAATTCAATGGTGAGGTCTAGCTCTCTCCGAAGAGGCAGTCTAGGTAATTCCTTTGGAAAAACATCCGAAAATTCTGATAGAATCGGATACTGATCTAAGGAAGGCCCTTTTTCTTTGCTTACCATTTGAATGGCATACACTTGACAACCCTTCCTTAAGCACCACTTCATTTGCATGGTTGAGATGAAACACAAGGATACTTTTCTCTTAATACCTTGAATTTGGATTGTCTCTCCCACATCATTCAAGCAAAGTATTGTTTTCCGGGAATAGTCTACCCATGCTCGATGAGACTCTAACCAATCCATTCCTATCACCAGGTCGTAAGTTCCTAGGGCCGTGACATATACTTTTAGTTTGGTCAAACAGACTCCTAGATCAACTTTGCAATCCTCCACACTTAATTCTACCAATTGAAGGTCTCCTGAAGCCATTTCTACCTATCTAAAATCGTCCTGTTTGCAGGCTGCCAACCCACATTTATTCAATGCATAAGATGAAATAAAACTATCAGTAGCTCCAGTGTCAAATAAGATTTTGAGTTTTATTCCGTTAATAGTACCTGAAGATTCCACTACAGTGGATTGATGTGCTGCTTGGTTGTTGTTAACGCCAGCATGGATTCTATGATTGCTTTGGGCATCTGATGATGGTTCTTTTCCTATTCACCGAGAGTTCTCCGGACAATCACGTCGAAGATGAGGTCCTCCACACCCCCAATAGTCTATCCAGGTTGGTCCTTTTGCGTTTGACTGAGAAATTCCAGACCAAGAGCTCTGTCTCCTGGTGTCGCTTCCTCTCCCATTCCTCCCTCAATTACCGGTCCCTCGAGACCTCCAAGCACTGATGTTTGAGGACTTGGAAGCTATTGTGTTTATGGTCCTGGGAGCTCCTGCCCCTGCTCCCCTTGGGGTAAACCTGTTACCATAAGGAGGTGGTCTCGAGTTATTTCCTCGGAAGAAATTTCGGGGAGTCCTTCCCGTAAATGCCTGTGGTATTCGTTCAGCTGGCCTGAAATCCCTTTTTATCCCCAGATGTTCTTCTGCATAACGAGCATAATCAACCGCCTCTGCCACCATCGGTGGCTTCCACATTCTTACCATGGCTCTGATCCGAGGATTTAATCAAATTACGAAACGCTCGGCCTAGCGTTCATCCGTGTCTAGATAAGGAACATATTTCACAAGTTCCATGAACTTTATCTCGTATTCTTCCACGGTTTTACCACCTTGGGTTAGAGTATGGAAAGCTTCGGCTTGTTGCTCTTGAAAAAAAGGTGGTAAGTATTTCGCACGGAATCGGTCCACAAACAACTCCCAAGGAACGGTATCTGAAGTGAGATGCAGTTGTTTTTCCATATTCCCCCACCAAATCAGAGCATTCCCTCTGAGTTGGAATACAACGATCTTTGTTTTAGAAGTTGAAGAATATTCTCTTAATGCGAAGCATCTGATCATCCCTTCCAACCATGCTTCAGCATGTTCCCCAGCTCGTCCTCCAGAGAATTCCGATAGTTTAATCTTTTGCAGTTCCCGCTAAATATCTTCTCTATGAGGCTTATCATTATAATCATTAGGCTTTTCTGAATGTCTTTCCTCTAAATGACGTCGCTCCTCCTTGTTCCTGGTCGACTGCGACCATTTTAATGTTTCCAAAATGGCTTCTAATGAGCTCATCACAGTAGTGAGATCGGGTGGAGCACTAGGCGCTGATGGCGATCTTGATGGTGGCGATGGTGATGGTGAAGATGGAGGTGGCGGCAATGCATTTTGCTGGCGTTGCTGCCTTTGGTACATGTTAAACATAGTGACTTTTCCTGAAAATCATAATAAATTTGTGAGAAGTGGGTAGATTTTCAAACTGACAGAATATAATTTTCGTAAGATTTAAGCTTGCATACGGGTATAGTTCTTTTGCTATTTTACCTGCAGGCAGGTCTTAGTGGTACCGAGGTCAAGGAGGGTGGCAACGCGACCTCCTTGTCCTATGCAGGGTAATTTATGCATACTAACTCTAGAGTGAAATGCAGGGGTTTTCATAGATCATATTGTTGATTCGAAAATTGTCTAGAATGTTCTGTCCTAGATGCAGTTATAGGAGTTAGAAGGGTTTACTGACTTTCTATTACTTATTACTATAAACAATACTTGGATTCTAACCAAATTAAATTCTCGTTTTGCAGATGTGTTATTATGCTATTTTAACTTTTGTAAAACACAACCTTATAAACTTGATTCATCCTTCAAATAAACGAACGTTTGACTTTCTTTTATATGATACGTCCTATCATAAGCGTTGCCCTAATTTAGATATCGACTCTAATATGCCATATGCCAATTTTTTTTTATTTTTTTTTATTTTATTTTTTAAATAATAGAATATCGATCTATATATATTGGCATAACCTTAAAATGAAGTCGCAAATTTTTTTTTTTTTTTCCAATACATATATTTTAAAATATCTATGTCATACTTAAAGTTTCAAATTTTAAAACTTTATATGTATATGTATACGTCATACTTAAAGTTTCAACATAGGTCACGTGACACACCCGGCAGTCACGTTAAAACTTTATATGTATATGTATACGTTGATACGTTGATAAGGTGCTGACTCTTTCTAACTGTAAAAATATGAGCTTGTTAGTTAGCATTTAGAATTAAGTCTCGGACCATATAATACCCATTCCATTATACCCTTATCATAAAGGTCAATATACCACTGTTTAACATATGCGTGAGACCTCTAATAAAATTCAAATGTGGAATTTGCAAATAGATTAAGGTTTGTAATACCAATGTTTAATAACCAATTGAAATGGGTTTAATAGTATATGTGAATATTAGTAAATATATAAAGCACTGGTTTGTGGGGCAGAGATACTGGTTTCAAAACCCGACCCCACTCCCCATTCCACGCTTCTTACCATAATTATATACGGACCATTGCAACTTTGGATATTGATTAACGTTTATATGTGGACTTGATTATAATCACAACAATAATAAACAATAATAAGCCCAAAATACTCTAAATATAACACATAATACTTACAAGAATAATTTAGAGTTTTGGCTCTCGGTCCTTGCATATTTGGGTAACTAATTCGGGTATTGGAGGACTGATATTTTCATTACATACTTTGTAGGAAGAGATGTGTCAAGTGCAATGATAAGAAGAGATCTGTCATTTATCAATTCCAAAACATTTGATTTTAGACTCTTGTTGTCTATATTCACAAACCAAACACCACACTTACAGGAACTGAACTATATTCTATTAAAGAATGCAATCTTAGGAATGAGCCCGAGACAAATCAAAACAGAACTGGCATATACAAGGCAGCCTTCTTCTAGACATGTATGGCCTTGGACTATTAAACTTTATCCATATCAAGGTATAACCGATAAATAGCAAACAACCGAATCCAAAACTATGAAAGTACATGAGTTGCACCTTCTAGACCACCACTATAGCGAGACTTAGTAAAATCAGTAAGAAGACAATCGTTATTCACTTTCTCCTGTGCTTAGTTTTAGTAATAAACAGAAGCAGTATCACATTTTCATCAATGACTCAAATCACTACTCAGGTTCTCTGTCAATCACGTCCAACATTCTTAGATCTGCAACAACATAGCATTTGTCTGCAATGCATCAATCCTATCAATCCAACACAGTGTTAGCAGTCTCATCAAGCTCTCACACAAACAGTTGTGCCATCACACAATATCAATAGGTCATTGTTATATCTAGAGTGCAGCTATACATAACAAACAAGGTCACAAGAAGGTCACTGTTATACCATCAGGGTTTCTCAACTGTTATACAACAGGATGATTGACATGTCATGAAGTTTACTGCAACCGGGTTACATGGATCACTGTAATATCAATAGATACTGCCAATCAAAGTCTAATACTATCACTGTCATAAGGCCTCTGTATTGTCATGAACGAGTCACGATTACTGCCACCCATTCATTACCTATCAGGGTTTACTGCCATAAGAGTCTTGCCATCACTGTCACAAAGATAGAAGAGTAACAAAACCAATTTATGAAATCTTAGAGCAAGCCATAGGGTTACGCAAACTTTCGAACATAGTTATGTTAGCCATAAGTTCCGCCGGTTATTTATAAAGGGGTTCGATTTTGAAAGGATCACGGGGGACCAACCGGAGTATATTCATGAAGGTGATGCGATCCTTCCGATTCATACAACTGTAATAGTCCGACAGCGGATCATCGAAGACACCAACACCGCATGGCGTGACTTGCCGATAATTGCCAGAGGTGTCGTATCCGGCTGGGTTATGTGTCGTTGTCCTCGAAATATCAAGTGTTTCGATCATAAACCACCGTGATATATTAACAGAGTATATCGGACCTTATCCAAGGTTAAAAGCGTTTATATTTAACGCATTAAAATACGATGTGAATGCGATGTGAATGGAACCCGTGACTAGTGGTGGTCCGAGACTTAAATTTAAATCGCCAAGCGAAAGTCCTATATCAACGTAATAAATATGTATACAAGCTGAATAGAAAGATTGAATCAACGCATGTGCCAATATATACGGTGTATGGCGGCAGAGTCGAATATGGAACACGGGACCTCTGCCTGATAAACCTCTATTTTCACTGTTTTTCCACAACATGCTGAATAGGAAGAGAGTATCAACGTATAGTTATACATATAAAGTTTCAACGTGACTGCCAGATGTGTCACGTGACCTCCGGAACTTCGACTAATACGTGACCTCTAGAACTTCAACTAATATATATATTGGAACTTTAAGTATGGCGTAGATATTTTAAAATATATGTATTGTCTAAAAAGAAACTGACACATTATATAAAGGTTATGCCAACATATATAGATAGATATTTTATTATTTAAATTTCTAAAACTAATTATTTAAAAAAAATAATAATAATAATTTTTTTATGGCACATTAGAGTAGATATCTAAATTAGGGCAACACTTATGATAGGGCATATCATATAAAAGAAAGTATTATATAAAAGAAAGTCAAACGTTCGTTTATTTGAAGGATGATTCAAGTTTATAAGGTTGTGTTTTACAAAGTTAAAATAGCATAATAACACATCAGCAAAACGAGAATTTAAACTGGTTAGAATCCAAGTATTGTTTATAGTCATAAGTAATAGAAAGTCAGTAAACCCTTCTAACTCCTATAACTGCATCTAGGACAGAACATTCTAGACAATTTTCGAACCAACACTATGATCTATGAAAACCCCTGCATTTCACTCTAGAGTTAGTACGCATAAAATACCCTGCATAGGACAAGGAGGTCGTGTTGCCACCCTCCTTGACCTCGGAACCAGTAAGACCTGCCTACAGGTAAAATAGCAAAAGAACTATACCCGTATGCAAGCTTAAATCTTACGAAAATTATATTCTGTCAGTCTGAAAATCTACCCACTTCTCACAAATTTATTATGATTTTCAGGAAAAGTCACTATGTTTAACACGTACCAAAGGCGGCAACGCCAGCGAAACGCATCACCGCCACCTCCACCTTCACCATCACCATCGCCACCATCAAGATCGTTGTCAGCGCCTGTTGCTCCACCCGATCTCACTACTGTGATGAGCTCATTAGAAGCCATTTTGGAAACGTTAAAAGGGTCGCAGTCAACCAGGAATAAGGAGGAGCGACGTCATCTAGAGGAAAGACATTCAAAAAAGCCTAAGGATTATAATGATAACCCTCATAGAGAAGATATTTCGCGGGAACTGCAAAAGACTAAACTCCCGGAATTCTCTGGAGGACGAGCTGGGGAACATGCCGAAGCATGGTTGGAAGGGATGATCAGATGCTTCACATTAAGAGAATATTCTTCGACTTCTAAAACAAAGATCGTTGTATTCCAACTTAGAGGGAATGCTCTGATTTGGTGGGGGAATATAAAAAACACCTGCATCTCACTTCAGATACCGTTCCTTGGGAGTTGTTTGTGGACCGATTTCGTGCGAAATACTTACCACCTTTCTTTCAAGAGCAGCAAGCCGGAGCTTTCCATACTCTAACCCAAGGTGGTAAAACCGTGGAAGAATACGAGATAAAGTTCATGGAACTTGTGAAATATGTTCCTTATCTAGACACGGATGAACGCCAGGTCGAGCGTTTCGTATTTGAATTAAATCCTCGGATCAGAGCCATGGTAAGAATGTGCAAGACACCGACGGTGGCAGAAGCGGTTGAATGTGCTCGTTATGCATAAGAACATTTGGGAATAAAAAGGGATTTCAGGCCAGCTAAACCAATACCGCAGGCATTTACGAGAAGGAATCCCCGAAATTTCTTCTGAGAAAATAACTCGAGACCACCTCCTTATGGTAACAGGTTTACCCCAAGAGGAGCAGGGGCAGGAGCTCCCAGGACCATAAACGCAATAGCTTCCGAGTCATCAAACATCAGTGCCTGGAGGTCTCGAGGGACTGGTAATTGAGGGAGGAATGGGAGAGGAAGCGGCACTAGGCGACAGAGCTCTTGGTCTAGAATTTCTCAGTCAAACGCAAAAGGACCAACCCGAGTAGACTGTTGGGGGTGTGGAGGACCTCATCTTCGACGTGATTGTTCGGAGAACTCTCGGCGAATAGGAAAAGAACCATCATCAGATGCCCAAAGAAATCATAGAATCCATGCTGTCGTCAACAACAACCAAGCAGCGCATCAATCCACTGTAGTGGAATCTTCAGGTACAATCAACGGAATAAAACTCAAAATCTTATTTGACACTGGAGCTACTGATAGTTTTATTTCATCTTATTCATTGAATAAATGTGGGTTGGCAGCCTGCAAACAGGACGATTTTAGACAGGTACAAATGGCTTCAGGAGACCTTCAATCGGTAGAATTAAGTGTGGAGGATTGCAAAGTCGATCTAGGAGTCTGTTTGACCAAACTAAAAGTATATGTCATAGCCCTAGGAACTTACGACCTGGTGATAGGAATGGATTGGTTAGAGTTTTGAACGGGTATTCATAAATGAAATTATCAGATTTCATGGAATACCTAAGAAAATCATATCCGACAGAGATCCTCGGTTCACATCAAGGTTCTGGAATTGTATGCAATCGGCCTTGGGAACTCAATTAAATTTGAGTACAGCATATCATCCTGAGACCAATGGACAGACAGAAAGGGTAAATCAAGTACTCAAGGATATGCTAAGGATGTATGTTATGGACCAACAGTCACGCTGGGAAAAGTACTTACCCTTGGTAGAATTTGTTTACAACAATAGCTATCACAGTTTAATCGGGATGCCGCCATTTGAAGCATTATACGAAAGACCCTGCAGAACGTCGATGAGTTGGGACAGGTTAGAAGATCGAATAATCGTTGGACCAGACTTGATCCAAGAGATGGAGGATCAGGTAAAACTGATTAGACAACGATTAAAAGAGGCTCAGGATAGACAGAAAAGTTATGCGGACACTCACAGGATAGATAGAATCTATGTAGTAGGAGATCAGGTTTTCATCCGCATCAGACCAAATAAGAGCACCATTCGGTTTGGGAGAGGGACAAAATTATCCCCCCAGTTTATTGGACCGTTTGAAGTCTTGGAAAAAGTTGGACCTGTCGCTTATCGTCTTGCACTGCCACCCCACCTGCACAAAATTCATAATGTATTTCAGGTATCTGCCTTACGACACTATATTGCTGATAAATCTCATGACCTTCAATGGAAGGAATTGCAGGTATCGGACGAGGGAACCCTAATGGTCGAACCATTACGTATTCTAGAACGTAGGGTTCGACAGCTCAGGAACCGCCGGATAGACCAACTTAAAGTCCAGTGGGACAAGTATAGTCCTAGATCAGCAACTTGGGAGGATGCTGAGACTTTCTGCCAGAATTACCCCAGCTTATGCTAAATTTTGAGAACTAAAAACTTTTATGTATATGACTGCTCTATTTTGATACTTGAAATTTTGAAATATTACGTAAAGATGAGTTTTTACCTTGCTCGTACATGGATACCCATAAAGATAGAATGTTACTTCACTCGAGTGATACAGGATATATGTTGTTTGTTTAAATTTACTGGTGCGTGGATACCGATATGCAATATGTCATTTAAATTAACATTGCAAGAATATGATATCATAGATTAAACATTATAGATGAAACTATCTATTGATGAATTTCATTACATTTCAAATATGATTAAAAGAAAGGAAATAGAAAAGTAACTACATTTTGAATATGAAAAGTGAAACATATTGGTATACAGATTGAAAATGGTTAAAACAATGCATCATAGATAGAATATGTATGAACTAAACAGAAACAGTATCTGAAATGAGAAATTTTATTGGACATATTGATACCTATGTGAACAATTTTTTTTTTTTTATACATAATTTGTAGGATCAATATCATAAATATCAAAGTATTTTGAATATGTAGAGATTGTTATATATGGGTAACAATTGGTTATGAACAATATAGATGCATATGCTGTAATATGTGTACGAGTGTTTACATTGCAGATTATGTACCAGTGATAACCATGCAGATAAACAGATTACCGAAGCAATCTACGTGATGACAGATTTTCAAGAACAGTTTAGACTCCCTGAGATCCCACGATAGGGTGTTGACCCTGGTCCTACTGGAAGGGGTGGAGGTGTTGCCCACCGTTTATCCTCCAATACCTGGAGTCATGGGAGGACTATGCGAGTCACGCTCCCCTAGATGTGTGATGATGACTGTCGGATGCCTACAAGCACTTCAAGTCAACGTAATCGACACTGATATCCTTAAGGTCTATGAATGGATCAGTAAAACTGATGCCATGGCATATTCCTGTAGAGGACGGATAGGATGGGAGTGAAAGAGATTAGGAAAGATAGGATGATTTTAGAATAGTTTGGAGATTCGGATGAGATGGGAAGTAACAATTAAATTACCGATACATACTTACTCAAACAGAAATTCAAATCTTAAAATTACAAACATTCTACAATCACCCTAATCCCTAAAAACACAATATTGATATGAGTATATAAAACCTTGAACTTCGGGACGAAGTTTTTTGAAGGGAGGAAGTATGTAACAACCCGTTCGCGAGTTATACATAATGATATTAGCGTGTGTACGGTATATGCATTTGATAGCTACACTTGCCTATCTCGCACACATCGCACTAGTACACCTAACTACTAATATCAAGATTACCTGAGTTAGAAATTAATATTAAGGTTTCAGATTAAAATTCATATTTATTTAGTATAAAGTATAGAAAAAGGGCTAATAAAAAGAAAATAACTTGAGTTAATTAACATATATATATATAATTAATTTATATTCCAACATAAGCTTTACTCACAAAAATACTTAAAATTCAAGTCGTATACCCCTAAAACAAATTTAATAACCAAAAGATCATCTCTCCTCTTTAATAGCAATCCCATCTCCTTAAATGACATTCGTACCTTCTTTTAAGAAGATCTTATCTTGATGGAGAAGAGGCGGTGGGGTAGATGTATGGCGGTGGAGAAATTTATATAAGGAAGTTGATTTGAAGGAGGGAGGGGTCTTTGAACTTGGGCTGATTACCAAGTGATATTATGAGAAGAAAGGATTTGTGCTGAAAGGGGAGTCTCTGTTTTTCTTGGAAATCTGGGCACGGGGGCAGAGGAGACATCCTTTGGGTCTGGGATTGTTCCTGGATTGGCAGGGAGGATTTGATTGTTTCGGTGAACTGTTCAACTGTCCACAGCATCACAGGAGGAGAACCACCATTAAATCATCAGCTTTATTCCAAGTATTTTCCCATGTATAACTTAGTTCCTTATGAAAAAAATGGAAATTTCATTGCTGATCTGCATAAAATCGTATTACTGCTGACTTATATTTATATATGTTTAGATTCATTCATGCTGAAAGGATGTCTTAGAAGGTATTCATTAAAAGGATGATAGTTGTAGCAGGGTTTAAAACTGTTAGTCGAATTAACACTAAGCCTTCTAAAGTCTACCTCTAGCAAAATTCACAATAAAGTGGAAAAATTAGGAAATTGTCCAAAAGGGTTCTTACAAGTTGTGTCTCCTCACACAAATTCGAAAATGCTCAATGGCTCAAGTGTCTCAATGTGTTTTCCATAGGCCCCGGACCCTCCTTATATTCTTCCGTTGACTCTTCAACGGCCAAGATTAAAACATAATCAAGGGCTAAGATTAACTTGGAGGTGATCCATGACTTTATCTAGAAGATTCACACTTGACTTAATTAATACCCTTTAATTAATCAATTCCCCTATGTTTAGACTTAGGAAAACATTAAAAAATGACTAATTAATTTAAATAAATCATCTCTAAGTGGAATTTTCCAAAACCATTTCTGAGTTTTATGGAATACATGTGTCCTAACCTATATACAAAGTTACAAGGCTAGAGCACATTCAATGCTACCATAAATCAACACATCATGCATGATAGTCCTTGGGGGGAGAGCCAGATGGAGGCTTACATTGAGTCTATGATGGATACGCGGCTAACCTTGGGGTCAGCCATTGAGGATGAGAACTTAGATGCACAGACATCGAGTACGGTGACAGTGATTGTAGATCCATATCCTCCAGAGATGTTGGAGGTTGATAGGATAGTTTTGCAGGGGGCTAGTAGACAGCAGGAGCATGACATTCTTGATCAGTAGAGGGAGGAGTTGTTGGAGATGGTTGAGCATCCATCTTTGGGCTGACACACTAATGAGGTGCAAATAGATGCACATGCAGTTAGCAGAGCTGTAGTACTTTCAGGGAGTATCACTCTCCAGGAGTACGTCGATGGGGCTTGCAGCCTTGCCCACTTTGGACCATTATAGAGAGAGGGGCCTTCTTCTGCAGGGCCCAGGCAGATAGCTTATTAGGGGCCTTCTTCTGCTAAGTGATCTAATGGAGGAGGCCATTGAGGGATAGCTTGGATTAGATCACTTTCTTTTGTGAGAGGTTTGAGAACTTGGTTCTCTACTCTATCGGTATCCCCAGGACGGAAACCCTCGAGTGATTTGTGAGTGTTGGATGGAAACCCAACTCTCTTTGAGAAGACTTCATTCAGAAGTTTCACAGAGCTTCAGAGTTATTGGAATGAGGATCATTCAGATCTTCAACGAGTGCTTCAGTGGATTCAATGGTAGTTATTGCCAGAGAGAGAGTGCAGCAGTTCAGTTTTGGAGGCCAGCGCAATGCAGCAGTTCATATTGATGGCATGTTCTCCATCTCAGCTCTTTTGGGTCAGATGTATTTGTAACCCCAGTTATTATTTATAATAAAAATGTTGAGATTCTTTCTATTCGATGTGTTGTAGTGCTTATCTGCTTAATTTTACATGGCAATCTTCTGTTTAGAAAATGTTGATTTTACGACATAATGTGGGATTAAGTTATTTTCTGCAAGATTAGTTAAAATATCCCTTTCGGGATATTACAGTGGTATCAGAGTTGGTGATCTTGCTAGCCTAAGGGTTTTTTGCACACTGATTTCAAGGGTTTAAGCCAAATTTTATTGCAGAAGTTCAAAATTGCATATCAAGTGTTAGACGAAACTCTTCAAAGAAAGATTTCGTCAAAGGTTTTGTCATTATTATTTTGAGAGTCGTGAGCAGTGGATCAGAATTTTAATGTGGGCCAAGATTTGTTAAGAAGGGCCGCAAGATTGAATCATATGGTCGAATTGTTGGGTTGAAAGTCCCTGTTTCCCATTTGTGAGAACCACTTGTGCATTGGTGAGTTGTATTTCCCATGCATCAACGTGTTAATGAGGACCAAAAGATTGCAAAAATAAGGGTGGTTGCGAACCATAGTTGAAGAAGGTCAAGTTTCATTATTGAACAATATTCGCGCATCCAAACCAAGAGCCGATCGAAGCAAACAAGTTGTTTATTGGCGTCTTTTTCAGAATCCGAAATGGAGTCGTGGAGTTGAGCCAGTAGGTAACTGAGTCAAATCAAAGGGTGTAATTTTTTTGTCGTCATTTTCCGTTGTTTTATGCTTCGAACCAAAAATAATTCGTTATCTGAGGCTTAATACCTCTTGTCTATATCGAGCCATTGAGATGCAAGATCCAGTGGATGTGTGCGACATCGCTTGCGGTGTGGTGAGCAGCGCATGGGAGCAATTTCAAGCTTGTGCAATTGACGGCGTGAAGGCCAAGGGAACATTGTAGGACAGATTTATTCCTAGTCCCCTGCTCATATTCATTGTGTTGTAGCGTTGGACCGATCTAGGATGCTTGGCGTGCATTCAAGGCCAAGCCGATAGCACAAATGTGCATGAATAATGTCAAGTGCCAGTATAGAGTGATGGCATGATGGCACAATGACAACGTGATCGGATTTCCAAAAGGAGTTGCGCTGCATAGACGAATCGTTGCTTGGATCGGAATGTGATGATATCCCTATGGTGTGCGACAATCAGATCAGGTGCTATCAGAAGTCAGCATGTTGAGGAGAGGCATCGAATTTAGCCGCCAGACAAAGCCTGTAATCAGTGCATCCACCTGTTGATTCGTGGATCGATCAATTGTCTCAAGCGTGGGGCTTTCCGATGGGGATCTGGCAATAAAGGTGTGGACAAAAATTCTTGGGATCGAGCTCGTTGCAGAGATCACACACAGTAAGGAGTGCATGGCCATACTCACGCAACAACAAAACAGAAGTGAGGACCATCGTTGACAGGATTACGTTGAATGTCGAGTTAGCCACATATGAAGTGTCAGCCTACTTGCAAGGGAAGCGAATTGGTTGATTGTGCGTGTGACTAGTGATAGAATTTCTGGATCCAGCATGTAGGCCGGAATCGACGAGTTGGAGCCTAGGACAAATTTGTAATTCAGAGTTTGTACCAAGACCAAAATTTATCAAAGAGTTATAATCCCCACCGGGTCATACCAGACTGTTCGTGGGCTTAACCTGTGCGTGTTACATTGTTTTGGTGTTGCGTTCGTGGGGAGCAATATTGTTAGTGGTTTTTTGCTGGTACGGTCATGTGACAACACTTAAAGGTCAGAACTTGTGGCTACATTCTTGGACAGCATGCTTTGCTTCACACATGGTGGAAATTCTTTGGAAGGTGGCCTCTGCGACAATCAATACATACCAAGTTCCTCTTGTATCTCTGTTATGCATTTATTGATGGTTTATGTGGAGTAAATTATCATGTATTGTGTAACACAGTCTTGATATAAGTTTATTAATGAAGTTACAAATTTCTGAGTATGAGAGCAAATACCAGCCGTTGGGTTGAGACTAGTTCTTTTACAAATTCCCCATTATACACATCTATTTGACACCAGCAAATACGTTTCACCTACAACATTATGTGTTTGAAATGTTTGACAAAAACTACACCTACACCACTATAAAAACTCAAAAAAACAGTGACCACATCACTGGTTGAACGATGGAAGAACTCCCAAACACATTAAAAAGATAATATAATGCGAAAGTTAGTCCCTTGAAACAGAACAGCAGACCCTTCTCCAAGAAGGTACATAATTTTCTGCAACAAAGGCATCCGAGGAATTTACGAAAGGAGGAACAATTGGGAAATTGGCTTTATGCACTTGGGATGGACTTAAAGAGTGAAAGATCAGAAAATGACTTTCCCATGTTAGAGAAACTGGAATCCTGTCTTTCAAAGGTAGAGCAATTTGATTGGATTTTATTGGGCTTTGGAGCCATCAATGCTTGCATTGGTACAAGCTATATTTTTGGAATATCCAAGTGAGAGAGTCCAGCATATAGCTGCCTCTTGTTTCAGTGATATTTTGAGGATAGTAGCACCCTTTCCTCTCTACAATGATGATATTATGAAAAGAATTTCAGAATAATAGTAGGTACTTTTCAGGATTTGGACAACTGTGTCGGCTCTACATTTGGGAGGAAGCTTAAGGTTTTAGGAGTCATGGCCATGACCCGGACTTATGAGGTCATGTTTGATCTTGAGTGCGATGGCTTGATTCTGCAGATGTTCCAATGCTTCTTCAGCATTAGGAGACATCATTCTGACACAGTGATAGCTCACATGCAGTCCATCATGTCATCATGTATGGGAGACCGTGATGCCATTTGTCGAGAGATGCAGACTAGGTTGTTGAGGATTTGGAGGAGAGAGCAGTTGGTCTCACCTACTGCTTATGAGCTAGCCCAAGGGTTGGTTGAGCAAAACATTGATCTTTTCAGGAGACAGTTGACCAGGGAGGAGTTGCTTAAGGAGGAAGGGGCTTTGCTTCATCTGTAAGGAACCTTGGGGGGTTCATCACTCATGTTTGAGTGATGCAACTGATGTGGCAGAGGCAGAATGGAAGAACATTCCTTTTGTATGCCGGGGTGAGGGCTCTTCTTCAGATGAGTCCATGGGATCATATGAGGATGCTTTTGGGAGCGAGAGCAGTCATGCGGAGTTGATGACGGTAGGTCGGAGCTATATTCCAGTGTGCAGGGTGAGCAGTCAGGGGACTCTACGGGAGATACGCAGGGTGATGAGTCACTTGTGACAATTCAGCCGGAGGAGCATATGATGGAGCATGAGTCAGCAGAGGAGGAGACTATGCAAATCATGCATGAAAGTCCTTGAGGGGAGAGCCAGATGGAGGCTCACATTGAGTCTATGATGGATATGCAGCTAACCTTAGGGTCAGCCATTGAGGAGGAACAGTTAGATGCACAGACATCGACTACGGTCACAGCAATTGCAGATCCATATCCTCTGGAGATGTTGGAGGTTGATGGGATAGTTCTGAAAGGGGCTAGTAGACAAAAGAATCATGGCATTCATGATCAGGAGAGGGAGGAGTTGTTGGAGATGGTTGAGCATCCATCTTTGGGCCGACACACTAATGAGGTGCAGATAGATGCACATGCAGTCAGCAGAGCTGCAGTACTTTCAAGGAGTAGCACTCTCCAAGAGTACATCGATGGGGCTTGCAGCATACCTTGCCCACTTTGGCCCATTATAGAGAGAGGGGCCTTCTTCTGCAGGCAGATCTCGTCGGCAGACAGGACAGAGCAGTGTGAGTTGATTACGGGCTGGAAACAACAATCCAGGCATGTTCTGTATGCAGTTGTCACTACATTGGATTCTTCTTCCAGGATAGATTGGCTTCTTTGAATTGCTTCTTCATTCATTTCATTCTGCATTCTTTCTTCCAAAGGTAAGGAATGCCAGTTCTATATCTGATCTCCTTGACAGGAACCCAATTCTCATCATGTTCCATAAGAGGAGTTTCAAAGTCATAATTAACCCATCCTCTGTGGGTCTCGATTTGCACAGAATTCTCACTTCTCCTGACAAAGTTGCAAGATAATGAAAGAATAGAATGATCTGTTAAAAATTCACGGCTCAACATATCTGCAAAACTGTTCTTTTCTCCTGGAATAAATTCAACATCAAAATTATACTGGCTTAACTGCATTACCCATCTGACCATTGCTGCATCTTCAAATTCACATTTCTGAATGGCATACTGCAGAGCTTTGCAATCTGTTTTGACAGTAAATTTTGTGTAGATAACAAAATCTTTGAACTTAGCAATTCCTAGACATACTGCTCTAAGCTCTTTCTTTAAGCTGGCCCAATTCAGCTGATTCTTTGCCCAAAGACCTGAAGCATATTGACAGATTTCAACATTCTTTATGTCACTGGGATTTATCTGACACAAAACTGCACCCCAACCAATTTTACTTGCATCTGTCATAACCACCTTTTCCCATGTTTCTTGTATAGGAGATAAAGGCTGGATCTTTCTTACTTTATCTTTTATCCTGCGGACTGCCTGGGTACATTCTTCTGACCAAGGAATAGGATCTTTCTGTAGTCTCTGGTTCAAATTTTTTCTGTCTTGTGCACAATGTTTTAAAAACTTGGAAATGTAGTTCAGGCTTCCAAGAAATCTTTGGAGTTGGACCTTGTCTTGAATTTCATCAGGGAAATGATCCACCAAGTTAAGACTTCTTTGTATAACATTATATGAACCATATTGAATGTTATAACCCAAAAAGTCTATCATGGATTTGAACAACTTCATTTTTTATTCAGATAAAACTATTCCCTTTTCTTTGACCCTTCTTAAGAATATCTTCAAATGCTTGATATGCTCAGGAATGTTATCTGAATGAATCAACAAATCATCAATATATTTTTTGAGGAAATCATCCATACCTTCAAAAGTTTCGTCCATGATTCTCTGGAATGCAGAAGGTGCATTTATCAGGCCAAATGGTATGATATTCCATTCGTAGTGTCCTTCAGGCACAAAGAATGAATTCTTCCATTTATCTGACTCTTTGATTCCTACTTGCCAGAATCCGGATTTAAGATCAAACTTTGAAAACACCTTAGATTTAGAGATCTGGGCAAGTATTGTAGAAGGCTTCGGCAGAGGATAGGCATCATAATCAAGAATACTATTCAAAGGCTTGTAATTGACTACTAGCCTTGGCTTACCTCTGGCTATTTCTGAGTGTTTATTCACATGAAAGGCAAAGCAAGCAATAGGGCTTTTACTTTTCCTGATTAATCCCTTTTGTAGAAGATCTTTAATCTCTGCTTTGCACATCTTCATCTGTTCAACGTTCATTGCAATTGCTTTTGATCTTCTCAAATTACCACTGAAATCTTTTTTGAGAGGAAGTTCAACTTCTTGCTTATTATTAACATGCCAAAATGCATTAGGATCATCAGAACAACATTCTTTAAACTTAGCAGTTATGTCTTCTATTTCTTTGGCATATCTTCCATTATCTGGATATTCTTCAGTTTTGAGAATTTCCTTTTTCAATTCCATCTTTGCTAAGAGATTCTCCATTCTTTCTATTCTCTTCAGCCTGTTTGGAGAATTAGCATTGATGAATGGAGAGAAGATTTCTTTATCATGTAAACTAACAAAATATCCATATATTTGACTAGACTTATCTAGTTTTGCACCATGTTTCTCAAAATTCTGAAAAAACGGAGTTCCCAAATACATGGCACAGTCCATACTTGGGACTACTAGACAAACTAGATGGACACCAACTTCATCTGTTAGGAATGCATCAACTTCAACTTCAGACACCGTTGTGATATCTCCACTTGCAGTAGTCACTCTTGGGCAAGCAATAGGTTTTCTGAGATGTGTGCTAACCACTGTGTTATTCACAATATTCAATCTAGATCCAGTATCCATCAATACTTTCCAGTATTCATATTGTGATCCAATTCTGACCTTCATTTTGACACAATACATAACATCCCTGTTAACTATGTTGCATCCTAGACCAATTCTTTCAGATTCATCATCAGAATCTTCTTTTTCAAATGGTTTATCTGGCTTATTAATTTGCTCAGATATTGGACTGTGATGAAAGGTCCAATTTTCTCTTTTGCGAGATATAGGAGGATTCTGAGAAGAAGAAGTTTGATTTATGCTTAATAACTTGACACTTAATTCTCTGTGATTTTCTAAGCATAATCTTTTGTTTTCCTTTACTGTTTTCCTAAGTTCTTTAATTGCCTAATGTATACTAGGTAGAGTTTGAGGCAAATCTTCACCAAAATCTTCATTTCTAAATTGTCTAGTCAAAGCTTCCATTGAAAATAAGGAAGCAGGAGGAACATACCCTTTATTAGGCTGCTCTTTTGTGTTTGAAGGTGCTTGCTTCAAATGATTCATCAGCAAAGTCTTATACATAACTCTGATCTGCGGATCTGTTGCTGCCATCATTTGAGTGAAATAGTTTCTGCTCGTCTCATCAACATCATCCTTCATCATATTGATCGTATTACATTTGCACACATCAGGATCACTGCATTCACAATCTTTGCATTCTGTACATGAGGATCTCTGCAAAATTCTTCTTCAGAAGATGAGGAATTGTCAGAGTCAACAATATTCAAATCATTTTCTAATTCAGAATCAGAGGTTAATAATTCATCACAACTGCTAGGTAAATCAAAGAAATTGACTTTTCCTTTCTTATTCCTGTAGGACAACTTTTTCTTTGTCATATCTTTTTTCTTCTTTGGACAATTGTTGGAAGTGTGTCCTTTTTCATTGCAGTTGTAGCAGATGATTTCTTTTTCTTTTGTAAACATTTCTGTATGCTTATATGGCTTCTTTCTGAAATGTTTTTTGTGGGAAGACTGGGAATTCTTCTTTGCATGCTTGTGCTTGTACTTGCGATGCGGTCTACGCCCCTCTGAATTGCCAGCCTTACCAAGATGCCATTGTTTGCAGAGCTGTTGATAACCATGGGGTTTCTTTGGATTGGTAGCAGCTCGTGCAATTTTCATTTGGGAGAAAAGTTCTACAATGACAGCTTTTACAGCCTGTCGAATAACTCCAAACTTATAGTCGCCCATTTTCCCAGGGAGTTTATTCACAATGGCAGAAGAAACCCAGTGGGGAAGGGAGGAAACAAAAATTTCTTTCCACTTGGGTTCCAAAATCAAATCTGGAGACAAAGTATGCAGTCGATGAAGGAATTCATTGAAATATTCATCAAAGTGTTGCATATTATGCAACTTCATAGCCAACAGAGTGATAGTTGTAATTTCATTAGTAATCTGAGGAAAACCAATAAAATTAACAGTAATGCCATAAAGAAGTCGACCAATCATATTGTTCACAGGAAGACTAGTCACTGGATCAATATATGTACTGCCATCAGAATTTAGGACAACTGACTGTTCCCATGAAGGAAGTAAATTGGGTTCTTTCAAAGTTTCAGCTTTTAACCATGCATCCAAAGTTCCTTCAAAACCACCAATAATTCTTCTAGTTGCATTAATAGGACCAATGTCATCAGCTAAATATGTCCTATAGCAAACTAGCGTGGAATGTAAGACTAACATCACTTCAACTTCTGTACAATTGTCTATATTCCAAGAGTATGTAGAATTGGCTGACCAATCCTTGTGATATTCTGATTTCATTAAATCTCTGCGATCAGGAGCAGGATTCCAAGTAGTCTGCCATCTAGATCTTGAAGAAGTAGCATTCACATGTGTATCATTTATATTCTGAGAAGATGAAATACCAAATTGTTCTTTATCTTGATCAGAAAAACCATTAATACATGCTTCAAGATCTTCTATCTCGGGGGTGTAATCAATCTTATGGAGACTTGTCTCAGCACCGTCCTTTATTTCAGAGGAATCAACATCTTTTCCTCTGAGGAAATATGATATAGACTGACCCTAGGAGATTCTGTTTCCTTTTGTGCTTTGCCAAAGAAACTAGGATTAGCAAAAGGAGAATACTGAAAGGTTGTATTAGCTGGAGGAAAGCTAATCGAACTTGGTACCTTGATGAGACTTTCCACAGAAGAGGTAATTGAATATGGAGCTGACACTTGTGGGTCTGAAAACAATGTGGAGCTCTTATATGCTTCTGTGCTAGGCTTTTTCTTCAAAGAATCAATTCCAGATGAAACAATCCAGACCTGTTTCTTTATGAGGTCAAGGCTGGAATTAACCTTGACAATTTCTTTGCCATGAGCAACTACGGCTTCATGAATTTTCTTGTCTGTTTGCAGTGAAAGCTTGTCTAGACTTTGTGCAATAGTCTGATCATTTTCAGTCAAAGTTTTAATGCTTTCATTTAAACAGACAGTATTGTAATCTTGTTTTTGCAGGACTCTTCCAAGCATTGATTTCATTTCAGAACATGCAGCTTCGATTGATGCAAATTATTTTCTCAAGAATTTTTCTAAACTAGACAGTGCCAAATTTGTCCAGTTTGTGGCTGCAATTGATTCTCTAGGAGATAAAGTAGAGTCATCAAGATGGGAAGGAAGTAATTTATACATTTTACCATCTTGTTGTCTAATCACAAAATTTTTCCATGGAGGAAACTCTGTTTTTGTTTCAAGCATTGATCCATCTAAGAGTTCCCATTTATGCTTGCTAGGAATACTTGTCCTGATCATATTTACATTGAACTGCAAGCATATATCTCTAACCAAATTTTCTCCTTTTATTCGGACTGCTATCAAAGATTTTGGCAAATTAGGTTTGGATAGAATAGAATGAATTTTTGGAGCAAAAACTGGAAGTTGCAGAGGAGAAAGAATAACAACATAATTTTCTTCTAATTTTGCTTCTATAAATTTCTCTGATTTTGATACTTTCTTTTGCTTTGCTTCATTTCTAAATTGCTTGATCAGAGAATCTTCAACTTGATTTATAGAAGGGTAATACCATTCATAGAATGATATCCATTGATTCTGAGCTTGCATCCAAGCTTTCCAGGCAGAATCATTTTGCTGATTGAATTCTATTCTGTCCTGTTTTCCCAAAAGGCGCAATTCTTGCATATACAGATGTTCTTTCTCATGAGTGTAAATGTCCCAATTGAACATCTTTTTCTTCCATGGATCTTCTGGATTATATGGACCTATTCCCTTAAATATTTTCAGAAAGGCAATGATTTCCGAATCTGAAGGTATCTCAACTGATTTAGGAATTCTATCAATTGGATTTTTTCTGTAAGAGGGAATAACTGACTTATCAACAAAACCAAGACCACGGGAGGTAGCCGAAGATACTGATTGTACAAGTAAATCCTCATGAACATTAAAAAATGTGACCTTTTTGTAACTCTGTCCTGAGGAGTCAGAGGATGGTACAAATCTGATCATATTTATTCGATGTTGATCAGAGGATGATTCTCCATGAGGTTTAGGAGGATCTGATGAAAACTGACAAAAAGTTTTTGAGCAGTGAGGATGATCACAGACGGAAGAGAAGACAGGATTTACAGGTGGTTGAACAAAAAGTTTCCGAAGTGATTCATAAACAGCTGGATCGATAATAATGTGTTGTGGCGTCTGCTGCGAAGGCTGTACAAGATGCAGCTGACTAGTAGCAACAGTTGAGATGGAGGGTCCACCACGCTCAGCATGTTGAACTCTGGGAAATCTGGTGACAACTTGGTCATCGGTTTCAGAAATAATGGATTGGGCGACAGCTACAGGTTTGCAGATAGTGCGTTTCCAACTGGTAACCCATGCATCAGGAGGAGAAAGATCCTTCTTAGAAATAGAGATAGGAGCAACAGGGTTGCATGCAGCGTCATATTGGATCATGGTGACAGTACCAGAGTCCTTTTCAGGAGAGTGCAGAACAGCAGGGATGGTAGTATTATAAAACCTAACACACGTGATATAGTAGATGGACAAATTTTTTGCTTTGGACATGAAACCTTCATATCCCTGAGTCTGGACGCCTAAAGTAAGGCATTTCAAAATATGAGGATCATCAAGTGCAACAGAGAAATCAGGGTAAACATCATATTGGACAAGACCATCGGACAATGTGGTCTCGATTCCTCTGATGAGGGCTTGTGTAAAGGATGTCCAACGATTATCAAGTAATGCAGAGAAAACAAAGGCAGGTTGACCTTTTCTGTGAAGAGCATTAAGGCCAACTCTCACCATCCCTAGATGGACATACTTATAGCCAGATTTAAGTGCAGCGTGAATATGGCGAGGTTCTAGAAGCGGAACAGTCATCATAGCATTTAAATTTAATTCATCTCTAAGAGAATTTTCTTTGATCTTTATCTGACTAAGAGCTTTAAATTGGAATTGGGAAATTCCTTTGTAAACATCTGAAGGGGACACATCAGGAAGTTTCCATGCAACACAGGGATTGGTTTCTTCAATATTTAAACATGCAGAATTTAGATCTTGAACTTCAGGCTTGCAGAGTGAAGCTAGGCCGGATTGTAATTGTTCTTCAGATTCTAATTCATCAAAATGTTTAGAACCAAATCTACCCATAGAGACTGAACGTGAAGACGAATCCATCTATGCTGAGAAAAGACTGAGAAAGATAAATACCAGTGTAGAATCGTGCAAAAGGAATCAAGAAGTATTGCGGCTTCCCCTTAATTGAAATATTGCAGCTTCCTCGCGTATCGAAGTACGAGTTCTAGTCCAACGTCTTCAACACCTTTAACGCCAACACACGGCAACAACAGGCTACAAACGCTATTCAGGACATCAAGCAAACTCGCGATCCACTCAAACAATATTTTTTCAACAATTAAGATCCACTCGAACAATAACTTGGCTCTGATACCATTTAACAGAACCCTTAAAAGAGTGATCCAAAGCTTTATTATCTTCTCAGAATAAATACAGATAGTAGCGGATTACATAGATAGATTCATGGTCTAATCTCGTGATGCAAGCAGATCGCGGTGGCCCGCGCAGATGCAGAGCAGGAGATTTTTCCTGAAGGACTCAAAGAAAAGAAAACTCAAAAACTCGAAAACCCTAAAAGACTCTTCTTCCGACCCTGATCCAGACGAGAGTCCTTCCTCCTAGGACAAGTGCTACCAAAGTGTCCAAGTTCACCACATCTTAAGCACCGGAGCTTGGATAGGTCCTTCTTCTTCTTCCCTTGCTGTCGTTGTCCCTTAGATGCTAGGGTTGCATCTTCCTCCCTTATCTTGACTCCTCCGCTGCTGAATTCCCTCTTGGTCACCCTCCGGATCTCCTCCTGTCGAACGATTGCCCACATGTCTCCCCAATTTGGGAGTTGTGCTCTGCCCAAGATACTTTGGACAAAGGTCTCCCACACATCGGTGACTGCATTTAGCGCAGTCCTCACCATCGCCCATCATCCAAAGTTGCCCCCATGGCAATCAGCTAGTCTCGGATAGTCTGCAATCTGAAGAGGAAGGGATCGATCTCCTCTCCCTTGTGCATCTGTAACATTCGCATCCGGTTCTCTAGAAGCATCTTCCATTGGACGAAGCTTCCTTGATATAGCTTGGTCAGAGTTGTCCACACCTCATTTGTCGTCTTCTTCTTGGCAATGTGCAGGACCACGGGATCCTTTACTCCATCCATGATCAAGCGCTTATCCCACGCATGATTTTCGTTAAACTTCTTTAGAGCATCTGCATCGGTCGGCACAGCTAGGACATTCTCTGTGTGGTCTCTGATATCATACTCCTCCAAGACTGTCAAGATTCTGGCTTTCCAGATCGCAAAGTTAGACACACCGTCTAACCTATCCTGATCTCTCAGTCCGTACGAGGTCATCTCTGCTTAAACTATCGAAACAGATCCTCTTCTCCCTTCTACTACTGCTGCACTCAACAGAAGATCAAATTTGGGTTTCTTGGCGATAAAAACCCTCTAGAGAAACTGCTCCATCTGACAACTGATTTCCCTCCCAAAAATCCTCCGCGAATTCTACCGAATCAGGCCTCTACGATCACCCTCCTGATCGAATCTCAGATATCTTGGAAAAAATTTGTTGAGGGACTGTTTCCCCTCACTTTGTCACCTTTGGTAGGCACTGTCTGCACCAACAGAACCGATGCCCCACTAGCAAATTTTGAAGATCAGAATTTGCACTTCCAGTCCCAGCAATTAGCACAGCATCTCTCTAACTCGAACTGCATCACCCTTAGGGCATGCATTAGCTCAATGTGAGCCTAACAGGCTCTGCGTCGCCCACTAGAGCCTGCGTCAGCAAACTGACTCTGCGTCCCTTCTGGTGTTGCGTTGCCTTCTCCTGAATCTATGTTGCTTTGGCTACCCTTCCTACAGCAAAAAGCTTCAGCCTCTTGCTGATGGCTTTAGCTTGCAATCGCTCCGATACCATGTGAAAATTTCTTATTACAAAATTACAGGAACCCTACTGCAGTATCTGATTTACTTCTCCTACTTGTGAACACAACTAGTAGCCTACACATTTACAAATCACTTACTGAAACATCGCACACATATGACGAAGGACACATGATTTTTCGGACAAATGTCCCCAAAAAAACCCAATGTGGGAAAACCGGTGCAGCAGTTCCGAGTGTTTATTATTATTAAGCAACAGTATTCTGAGTACATCTAGGGTGCCATAATCCGGCTCACCCAACAGAGAAAACCTTGAAAAATAGAGATAAATGTGAGTTTTACCTCACTCTGCAAGTCCCGGCTGATCCGGATCAGTCACTGGTGAAACCCCAGCAAGCTTTGCACAGTATCTACACTGCCACTACCTAAGTCTGCATGGCCCTGGCTGAGGGACTGCGTCACCCTTCCTCTGTGCTGATCAGCTTCTCTCGCAATCGAGTTTTAGCCTTGTCGACTTAGAAACCCTGATCTCCAACTGATTTCGGACTGTCTCTTGGAGGCTTTGCGCTGCCCCTGCGTGGGCTTGCGTCACCTTCTCTAGGGTCTACGTCACACCCTCTGATGGCTGCGTTACCTCCTTTGCATCTCTATTTCCCTTGCTCTGCATTGTACTCTTGGTCCTCCAACCAATCACTGCATCTGCCCCTCACTGCTTCTCTGAATCACTCAAATCTGATCTTCGTCCAAGCACTGCTCCGTCAGAAGAATTCGATCTCTTTGACTCTGTGTGTATATTCTCCAACTGACCCCAAGCCTTACTTTAATACTTTTCTCATTGAGAAATAAACGCCCATGATCTAATCACTAATCAACGGCTAAGATTAGAGAAAGCTTGATCCGCGTGTGTCACTTAGAACATTCTCACCACATGTGTAAATTAATTCACTTTAATTTTTCAATTTCTCTAAGTTAGACTTAGGGTCCCCATTAAAAAATTTAATTATTTGAATAACTTTTACACCAGGTGGAATTTCTCCAAACGATATTTGGGTCTCGGAAATCTCATGTGTTCTAGCCCCTCCACAAAGTTTCAAAGCTAGAGCACATTCGATGGCGTTCGAGATCACATAGTTGGCAAATATACCACCAAGCAGATGTGGGATGCCCTTGCTACGCTATACCAAGGATCTTCCAAGCAGCAGAAGATGTAATTGGAGGAGAAGCTTAGGTGTACCATGGTGTAGAAAGGGGGTCGTATAGACCCCTTCTTACTAAACTTCGGGACGTCCAGGATCAACTTCTGTAGTTGGGTCAGCGCCCCAACCTACAGAGTTTGTATGATTTTCCTTGAAAATCGTGTCTGAGGAGTGGCAAGTGTTCGTCCAGAGTATCCTAGGCAGAGAAAACTTGCCAGAATGGGACAGAGTGTGGGCAGCACTGTAGCAGGAGGAGATGAGGCGAGACTTGGTGAAGAGCAACATAGGAGGTAGCAATAGCAGTGGGACGAAGCAAGAAAAGGAGAACGCAACCCTTGCATCGAAGGGGCAGCAGGTGCAGTGCACAAGGAAGAAGGACATTTCCATGGTGAAATTCTTCAGATGTAGTGAACTTGGTCACTACAGCACCCAGTGTCTTCTCAGGAGGAGGGACAAAAAGGAGTAGCAGGATCAACACGCTGCATCCGTTGATATAGACATGCTTTCCTCCAAACTGGAGGAAGAGTTTGCCATGATCACTGACATACCTCTAGGGGTGAGGTGGGGTGATTTGGTCTTGTAGCCACAAAGAGCAACAGTTGGGCGGGATACTTGAGGAGTCCACCTCTTGGATCAATACCTTGCTATGGGAGCCCATGGTAGCAGCAACAGGATGGACTAGTGATAGTTGGTGTAGACAGGTGCCAAAGTGACAGATGCAGTAGCTAGTAGCAGCCAAAGACTGGGCAGTGCAGAGCAAAATTGGCAGCAGTGCAGTTGGCACAGTGCAGAGTCAGTAGCAGAGGCTTCAGTGACAGTACAGAGACTACCAGCAGTCAGGACTCTCATGACAGATGCATCAGACTAAACACAGTTGGGTCAGTATGATGGACATCTCTCAGTTGCAACAACAGCAAATGAGAGGCAGTTGCAGATGTTGCAGTGGCAGCAGCAACAGAGTTGCAATGCAGATGCAGTAGTTTGCAGCAGTATGCAGGGTCAGCAGTAGCACAGATGCAACACAGAATTAGAGTTGCGCAGTTGTTGGTGGGCAACAGTAGCCAAACATCAACAACACAACAGGAGATGGTGCAGAGTCAAAAGTATTTCTCTCGGGAGGACAGCGGTACTAGAGCACATTCCTCGCGAAGAGGGAGTGTTGATTTTTGTAGAATCAGATGTGCTTTAACCTCGAGATTTTGCAGAGAGGCTAAGACACATGCATTCTCCAAGTCCCAAAAATCATTTAGAGAAATTCCACCTAGAGATGGCTTAGTTAAAATAATTAATCAGTTTTTAATATATCCTGAGTCTAAACTTAGGAAATGTGATTAATTAAAACGTATTAATTAAGTCACGTGTGAATCTTCTTGAAAAAAGCATGGATTGAGTTCTAGTTAATCTTAGCCATCAAATAAGTTTTAATCGTGGTTGCTGATGTCTGAACGAGAGATAATAAGAAGAAACTCGATGGGGCTTGGAGAACACACTTGCAGAGATCGAATTCACCGGTAGATCAATTTCCTGAGTAGCAACGCTGAGTTGCGAAAAGAGAGCTAGTGAGCTCGTTGCAGTGAGAGAGGGACAGGGATAGTAAGGCCGGAAGAAGCTTTTCCAAATCCAGTGAGTGCATAGCAGAGAGAGAGTGAGTGCCACAGAGAGGTAGCACAGAGGCCACACAGAGGCTGCGCAATGCTTCAGAGGAGATCCGCAATTTTGTTGGGAGGCAGAGGTGATTCAGTGCCAAAAGCCGAAGACAGTTTCTAGAGGCCAGGAGGGTCCAGTTTCCATATAGCAAAAGATCAGTGGTTGTTCCCAGCTGTGTGAGGCAAAACTGCATAGGTTGACGTAGTGACTGCGGAGAGGCAGCATAGGGCAGCTCTTCCAGAGCTAAGGTTAGAGTCGGATCACCAGTGGCAATGAGATTTTTCTCACTAGGCTCATTTGTCAGTTTTCTCTGTATGATTTGCTAGTTTGGGCAATCATAGATTTGTGTTCAGAATTTACTACTGCTTAATATACAAACCCTCAGTTGTTGCACCAGTTTTCCCGCATTGGGTTTTTCCGAGGACTTGGTCCAAAAATAACGTTGTTATTTGTGTGTGTGTGCATCTATCTATCCTGCGTTGTATTTATTCTACAGTATTTATTTGTGAGGGTTGTAGCATATTGATTTTGATATTTACCATAGAACACAATAAATAATTTGTTTAGTAAAATAACAAATAGAAGAAATCTAATCAGTTGCTGCAGTAGGATTCCAAGTAACGGAATTTTCACAACAAGTGCAGGCTGAAGCTAGGGCATCCACTGCAGTATAAAGACCGAATTACAGTCATACCTAAGAGCCTAAATTCAGTGCAAAAGTAGTCTAATTTGAAGGTCAAAGTCTTGAAGAGAAAGAGCCTAGTCAAGCAAAGGAGAAGGGGGGCTGAAATTGCCCTAATCACATCACACGTGTGAAAGTTGCAGGAAGCTACAGGAAGCCGAGAATTGCAGGAACAGAAGCAGTCTAGTGTTGCAGGGTCGAAGTCAAGGACGAAGTAGAAGTTACAAAAGTTTTAATTCAAGTTTGACTTTGTTTGCCTTGACAAGAAAAAGGGCAAGGTTTGACTTGGTCTTGGAGGAGTCTTGGTCAAAGGTCTAAGTCTTGGAATTCATCAATTGAAGATTCTATAAGAAGAAGAATTCTTGTGTGTTTACCTCTCAAGTGGAGAGGTTTTGGCCCTGCCTGATCACCTATATTATGTGTCCTTTTGACTCATGGTTCTTTATGGTTTGGTAGCTGTTCGTTGAAGAGAACACTAATAATAAAGTGAAAGAAGAATCTAATCAAGTTAAGTAAAAAGATATCACAAGCAGTTATCAAATTAAGAGAAATCACCTCATCTAGCTGCCCCTAGATTTCTCAACACCTAAGAGCTACTATAAGGCACTAGTCTATTAATCTATGGTGGAGGATTTTAAGAGTAGAGAAGCCTCTCTTGGCTTTGTAGGAGTTGGCCTAAAAAGTGGGGACTCATACCAAGGTGACAGTGGACACTTGTCCTATGTGGTGCCACCTTAGCGTCTCGTAAGGGCTTTAGCAAGGTGTGCTAATTTGGGAGGTAGCAGTGACTTGTAAGCTTTGATCATTGGAATGATACGCTGATTTGAAGAGAAAAATCACTGTGCATGTGCGTTATTCATTTATTGCTTCTGTTGTTCATTTTTCCAGCCCTATGTGTAATTTTTGCATGTTCAGAAATATTCATTTCTGTGATTAAATCATTTCAAATCTGATTTATTTTAATAAAGCAAAACATAGGACAGAAGTCATCTAGGGTGTCTGCAAAATTTGACAATTTTTTCCCAATTTTGTCAATTTCCCAGGTTGACGACCCCCACAGATCGTTTGCCAATGGTGACTCTTGCAACACTGGTTAGGAAAGTGTATTGACTTGGCTGTGACCTATTCAGCGACCAATGTTTCCATTCACCTCAGCAGGTTGTACGTTCCAGTCCCGTTGACCTATTTTTGGTCATCTGTGAAAATTTATGTAATTTTTTTTCATTTATATAGCAATCTCATTATCCTCCTTTTCATATAAGATGTGTGCTTTTCAAAAGAAAAAATGATAAGTAGAAACTACTGACCTGAAATTATCAAATTTTAGTATGATGACAGATAAAGCTGACAAGACTTTTCGAAATGCATATGCTGATTGAGTCACAACACCAAACTCAACCTAAAAGTTTCAAAACTAAGTCACTAATGGGCTCTTAGCAAACATTGCACATAAAACCAATAAAAGAGATACAGGATCGTATACAAGTGAATACTTGAGATTTTACTAGAAAAACGGTCACTGCAGTAAATTACTTGATATACCTCGCCTTTGAAGAATCTTGGGGCAATAATTAAGCTTGGAAGGATAAGCACTACAAAGTCATAGGCATTGCTGAACAGATTCAGGTGCCTGCTCCAGATTATGAACTCTCTTGCATTTTTCACTAAGGCTGAGAAAAAACTCTGTGAAAGAATTTTAAACATATTATCAAAACAATCAAATGACAAAGGTATTACTATACAGAACATTAAGGCTCTAAGAAAATTATATGCCATTTGAAATTCATAGAATGATCTAAAAGACTTCTAGGACACAGCACAGACAAAGTTCCTATATCATTTTCAAAGAAATTACCAAATCTGAAGAATATTGAAGTTTTAAAATAAAACAAAGTCTCTAGCCTCTTACACAACTAACAAAAACTCTACTATAAGCCCATGAAGCATTAAGCACAGTTATAACTTGCCTTGATGGAGTGTAACTCATGCTTCTCAGCCCTATAGAAAGCAATGGACTCTGCATTATCACGAATTCTAACCAATGAATACCGGAAGTCTGCCTCCTTCTGCAAGCTCTGCATACATATAGAGAACCTTATCAGGCAACAGAGCTAATTTATTTGTACTAGAGAACATGCACAAACATGATAAGTTGTGCTTCAAATAGCTTAATGACAACCACAGCTTTATAACCAGAGAAGCTTCCTTTAAAACAGAGCTGGATATACCACAATTACTATTTCAAAAATGGATCAATCAGAATCCAAATGCTTGATAATCTACATTCCTATATAAATCTTTACGCTACTCATGTTCTAGATTTCTGCTGCATGAACTCCTTAAATACAAACCATGGGCAATACATACTCCCTTCCTACACATCTTGGCACTGTTCAATATCACCTTTAAAGTTATCATTCAACTGAGAATCAAAATCTAAGTACCTATTTCTGAGTAAGCGTAAGGAAAGAAAACATATGTCCCAAGGTTGAATTAAAAACTTTCCATTATGGATACAAAGCAAAGTACCTGTAGCTTCAAATGCATTATCTTCTTCCCAAAGATATGGATTGTCATGAAAGTTCCAACCACTGAATATAACAGAAGAAAATAAACCAGTTCTGGTGCAATGGACCTTGTTTTATCATACAGTAAATCTTCAAGAGTTAATATGAGTTGCGTAATTAATGCTCGAATAGTAAACAGACATCTTCCATGCAACTGTGAATGAGACATTGAAAAGCAACAATATCCCAAGCATTTCAAACATAAATTTCAACTATTCAATGTCACAAGTTGTTCAAAACATTCTTACCACAATACGCCTGCAAATGCAAAACTATGGAGAACTTTGCTTGAAGTCAATGATATAATGTCAACAGCATTTTGAACAAAGCTCGCCACATCTTCACAAATTCGTTGATCAGGATTATCAAGTTTTCCTTCCATCTTCAGAGCAAAATATGCCCTATTTGCTTTATCAGAGCCATAGCAAGTGTCAGGACAAGATACACAATGATGTTCAACAAAAGAATACTAACAAAGATTAAATCATGAAAATACTATGCACACAAATTTTACACTTGAAACATAGGCTGTAAGATAAGATTTTTAATACCAAAGTAATCAGCAAGGAGAAAATCTGTTAACCATACACGCCACTCAACACCGAGCAGATTCTGAAAGACAACATACAATTATTTGTTAAAACTGCCAGCCAAAATTTCAACAATTCTCAGGGGATATAATACAAAATTGCTTAGTTCATCAAAATATTATCACTTTGTTCTGAAGAAAGACAATTACCCAGCTTCTGTTTTGTTTCAGCCAGCTATTAATTTGATCAATACTACCTGTTACATCTCATATTGTATGAGGATCCACATTGTGAGTTTTGTCAAATTGGTGGAGATTTCCAGCAGGTGCTTTGGAGCGTTAGACCGACTTGGGGGCATGCATACTAAGGCAATCCATTCTCTTCATAGCATTGGATCATTTGATGGAGGCTTTTGGTTAGAGGAGTCTCACTTCTCTTTGGTTGGATGATTATGCTACCTGCTTTAGTGGTCTTCTCACATGTGCTTGCCTTGTTGATCACTCCTTGGTTGCATATCTGATGGTTATGGAGCATGTTATCTCATTATGGTGTGGTTTTGGTATATCTGCTACTCTTGAATGTGCTATTTCTTGTTTATGGATGATGGTTCTCACCCCCCTAGTGGTTAGAGGATGGTGTTAGGATGTAGATGTTAAATGATCTTGTTGGAGTTTCCTAGTGACTAGGTGTGTTGATGTTATAATGTTGGTTTGTCACTAGGAGAGGTGTTTTACATGGTCCTCTTGCTTTGGATGTGTGGAGGAGACATTCCTGATGCTAAATATCAATATTGCAAACATCGGCATCAGGATAAAATCGGCAAGGGTTCGGAAAACCAAAAAATCGTAAAAATCGGGAAAATATTGGTAAAAATCGGCAAACATCGGCAAAATCAAGATACCATCAAAATATTTATAAAAATTGGAAAACATCGGCTAGGCCAAATAATCGTGATTTCAAGATAAATTCGCGATGTTATCAAGATGTTCACAACACTGCTAAATATAGTTAACAATTTTCTCATGTCCCCTTTTCCTTTGGTGTTCATGCATTATGGTAGTGCATTTTTCTTTGGTGTGATTTCCCTAGGTGCTATGACTTAATGTTGTAACATCTTCTTCAAAATCACCTAGGACGAAATGTGTTTGATGAAGCTAGTACCCTTGTTAATGTACTTTTTCCTAAGTTGGAGTTAAAAGTGGGGTACTACTTATATTTTGGTAACCTAACATTGCCTAAGGTTTGATGAAGTATTATCATGTTATGGTTCAGTTTCTGCAAAATATCCAACATGAAAAGGAAAAACAACTGAAATCCATATAGGATAATATATAAAATAATGAAGAAGAATATGATAAATAATATGATATGATGATAAGAACATGTGATGGTATACTTATACACATTGATTGGTCACCCTGGTTGATAGGTCATGTCCATTGATTAGGTCATGCCTTTTAGTTAGGATATGTTACTTCACTAATTATTATTATTATGTTCACCACATTGTCATTCCCTTTAAAATGCTCTTTCCTCAAAGCATATTTATGGAAAGGAATTTATCTCTTGTTTTGGCTCGTAATGCCTTCTCATGATCCTTTGTTCTCATCACCATGATAGTTGATGATACAAGATGATATAAAAGCAAAATTGTCTTACTATGACTAGGCTAGACCACCCTAATTTGATTTTCTGTAAAACTGTGGCAACAACTTTTGTGATGTGGAAAATGATAAGATTCCACACTTGAATTTCTCTTCAATATAGTAGGATCTTCACTTAGCTTCGCATATTCTTTTTGTCTCTGGTTAGTTTATTGATTAATACTATCAGTTATAATGATTAGGATGAGAATACAGAATCCTTGCCTTTTGTGTCTTGTTTTTGGAATCTGTCTTTTGATACTTCTAGTGAATTATTGGTTGAAAAAATTTGATGTCGATCAAATATGCACTAATTCTTTTGTCAAGGTCTAGAATTTTACAGCTAATGACTTTTACAAGTAGGTGACCTCTCCAGCTAGTAGCCAGCAGCCCCTGAGAGCCACCTAGAAGCCAATGTGACTTGCCATTTATATATCCGCCACCTGCATTAGTCATATGTCCCCTCGCCCATTTGTCTGTTGGTTCTTGTAGCATTGGATGTGTTCTAGCCTCGAGATTAAGAAGAGAGGTTAGGACACATGCATTCTCCAAAACACAGAAATCATTTCTGGAAATTCCATCTAGAGACGACTTAATTAAAATAATTAATCAGTTTTTAATATATCCTAAGTCTAAACTTAGGAAATATGATTAATTAAAAGGTATTAATTAAGTCATGATGTGAATCTTCTAGAAAAAGACATGGATCGAGTTCTAGTTAATCTTAGCCATTGATTAAGTTTTAATTGTGGCCGTTGATGTCTCAAAGAGAAATTATAAGAAGAAACTTGATCGGGCTTGGAGAACATACTTGCAGAGTTCGATTTCACTGGCAGCTTGATTTCCAGTGTGGCAGCTTTTTTTGCCAGAGCGAGAGGTAGTGAACTCGAAGCAGTGAAAGAGGCGCTGGGAGTAAGGACAAATGAAGATTTTCCAGATCCAGTGAGTGCACAGCGGAGAGAAAGTGAGTGCCACAGAGAGGCAGTGTAGAGGCCACACAGAGGTAGCGCAGTGCTTCACAGGAGATCCACAGTTTTGTTGGGAAGCAAAGTTGATTCAGTGCCAGAAGTCTGGAGGCCAGCAGGGTCCAGTTTCCAGACAGTAGTTGATCAGTTAGTGATAGGGAAGGTTGTTCCTAGTTGTGGGGACACAGTATTGCATAGGCTAACGCAGTGACTGCGCAGAGGCAGCGCAGAGCAGCTCATCTTGAGCCAAGATCTGTGCCGGATCACCAGTGGGAGTGATATTTTTCTCACTAGAATCTATTGTCAAATTTTTCTCTGTATGGTTTGCTAGATTTAAGCAACCATAGATTTGTACTCAAATTTACCACTGCATAATATACAAACCCTCAGTTGCTACACCGGTTTTCCCGAGTTGGGTTTTTCCGAGGACTTAGTCCAAAAATAACAGTGTTATTTGTGTGTGTGTGCATCTATCCTTCCAGCATTATATTCCACGGTATTTTATTTTGTGAAGGCTGCAGTGTATTAGTTTCGATATTTACTATAGAACACAGTAAATAATTTGTTCAGTTATTTAACAAATAGAAGAAACTTAATCAGTTGCTGCTGTAGGATTCCAATTTGTGCAATTTTCGCATGGTATCAAAGCACAAATAGAAGCGGAGGAGCTCAGTTGCAAAAATAAAGAGGGAGATTCAAAGCACTGCGTGAACAATTGTTCGAAACCCTACAAGGTTGCGCAGTCAATTGGCCAGGAGGGCAGATTTTTGAGGAAAAATTTAGTTCTTTGAGTGAGTAGACAGAGAATAAATTTTCCAGATCGAAGATTGTCATAGGCAGAGGAAGCAGCAGCATTTTCTTTGCAGAGCAGATCTTTAGCAGTGACGTAATTACTTTGCAGCAGTTTGTTGGTGCAGAATAGCATCAGGAGGAAGGAAGAGCACACATTGAGGGAATTCTTTCCTCGGGGAATATCTAGCCAAGAAATTCGATTTCTCACTGCAAAGAAGCAACGGTTGTGAGCAGATTTTCCCACCCCAGCAGGAAGTGCGTAGAGCCTAGCAGCAACTGCACAGAGGACAAGAGGAAGAGTTCGACATTTTAGCAAAGATGGCCACAGCAGGGCTGAGAGAGCAAGATCAGTTGGATGGTTCATCTAACAATGTGATCTGGAAGGCAAGAACTCGTCTTCTATATGAATACGATCTCAAAGCCTATATCGGTAACGTGGTAGATGTAACCACGGATCCAAATCATCTCAAAGCCTACAAGAAGGAGATGGCGAAGGCAAAGAGGTTGATTCTCGATGGTGTTCGAGATCATGTGGTGTCTCACATATCTGGGAAGCACACTACCAAGAAAATGTGGGATGCTCTTGCCACGCTATACCAGGGATCTTCTGAGCAACGGAAGATGTACTTGGAGGAGAAGTTGAGGTGTAAGAGGTTGCAGAAAGGGGAGCGTATAGACCCCTTCTTTACTAGAATTCAGGATGTCCGGGATCAGTTTTTTGCACTCGGGTCAGTGCCCCAACCTACTGAATTTGTGTTGTTTGCTCTGAATAGCATTTCCGATGACTGGCAAATCTTCATCCAGAGTATTCTGGGCAAAGAAAACTTGCCAGATTGGGACAGAATGTGGGAAGATCTGCAGTAGGAGGAGATGAGGCGAGACTTGGTGAAGAGCACCATCAGGGGTAGCAGCAGCAGTGGGACGAAGGAAGTAAAGGAAGAGGAGAATGCAGCCCTCGTATCAAAGGGGCAGTAGGAGCAGCGCAGGAGAAAGATGGACATTTCACAGGTCAAGTGCTTCAGATGTGATGAACTTGGTCACTACAACACTCAACGGCACTGTAGACAGTGAGACAGGTACCAAGCATTGGTAGCTCAGGTTGAGGAACTAGCTAGCTTTCAAGAGGCCGTACAGCATCAAGTTTGGGTGAATGCCATGGTGGAGGAATACAGCTCTCTAATGATTAAGGATGTCTGGGAAGTTGTACCTAGACCTCAAAACAGATCAGTTGTACGTTCGAGAAGGATCTACAAGATTACGTATGCGGCAGATGGCAGCGTAGAAAAGTACAAGGCTAGGTTCGTGGCTAAGGGGTATGGTCGGAAGGAAGGAATCGAATATGAAGATACCTTTGCCCCTGTAGCGAGGTATACTTCTATCAAATCCGTGATATCCCTTGCAGTGCAGATGGGATCAGAGATTCACCAGATGGACGTCAAGACTGCATTCTTGAATGGGGTGATAGAAGAGGTATACATTGAACAACCAGAGGGCTTTGAGACACATGAGAAAAAAACTCATGTATGCAGGCTGAAGAAAGCCTTGTATGGGCTTAAGCAAGCACCTAGAGCTTGGTATGATCGGATTGATGGTTACTTGCAGAAGATGGAATTTGTCAAGAGTAACACAGATCCCAATCTCGACTATCTAGCAGTAGAGAATGAGCCTCTAATTCTGGTATTAAACGTAGATGACTTATTTCTGACAGGTTCATCTAGGCTCATCAAGGACTGCAAGAAGAACCTGGCAGCAGAATTAGACATGAAGGATTTGGGGTTGATGCATTATTTCCTGGGGTTGGACATTTGGCAGCAGAAGGGTGAAAACTTCCTTGGATAAGGGAGATATACTACAGAAATTTTGAAGAGATTCAAGATGCAAAATTATAGACCTATGGCTACTCCAATGATTACCAACTGAAAAAAGATTGATGCATCTGACGATAAAGAAGTAGACCCCACCTTGTATAGACAGCTCATAGGATCTCTTTTGTATCTATTCGACACCAGGCCAAACATCTGCTATGCGGTCAACACACTCAATCAGTTAATGGTGGAACCAAAGAGGGCACACTGGGCAGCAGCCAAGCACGTTCTCAGATATATACGCGAAACAGTCGAGCATGAATTAAAGTACATCCGAGGCAATGACATCAGACTAAGTGGATTCATTGACGCACATTGGGCAGGAAGTTCACTAGATCGGAAAAGTACCACAAGGTATTGTTTCAGTATTGAATCAAGAATAACCTCCTGGTGCAGCAGGAAACAGAAGTCCGTAGCATTGAGCTCCGCTGAAGCTGAATATATGGCAGCAAGCACGGCATCGTGTGAAGCCATATGGTTTATAAAGATGCTTGTGAATCTATTCAGGAGAAAGATGGAAGTGACCAATATTCTATGTGATAATCAGAGTTGCATCAAGTTGTCTGAGAATCCGGTTTTTCAGGACCCGTCGAAGCACATTGACATTAGGTATCACTTTATCAAAGACTGTGTCCAGCGGGGCGCAGTACAGTTACAGTACACTCCTACAGGAGAACAGAGGGCAGACATTCTCACCAAGGCCCTAGGGAGAACAAAGTTTTTTTATTTCAAGGAGAAGATGGGGATGGTTGAGAATCCGTTTCAGTAGAAGTGGATAATGCAGCACTTGAGAGGGAGTTGTAGTACGGATGCAGCAGTGGCAGTGGCAGTGTCATGTGAAGCAGTACAGTGGTAGTAGCAGCACAGTGTTGGTGGACAGCATCAGTAGCGCAGAGGATGCTTCAAGGTCAGAGCAGTATGTAGCAGGCATAATTGCTATAGCACTTTCCTCGCTAAAAGGAAGTGTTGATTTTTGTAACATCGGAAAGTGCTCTAAGTCTCAAATTTTGTGGAGAGGCTTAGACACTGGTATTCCACAGAACCCAGACACCGTTTGTCGAAATTCCACTCGGTTAATGTTTTATTAAAATAATTAATTCTTTTAATGAGGACCCTAAGTCTAAACTTAGGGAAATTAAATAGTTAATGGGTATTAATAAAACAGAGTGTGAATCTTCAAGAGAACATGGATCAAATCAAATTATGATCTTAGCCGTTGATTTCAGATCTGATCTGGGCCCTTGATTTCCCAAAGAGAAGACTATAAAGGAAGGCTTGAGGGTCATTTGGAAAACACACCAATGTAGATACTCAGTTGCCCGAGTAAATCGATTTTCTCAGTGGTCGAAGTTCGGCAAGAGAAAATCGACTCAGAGGGAGAGTTCCAGGTGGAGGAGAAGCAGAGAGGGTTCAGCAACAATCTGGGGTGCAGGAGCAGGTGACGCAGTGCCAAGAACAGATAGCACAGACGCTAGGAGGGAGCAGCGCAGAGCATGAATTAAAGTACATCCGAGGCAATGACATCAGACTAAGTGGATTCATTGACGCACATTGGGCAGGAAGTTCACTAGATCGGAAAAGTACCACAAGGTATTGTTTCAGTATTGAATCAAGAATAACCTCCTGGTGCAGCAGGAAACAGAAGTTCGTAGCATTGAGCTCTGTTGAAGCTGAATATATGGCAGCAAGCACGGCATCGTGTGAAGCCATATGGTTTATAAAGATGCTTGTGAATCTATTCAGGAGAAAGATGGAAGTGACCAATATTCTATGTGATAATCAGAGTTGCATCAAGTTGTCTGAGAATCCGGTTTTTCAGGACCCGTCGAAGCACATTGACATCAGGTATCAGTTTATCAGAGACTGTGTCCAGCAGGGCGCAATACAGTTACAGTACACTCCTACAGGAGAACAGGGGGCAGACATTCTCACCAAGGCCCTAGGGAGAACAAAGTTTGTTTATTTCAAGGAGAAGATGGGGATGGTTGAGAATCCGTTTCAGTAGAAGTGGATAATGCAACACTTGAGAGGGAGTTGTAGTACGGATGCAGCAGTGGCAGTGGCAGTGTCATGTGAAGCAGTACAGTGGTAGTAGCAGCACAGTGTTGGTGGACAGCATCAGTAGCGCAGAGGATGCTTCAAGGTCAGAGCAGTATGCAGCAGGCATAATTGCTATAGCACTTTCCTCGCTAAAAGGAAGTGTTGATTTTTGTAACATCAGAAAGTGCTCTAAGTCTCAAATTTTGTGGAGAGGCTTAGACACTGGTATTCCACAGAACCCAGACACCGTTTGTCGAAATTCCACTCGGTTAATGTTTTATTAAAATAATTAATTATTTTAATGGGGACCCTAAGTCTAAACTTAGGGAAATTAAATAGTTAATGGGTATTAATAAAACAGAGTGTGAATCTTCAAGAGAACATGGATCAAATCAAATTATGATCTTAGCCGTTGATTTCAGATCTGATCTGGGCCCTTGATTTCTCAAAGAGAAGACTATAAAGGAAGGCTTGAGGGTCATTTGGAAAACACACCAGTGTAGATACTCAGTTGCCCGAGTAAATCGATTTTCTCAGTGGTCGAAGTTCGGCAAGAGAAAATCGACTCAGAGGGAGAGTTCCAGGTGGAGGAGAAGCAGAGAGGGTTCAGCAACAATCTGGGGTGCAGGAGCAGGTGACGCAGTGCCAAGAACAGATAGCGCAGAGGCTGGGAGGGAGCAGCGCAGAGGGGTGACGCAGTTATGCACAGTCCCCATGCAAAGCCAGCGCAGTGGTGACACAGGGGGCTCAAGAGGGTCCTTCCGGGGTCATTTCTCATCAAACTATTTTGTGAGGAATTTCTCTAATGTTATCATAATTTCTCTTCGCCACTACTGACTGTAAATTGTACAAGAAGATTCTGCTGAATAATAGAAAACCTCATCTACAGCATCGGTTTTCCCACAATGAGTTTTTCCGAGGACAATTGTCCAAAATATATGTGTCATTTATGTGCTAGAATTTTCCTTATTGTTCTACTCAGTAATTATATGGTGAAGTCTACATTTGAATTTATTTCAATATTTATTGAAGAGATTTTTGCAAATAACTTATTTATGAATAATAAGTAGAAGAAATAACATCAGATAATGCAGTAGGATTTCAAGTTGAAATTTTCACATATGGTACTCCCCTATCTATTACCCAGGGTACTCCCCTGTGTGTCCTTTGTCATATGTGCATGATGTTCAATAAATGAACTGTATTAGTGTAGGCTGCTAGTTGTGTTTACTTCGATGTTTTTCTAAATATTTTTCAGTTAAATAACTTGTGCATAATAAAACTAGTAGAAGAAGTAAATCAATATTTAGCAGTAAGATTTCTGTGTTCAAAAATTTTCACATGGCATCGGAGCATTGCAGATCAAGTTGAACCATCAGTGATGGGGCTGAAGATATTTGTTGCAGGAAGGGCAGTTGAAGCAGAACAAATTCGAAAGAAGGCAGCGCAGCACCACAGGGACAGCATAGACCCTGTAAGGGTGACGCAATGTTAGTCTGCTCACGCAGAGGCTGACGCTGCTCCAGAAAGGTGACGCAGAGCAATTCTGCTCGCGCAGAGGCTGACGCAACACCAGGAGAGGGACGTTGAGCCAGTCTGCTCACACAGAGGCTAACGCAACACTAGGAGGGTGACGCAGTCAAAGAGGGAGTGACGTTGTGCATTTTGTCGGGGCTGGAAGTGCAGCTTCTGATCTTCAAAAGTTGTTGGTGAGGCATCAGTTCTGCCAGTGCAGAACAGTGCCTAGCAAAGGTGAAAAAGTGAGGAGAAACAATTCCTCGGCAGATTTTTACCAAGAAATCAGAGATTTGATCAGGAGGGTGATCATAGAGGGCTAATTCAAAAGAATTGGAGGAGGATTTCTGGGGGGAAATCAGTTGTCAGAGGGAACAGTATCTCTAGATGGTTTCTCTCGCCAAAAAACCCAGATTCGGTCTTTTGTTAAGTGCAGCAATACTAGAAGGGAGAAGAGTACTTGTTTCGACCGTTTGAGCAGAGATGGCCCCGTACGGACTAAAAGATCAAGATAGGTTGGACGGTGTGTCAAACTTCGCGATCTGGAAGGCCAGAATCCTGATAGTCCTGGAGGAGTACGGTATCAGAGACCACAGGGAAAATGTCCTAGTTCTGTCAATCGATGCAGATGCTCTGAATAAGTTCAACGAAAATCAGGCGCAAGAAAAGTGCTTGATCATGGATGAAGTGAACGATCACGTGGTCCCACACATTGCCAAGAAGAGGACCGCATATGAGATATGGACAGCTTTGACCACGCTGTATCAAGGCAACTTCGTCCAACGGAAGATGCTTCTAGAGAACCAGATGCGGATTTTCCAAAATACACAAGGGAGAGGAGATCAACCCCTTCCTCTTTAGATTGCAGACGATCCGAGAACAGTTGGTTGCCATGGGAGCAACTCTGGATGAAGGACTCATGGTGAGGACTGCCCTAAATGGAGATACCGATGAGGGGGAGACCTTTGTCCAAAGCATCTTAGGCAGAGCACAACTCCCAAATTGTGGTGACATGTGGTGACATGTCTACATGTGGGCAAGATCGACTTGAAGTCTGGGTACCTCCAGGTACCAATCGAACCCTCCGATGTGTGGAAGACTGCCTTCAAAGCCAAGGAGGGCCTTTTCGAATGGTTGGTCATGCCTTTCGGGTTGAGGAATGCTCCCGCAACCTTCATGAGATTGATGGACGACATCTTGCGGCCATTCACCAACTCATTTGTAGTGGTGTACTTGGATGACATTATGATCTTCAGCCAAACTTGCGAAGAGCACCTCCACCACATCCGACAAGTCCTCCAAACACTGCGGCAACACAAGTTGTGTGCCAATTTGGAGAAGTGCACTTTTGGCATAACACAGATTCAATATCTGGGATACATTATTGATGAAAGGGGGGTGCATGCGGATCCAACCAAGATCCAAGTCATTCGGGATTGGCCAGCCCCAACCACTCTAACAAAGCTTCGCAGCTTTCTGGGTCTTGCTAATTTCTACTGCAGGTTCGTGTTGGAATTCTCTCATATCACTTGGCCCTAGAGTCAAGTCACAAAGGGAGGAGCGAAAGCAAAATTCCTTTGGTCAAAACCTCAACAGAAGCCTTTCGTAGAATTGAAACATCGCCTCTGTTCTGCCCCAGTGCTCACATCACCAGACTTGCAACAACCATTTGAAATCAAGACAGATGCCTCTGACTATGCTATTGTGGTAGTTCTTAGTCAACAGGGGCATCCAGTGGCATATCACAATGAGACATTGTCTGACACAATTCGCAAGTATCCCACTTATGACAAAGAAATATATTCCATTGTGCAAGCTTGTCGACAATGGAAGCATTAAATTTTGGGGAAGGAAACAATCATCCACACAGACCACCCACACCTACAATTCATACAGACACAAGGGTAGTTGCAGAACGATCGCCATCAGAAGTGGTCCACATATCTGCAATAGTTTCATTTGAACCTCAAGTACAAGAAGGGTAGCACCAATAATGTTACAGACTGCCTCAGCCGACCACCAATCATGGCGCTAACCACCGTTCTCAACTCTTGCGGGCATGAGACTTTTGATTGGCCACTTATGGGTCTTGCTAATTTCTACCGCAGGTTCGTGTTGGGATTCTCTCATATCACTTGGCCCTTGAGTCAAGTCACAAAGGGAGGAGCGAAAGCAAAATTCTTTTGGTCGAAACCTCAACAGAAGGATTTCATAGAATTGAAACATCGCCTCTATTCTGCCCCAATGCTCACATTACCAGACTTGCAACAACCATTTGAAATCAAGACAGATGCCTCTGACTATGCTATTGGGGCAGTTCTTACTCAACAGGGGCATCCAGTGGCATATCACAATGAGACATTGCCCGACACAGTTCGCAAGTATCCCACTTATGACAAAGAAATGTATTCCATTGTGCAGGCTTGTCGACAATGGAAGCATTAAATTTTGGGGAAGGAAACAATCATCCACACAGACCACCGACACCTGCAGTTCATACAAACACAAGGGAAGTTGCAAAACAATCGCCACCAGAAGTGGTCCACATATCTGCAACAGTTTCATTTGAACATCAAGTACAAGAAGGGTAGCACCAATAATGTTGCAGACTGCCTCAGCCGACCACCAATCGTGGTGCTAACCACCGTTCTCAACTCTTGCAGGCATGAGACTTTTGATTGGTCGCTTCTCTACAAAACCGATCCAAAATTCAGCCACACATACAAGGCACTCTTGGGGGGTACGCAAGTTCCAAATTTTCACCTCCAAGATGCACTGTTATGTCACCTGGGACACCTTTGTGTTCCTTTAAGTGAGCATGCCAAGATGATATGGGAAGCACACTACAGTCGAGTCGTTAGGCATTTCGGGGTCGAGAAAATAGTGGCAGTGCTGCAGAAGTATTTCTATTGGTCGAACCTTCGACAAGATGTCGGAAAGTACATCAAATCATGCACTACTTGCGCCATAGCCAAACCGACCGTCAAGAAGCAAGGCTTATACACTCCTCTACCTACCCCTAGTCGACCTTGGGAATCCATCTCCATGGATTACATGTCGGGCCTTCCTTCAACTAAGCATGGAAACGACTGTATTTTCGTTGTTGTCGACAAATTCTCGAAGATGGCCATTATGGCAGCCTACAAGAAAAATATCACAACAGAAGCCACTACTAAACTCTTCTTTGAACAAGTGTGGGTGCACTTTGGGATCCCACAGTCTATCATATCAAATCGTGATAGTAGGTTCCTCAGCACATTTTGGTCCGCCTCTGGTCAATGCTGGACACCAAGCTCACCAAGTCCACAGCTTTCCATCCCCAAACTGATGGCCAAACAGAGGTCGTCAACAGGATGGTTGTACACATTCTACACATGTACAATTCAAAGCATCCACGCACATGGGATGAGAGCCTCCCCTATGTACAACACATTTATAACCGGCCTCTCCACAGCTCAACCGACCACAACCCCTTTAAGGTGGGCTTGGGATTCCAACCACTGTGTCCCATTGACGTAGCCATGCCATTTGCAACTACTCAGGCCGATTCGGCTCATGTCCAGTCTGAAGTTGACAAAGCGAATAGCTTCATCGAGCGCATTCAGCACATCCGTCAACAAGTTCATGACATATTGGACAGAGCCAATGCTAACGACAAGCAACGACATGATCAACATCGAGTGCCACACAACTTCCAGGTGGGCAACAAAGTGTGGCTACATTTGCAGAAGGAGTGCCTCACTGGACCCCACCACAAGCTTCCCCCGCTCCGATATGGGCCGTACACCATCACCAAGGCTGTAGGGAACAATGTCTTCGAGCTCAGTATTCCACCATTCCTTGGTCTGCACCCAGTATTCAATGTGGACCGCCTTCGTCCCTACTTCCCACCACTACTGGACACCTCTGACATTGCAGAACAACTCACACCAACAGTGGTAAACCCAGACTGCATGGAACAGGCCACCACAGATTGTATCATGGACATGCAAATCAATAACACTCGCCAACAGAAGATCCAACTGTATTGGGTTGTCAAACTTGGCCAACTCCTGCACCAAGGCAAGTGGTTCACCAAGGACCAAGTTCAGCAGAAGTTTCCTCATCTCATGGAGGAACTCAATGCAATGGGGACCATTGCTTCCCAAGCGGGTAGGAATGATCCAGGTGGATATTGGTGACCACCTACCTATTCCACTTGGGGTCCCATCATTGTCTTTTTCAATTTTTCAGTTTCGGCACAACTTACTATTTTTAACAGTTTTTCGGGTCCTGAACTTCCAAAGATGTTTTGAGGCCCTAAACGACGTTTTTTGGGAAAACTGGGAGCAACATGGGTCCATGACCAATGTTTCTCACATCAAAAGTTGTAGTCCCCGGATAGATATTTCTAGCGAGGTATGGTGCACGTCAAATGGAGATCGTATGCCAAAGTTACGTCCCCGGGAAGCTGAAACACCAATTTACCCAAACGGGACCCATAGTTTTGGCGCTTCATCTCCTAGGGTTAGGGTTTTGGATGTTTACGGTTTTCCATTGTTTCTAAATAATAAATAGGCTCTCCAGCCTCATTGAAACACAGTTCAGAGGCCTATAGCCGCCACATCTCTTCTCAGAGATAAGCTACCAGTGCCCTAGCTAGTTTATTTCCATTCTTTCTGTAAGCGAATTTCAGTTCTTTGATATTAATGAAATGAAGTGTTATTTCCGTTGCATCTTTGTATTTATGGTTATATGTGTGTTCTGCAATGTGGAAAAAGTTGAAGTCGGGATTAAATCGGCAAGGGTACAAAAGTTGAAAAACTCGATAAAGTAAGTTGTTTTTTGAAAAAGTCGGCAAAACTAAAAAAATATAAAAATATTCATTTTTGGAAAAAATCCTGATTGTTTCAAAAAAAATTAAAAAATGATTAAAGAAACAACCTCACTCAAGATTTTTTCGAAAAACTCGGCAAAAAGTCGGGACTTCGAGGATAAAATCGCGACTTTTTCAGGGATGAAAAAGTCGGCAAAAAGTTGGCCGATAAAGTCGGCTCTGGGAAAAATTCGGGATTTTTTCAAAAAGTCGGGACTTTTTGCCGATTTTTTCCACACTGGTATTCTGTTGCATTCCTACATAAATCTGGATCAGTAGTATTAGAGCGGTCTACCTTTTCTCGATCCTTCTTTGCATGTCCCCAACGAGGTCGGGGTATAAGGAGTTAGGGCTCGATCTGGTTGAACCTTTGCAAGATCAACCTCGAAAACCCTGATAGCTGCCCATGGGGGACAAAAAGAAAAATGAAGGAGCAGGAGATCCTATCAAAATATTGCTCGAGGAGGCCCTCGAAAAACAAAGGAACGCGATGAGGGATAACTTTGCCCAGATCCTTCAACGACTGCCCACTGGCGACGAATCTGCATCCAGCAGCCACTCTGGAGGCGCAACTCCCTTTAAGGTACAAGTAAACTTTGACATTCGCATATTTGAGGGTCAAATAGATGCAGATGTCGTAGATAAATGGTTGAATCTATTAGAAGGATATTTCTCGGTTCATGACTTTTCCGACCAGGAGAAGATTATTTTTGCACTCCTCAAAGCTACCCCCCATGTCAAGGACTGGTGGGAAACCTACAGTGAGAAAAAGGACGAGACAGAACCCTCTCTGTTCTCAGCCGTACCCACTTGGAATTCTTTCTGAGACGCCATCAAGGAACAATATTATCTCGTGGGTAGCTATGAGGACAAGTACATACAATGGACCACGTTGCGGCAACAAAGGGATCAAGATGTGCATGAGCTAACGAATCTGTTCCATACCCTGTGCACAAAGTTGGGTATCAAAGATTCGGAGAAACATTTGGTGCTAAAGTATCACAGTTGTCTCCACAGATACATTCAGGAGGAAATGGAGTTCCTCAACATCTCGTCGCCTAGTACAGCATACTGGTATGCTACCAAGATTGAGCAGAAATTCAAACAGAAGAAGCGATACTTTGGATCTGCGAATCAAAAGCAAAGGAACGGTGCCCCCAAACCGCAGAACAAAGGACAAAGCCAACGCATGGCAGCCCAAGACACCTTGCCAAAGCCATAATCAAAGAACAACACCGCGAAGCCAAAGGACAAGGGAAAGTGATGTGAGTTCCATAAGAGCTCCACTCACAACACAAGTGAGTGTCGGGCCAAGCAGTCACTGATGGCCGAGATGAGGGCTTCTGAATCAGATGCATGCTCCGACTCTAAATCAGAACTTGACAAAGGGAATGACAAATGGAAACAGATTATTAATGTGGAGCCCAACACCATTGTTACCACTGCGAGGATCCAGAAGGAGGAACTGGAAGATCCAGACGAGGAGGAGCGTCTCTTCCACTCCCAGATGTGGGTAAAGGATTCCCCACTACAGTTCACTGTCAACAATGGGAGCCAAAAGAACCTCATTTTAGTAGACGTCGTGAAGCGGTTGGGCTTGCCAACCACAACACACCCATAGCCATACACAATCGGGTGGCTTCATCAAGGACGGGATCTCTGCATCAACCAGCAGTGCCGCCTTCCCTACAGCATCAAGCCCTTCACGGATGAGGTATTATGTGACAGTGCTCCTCTAGATGTTTCTGATGTATTATTAAGCCAACCATACTTGTGGAAACGACATGTGTATGAGTCCCGGACTCGCGCTATTATTGTTACTTTGGGAAATAAGTTGTACAGGATACCAGAGGTACAACCGCCTGCCGCTATCTCTTTGGTTACTGCAAAACAATGCAGTAAGCTCATTTCCCAAACCAGGAAATTTGTTTCTCTAATGAGCAAGAAGAAGATTGTGGCCACGACCTCCAGACAGGGCTCCTCTGCATGACAACAACAAATTGACAAGGTTGTGGAGGAGTACGGGGACATCTTCACCTCATCCACAGGGGTGCCTCTGCATTGTCAGGTCAAGCATCCCATTGATCTGACCCCAGGTGCGCCACTACCCAATGGACCGATCTATTGGCGCTCTGTTCTGGAGAACGATGAAATCAAGAGGCAAATTCAGGACCTGCTGCAGAAAGGTCACATTCAGCCAAGTTCATCACCCTGTGGGAACCCGATCATGTTGGTACAGAAGAAGGATGGGACTTGGAGACTCTGTATTGACTATCGAGCACAGGACAAGATCACTGTCCAGAATAGGTACTCGATCCCACGGATTGATGACCTTCTGGACCAACTCAAAGGGACGAAATATTTCAGCAAGATCAACTTGAACTCTGGGTATCACCAGGTACCAATCGAACCCTCCGATGTGTGGAAGACTACCTTCAAAGCCAAGGAGGGCCTTTTCGAATGGCTGGTCATGCCTTTCGGATTGAAGAGTGCTCCCGCAACCTTCATGAGGTAGATGGACAACATCTTGCGGCCATTCACCAACTCATTTGTAGTGGTGTACTTGGATGACATTCTGATCTTCAGCCAGACTTGGGAAGAGCACCTCCACCACATCCGACAAGGCCTTCAAACACTGCGGCAACACAATTTGTGTGCCAATTTGGAGAAGTGCACTTTTGGCATGACCCAGGTTCAATATCTGGGATACATTATTGATGAAAAGGGGGTGCATGTGGATCCAACCAAGATCCAAGTCATTCGGGATTGGCCAGCCCCAACCACTCTAACAGAGCTTCCTAGCTTTTTGGGTCTTGCTAATTTCTACCGCAGGTTTGTGTTGGGATTCTCTCATATCACTTGGCCCTTGAGTCAAGTCACCAAGGCAGGAGCGAAAGCAAAATTCTTTTGGTCGGAACCTCAACAGAAGGCTTTCGTAGAATTGAAACATCACCTTTGTTCTGCTCCAGTGCTCACATTACCAGACTTGTAACAACCATTTGAAATCAAGACAGATGCCTCTGACTATGCTATTGGGGCAGTTCTTACTCAACAAGGGCATCTAGGGGCATAACACAGTGAGACATTGTCTGGCACAGTTTGCAAGTATCCCACTTATGACAAAGACATGTATTCCATTGTGCAGGCTTGTCGACAATGGAAGCATTAAATTTTGGGGAAGGAAACAATCATCCACACAAGCCACCAACCCCTACATTTCATAAAGACACATGGGAAGTTGCAGAACGATCGCCATCGGAAATGGTCCACATATTTGCAACAGTTTCATTTGAACATCAAGTACAAGAAGGGTAGCACCAATAATGTTGCAGACTGCCTCAGCCGACCACCGATCATGGCGCTAACCACCGTTCTCAACTCTTGAGGGCACGAAACTTCTGATTGGTCGCTTCTCTACAAGAGCGATCAGAATTCAACCACACATACAAGGCACTCTTGGGGGGTACGCAAGTTCCAAATTTTCACCTCCAAGATGCACTGTTATGTCACCTAGGACACCTTTGTGTTCCTTCAAGCGAGCGTGCCAAGATGATATGGGAAGCGCACTACAGTCGAGTCACTAGGCATTTCGGGGTCGAAAAAACAATGGCAGTGCTACAGAAGTATTTCTATTGGCCGAACCTTCGACAAGATGTCGAGAAGTACATCAAATCCTGCACTGCTTGCGCCATAGCCAAACCGACCATCAAGAAGAAAGGCCTATATACTCTGCTACCTGTTAGGGTCCTATAATAATAGGATTCATAATTTTGAATTGTTATGTTTAAAATCTTGTAATATTGTACATACCTTTTCTTTCTGCAAATGTTTTCCCATATTTAAAAAAATGAAAAGATGGTAGGTCCTAAAAGAAACATCAAAGGACTAAAAGAAACAAGATCAAGAAGGAATATCAAGTATGAACCCTACAAAAAGAGATAAAAATAAGATCATGAAAATGTTGCACATTCAAATGCCACTAGTTTACTTTTGCAAATAAGATTGTGTGCAGCTTGTCAAAAATGTCACAATCGATGAGGATCAAACAGTTTAATCTTGATCATTCATGTTTTAAATTTCATGCTAATAGTTAGAGAATAAAGATCTAGCCAAATTGTTTAATCTTGGCAGATCATTAGTTAGGTAGAGAATAAATGAGTTCATTAGTTTAATCTAAGCCATTGGACGTCATAAGGTTAGAAGTAGTTAGTTTGTTAAAAGAAAATAAAAGGGTTAGCAAGCTCAAATGCGCCCATAAAAGAAATAAAAATGTTAGGATAAAGAAGGGTAGGTAGAAGACTACTTTCACAGGCACTGGAAAGCATCAAATTGGTTTGTTTCTTATTACTAATATCCTACTAATTGCCCCTTCCTAAAATTCCAGAAAACCCCTTCCCTATTCATTTTTCCCCTTGCTAATATCCCTTTTCTCTTTTGGAAATCATTCTCCCTTGTAAAAACCCTTTTCCCTAACTAACTTCGCCTTTTTCCCTAGTTAAAACCCCTTTACCTAGTTACTAACTTCATTTCCCTTTTACAAATTCCCCTTTTCAAATAAACATGTAAAAACCCACTTATCCTAAGTTAAATGTTTTAAAATATCAAGCCCCACTGTTAAATCCATCCCCGACATTCTGCTAAAACACTTTTTCTTAGTGTATTTTAAATATCCAACTTTCATTTCACTTAACTTGTTTTCCTAACGCATTTCTAGCATTTAGTTTAAATACATTTCTAAACATTCCGCTATCATATGTCCGACCCCCTTTACATTAATTTTAACCATAGTTTTTATGTTATATTAACTCCCGCTTTACCCCCTATTCCTTTAAACTTCCCCCATTATATTACTTCCCATCATGCTATATTAACTTTCCTGATTCCATATCATATTACCCCCCAACCCTTTGCTTGTTATATTCCTAACCCATTGCAATATATAATAAACCCCTCTGCATTAGTCACCCTGGGTTCCATCTCCAAATGTGAAATCCCGACGATTTAACAGTCGTCTAATCATCACCAGCTAATCGAACGGCCATAGCTCCATATCGCATTCCCCAACCATTAGATGATTAACATCACGCAGGAGTGAAATAGGTTGTTTCGCAACTCTTTCCCCGTGCCATGCGTCATTCCCATAGAGTATCACACCCCTCAAGCCAAAACTACGAAACCACTCAATCATTGTGCGAAAACCACTTACTTGTCCATCCTGCCATGAGTTAAAGCCACCATTCCACCTACATTATGCAGATATACAACCATTTCATTCCGCGTTGTGATAAAAAACACCATTGCTTGAATTTATCCCTGTGTCATTTACAATAAAACCACTGATGTTTGAAGTCAAAAACCCTGTCCACCATGCGATAAACCATTTGCACTGTGCGTTGAGCCAATATTATTTCAAAACCCTGCAATTGAGTTATTTCTAAGGATTTGTAAATGAAACCAAAGCCATTGCTAGCTAGAGATAAAATCTGGACTCTTTCCACAGGTCTTCCCAATTCAATGAAAACTTCGATCACCTCCCTGCAGACATGACTTTTATTAACATAGTGTTTTATTTTTGCAAGTGATCATACAAAACCGGGACAAATAGTTTTAATACTAGTTAAAAAACCTGTTTGCTCCAGATTCTAAGGAAATATATTCGAAGGCCTCATTCAGCAACAGTTTGTGTATAAAGAGAAAATTAAATAAAATCAGAGACAGAGCAGGAGGAATCATTTACACAGAGGCAGTAATTATTAAACAGAAATGAAAACTTTCACATCAGTAATATCGAAAGTTTATTCAAAGATGAAATTTATAAAAGCAAGATGAAAGTAAAAGATACCAGAGAATGTAATTTGTTGTGCTAGATAAAAAGAATAAAAGTGAAAAAAGTGAAAGCAGGTGAAAAGAGTTGTCAAGTTAAAAGTAAAACAGTTAAACAGAATAGACAGTAAAAAGCAGAGCATGCAGTTTAAAGAGCAGTAACAGAGTTAAAGAGAGTCGGATGATTAGCAACGTAAAGGACACTCAACAGTGAGAGACAAGCCAGCATGAGATAAACAAACAAATAACATCAATCAGAAAAGCAGGGACAACTTTCAGTCAATTGAAAGGTGTCACTACCTTTTAGCCTCCAGATATTTTATTTCCTAGAATAAATCATGATTAGTTAAACAGGATATTTTGTATTAGTTTTTTGTATAAATACTTTAGTCATTCGAAGTATTAAGTGGTGTGTGGATTGCTAAACATTTCTATAGTTGCATTGATCTGAAACTTGAGGGTTCGTTGTACCATTTTCAAGTCAGCACACTGGATTGAGCAATAAAGGCATTATATTACAAGATTCATGTCTTGAGCCATTTCAGTGAAGTACTTTCAATTGTTCTTTGTTATTTTCTGAAGCTTTCACATACTTGCAAGTTTTCTGAATATAAATGATATAACAGGAATTTTATTTCAGAACTTGTTTAAATACACTTTGCCTTGTACTGTTATTCATTTTCATGTTTTATTCTGATATCCAGATTAGGGAATTCTTCATTGCTCCCTAGTTTCGATTGACCTTTGTCCTATTCCTTCATTATCCAGATCTGCGAATCCTTAATTGCTCTCCCATCCCGATTGAAACCATTTCGCCATTCAGCCTAAAGATCTGAATCAGCTCAGCTACCTTGCCTTGTGAACACTTTCTTTAGAACTTGATTCTGATCTGTTGCTTGATACATTGACTCCATAGTCCAATGGAAAACAGACCTGCATCTATCCATCTGAATCAGTAATTCCACCACCAAACCAAACCAAAATCAAAACCCAATCAATCTTACATAACTAGCATAAAATCAACTAAAAACAACAAAGTTAAATCATAAAGAGAGAGCCCTCTCTGAGCATTAGTAAGGCTAGATCATCATGATCTTAAAAGTAGGTTTGTGGTTACCTCGGCCATTTCTTTCTTTTGCCTTGAGAAATTACTGAGTGATAACACTACCTACCCCTAGTCGACCTTGGCAATCCATCTCCATGGATTACATGTCGGGCCATCCTTCAACTAAGCATGGAAACGACTGTGTTTTCGTGGTCGTCGACAGATTCTCGAAGATGGCCATTATGGCAACCTGCAAGAATATTATCACAGCAGAAGCTACTGCTAAACTCTTCTTTGAACGAGTGTGGGTGCACTTTGGGATCCCACAGTCTATCATATCAGATCGGGACAGCAGGTTCCTCAGCACATTTTGGTCCAGCCTCTGGTCGATGCTGGACACCAAGCTCATCAAGTCCACAGCTTTCCATCCCCAAACTGATGGCCAGACAGAGGTCATCAACAAGATGATTGTACACATTCTACGCATGTACAATTCAAAGCATCCACGCACATGGGATGAGAGCCTCCCCTATGTACAACACAGTTATAATCGGGCCCTCCACAGCTCAACCGGCCACAGCCCCTTTCAGGTGGGCTTGGAATTCCAGCCACTATGTCCCATTGACGTAGCCATGCCATTTGCAGCTACTCAGGCCGATTCGGCTCATGTCCAGTCTGAAGTTGACAAAGCGAACAGCTTCATCGAGTGCATTCAGCACATCCGCCAACAGGTTCATGACATATTGAACAAAGCCAATGCTAAACCACATGATCAACATCGGATGCCACACAACTTCCAGGTGGGTGACAAAGTGTGGCTACATTTGCAGAAGGAGCGCCTCAGTGGACCCCACCGCAAGCTTCGCCCACTCCGATAAGGGTCGTACACCATCACCAAGGCTGTAGGGAACAATGCCTTCGAGCTCAGAATTCCACCATTCCTTGGTCTGCACCCAGTATTCAATGTGGACCGCCTTCGTCCCTACTTCCCACCTCTACTGGACACCTCTAACATTGCAAAACAACTCTCACCAACAGAGTTAAACCCAGACTGCATGGAACATGCCACCACAGATTGTATCATGGACATGCAAATCAAGAACACTCGCCAACAAAAGATCCAACTGTATTGGGTTGTCAAAGCTAGCCAACTCCTACACCAAGGCAAGTGGTTCACCAGGGACCAAGTTCAGCACAAGTTTCCTCATCTCATGGAGGAACTCAACGCAATGGGGACCATTGCTTCCTAAGGGTGGAGGAATGATCCAGGTGGATATTGGTGGCCACCCACCTATTCCACTTGGGGCCCCACCATTGTCTCTTTCAATTTTTCAGTTTCGGCACAACTTACTATTTTTAGCAGTTTTTCAGGTCCTGAACTTCCAGAGACGTTTTGAGGCCCTAAACGATGATTTTTGGGAAAACTGGGAGCAACATGGGTCCATGGACCGATGTTTCTCACATCAAAAGTTGTAGTCCCCGGATAGATCTTTCTAACGAGGTATAATGTGCATCAAATGTAGATCGTATGCCAAAGTTACGTCCCCGAGAAGTTGAAACACCAATTTACCCAAATGGGGCCCATAGTTTTGGCGCTTCATCTCCTAGGGTTAGGGTTTTGGATGTTTACGGTTTTCCATTGTTTCTAAATAATAAATATGCCCTTCAGCCTCATTGTAACACAGTTCAGAGGCCTGTAGCCGCCACATCTATTCTCGGAGATAAGCTACCAGCGCCAAAGCTAGTTTATTTCCATTCTACCTATAAGCAAATTTCAATTCTTTGATATTAATTAAATGAAGTGTTATTTCCGCTACATCTTTGTATTTATGGTTATATGTGTATTCTATTGCATTCCTGCATAAATCTGGATCAGTGGTATCAGAGCGGTCTGTTTTTTCTTGATCCTTCTTTGCATGTCCCCAACAAGGTTGGGATTTAAGGCGTTAGGGCTCGCTCTGGTTGAACCTTTGCAATATCAACCTCACAAACCTCGACGGTCGCCCATTGGGGACGAAAAGAAAGATGAGGGAGCAGGAGATCTTATCAAAATATTGCTTGAGGAGGCCCTCGAAAAACAAAGGAACGCAATGATGGATAACTTTGCCCAGATCCTTCAACGACTGCCCACTGAAAGTGCATCTGCATCTAGCAGCCACTCTAGAGGCGCGACTCCCTTTAAGGCACAAGTAAACTTTGACATTCCCGTATTTGAGGGTCAAATAGATGCAGATGTCGTAGATAAATGGTTGAATCTATTAGAAGGATATTTCTCGGTTCATGACTTTCCGACCAGGAGAAGATTATTTTTGCACTCCTCAAAGCTACCCCCCACATCAAGGACTGGTGGGAAACCTACAGTGAGAAAAAGGACGAGACAGAACCCTCTCTGTTCTTAGCCGTACCCACTTGGAATTTTTTCCGAGACACCATCAAGGAACAATATTATCCCGTGGGGAGCTATGAGGACAAGTACATACAATGGACCACGCTGCGGCAACAAAGGGATAGAGATGTGCATGAGCTGACAAATCTGTTCCATACCCTGCGCACCAAGTTGGCTATCAAAGATTCGGAGAAACATTTGGTTCTGAAGTATCGCAGTTTTCTGCACAGATACATTCAGGAGGAAATGGAGTTCCTCGACATCTCCTCGCTTGGTATGGCATACCAATATGCTACCAAGATTGAGCAGAAATTCAAACAGAAGAAGTGAGACTTTGGATCTGCGAATCAAAAGAAAGGGAAAGGTACCCCCAAACTACAGAACAAAGGACAAAGCCAAGACATGGCGGCCCAAGACACCTTGCCAAAGCCACAAGCAAATAACAACACCGCGAAGCCAAAGGACACGAGAAAGTGGTGGGAGTTCCATAAGAGCTCCACTCACAACACAATTGAGTGTCGGGCCAAGCAGTCGCTGGTGGCCGAGATGAGGGCTTCTGAATCAGATGCATGCTCCGACTCAGAATCAGAACCTGACAAGGGGAATGACAAAGGGAAACAGATTATTGATGCGGAGCCCAATGCCATTCTTGCCACTACGAAGATCCAGAAGGAGGAACCAGAAGATCTAGACGAGGAGGAGCGTCTCTTCCACTCCTAGATGTGGGTAAAGGGTTCCCCGCTACAGTTCATTATCGATAATGGGAGCCAAAAGAACCTCATTTCAGCAAACGTCATGAAGCGGTTGGGCTTGCCAACCACAGTACACCCACAACCATACACCATCGGGTGGCTTCATCAAGGACGGGATCTCCGCGTCAGCCAGCAGTGTCGCCTTCCCTATAGCATCAAGCCCTTCATGGATGAGGTATTATGTGGCATTGCTCCTCTTGATGTTTCTGATGTATTATTAGGCCAACCATACTTGTGGAAACGACATGCTGTGTATGAGTCCCAGCCTCGTGCTGTTATTGTTACTTTGGGAAGTAAGCTGTACAGGATACCAGAGGTACAACCGCCTGTCGCTATCTCTTTGGTTACTACAAAACAATGCAGTAAGCTCATTTCCCAAACCAGGAAATTTGTTTTCCTGATGAGCAAAAAGAAGATTGTGGCCACAACCTCCAGACAGGGCTCCTTTGCACGACAACAACAAATGGACAAGGTTGTAGAGGAGTACGAGGACATCTTCACCTCACCCACAGGGGTGCCTCTGTACTGTCAAGTCAAGCATCCCATTGATTTGACCCCAGGTGCACTGCTACCCAATGGACTGATCTATCGGCGCTCTGTTCTAGAGAACGATGAAATCAAGAGGCATATTCAAGAGCTGCTGCAGAAAGGTCACATCCGGCCAAGTTCATCACCCTGTGGAAGCCCGATCGTGTTGGTATAGAAGAAGGATTGGACTTGGACACTCTGTATTGACTATCGGGTGTTGAATAAGATCACTGTCCAGAATAGGTACTCGATCCCACGGATTGATGACCTTCTAGACCAACTCAAAGGGGCGAAATATTTCAGCAAGATCGACTTGAAGTTTGGGTATCACCAAGTACCAATCGAACCCTCCGATGTGTGGAAGACTGCCTTCAAAGCCAAGGAGGGACTTTTCGAATGGCTAGTCATGCCTTTCGAGTTGATGAATGCTCCCGCAACCTTCACGAGGTTGATGAATGGCATCTTGCAGCCATTCACCAACTCATTTGTAGTGGCGTACTTGGATGACATTCTGATCTTCAGCCAAACTTGGGAAGAGCACCTCCACCACATCCGACAAATCCTCCAAACATTGCAGCAACACAAGTTGAGTGCCAATTTGGAGAAGTGCACTTTTGGCATGACCCAGGTTCAATATCTGGGATATATTATTGATGAACGGGGGGTGCATGTGGATCCAACCAAGATCCAATCTGGTGAGTTAGCCAAACAGCTCCTCTAACGAGCTTCTGCATCTTCTTTGAGTCTTTAATTTCTCGCAGTTCGTGTTGAGATGCTCATATCACTTGGCCAGCAGGGTAGTCACCAAGGAGAGGGCAGCAGTTCTTTTGGTTGGAACATAAGCAAAAGGCTTTCATGGGGTAAAACTTTATCACCTTTATTGATACACCCGGTACTCACATTACCCGGACTTGCTGTCGACTGAGATACGAGACGAGATGCTGGAAAGCCTGCTGACCGGGCAGTTCTTACTCAACAGGGGCATCTAGTGGCATATCACAGTGAGATATTGTTCGACACAATTCGCAAGTATCCCACTTATGACAAAGAAATGTATTCCATTGTGCAGGGTTGTCGACAATGGAAGCATTAAATTTTGGGGAAGGAAACAATCATCCACATAGACCACCGACCCCTGCAATTCATACAGACACAAGGGAAGTTGTAGAACGGTCGCCATCAGAAGTGGTCCACATATCTGCAACAGTTTCATTTGAACATCAAGTACAAGAAGGGTAGCACCAATAATGTTGCAGACTGCCTCAGCCGACCACCGATCGTGGCGCTAACCACCGTTCTCAACTCTTGTGGGCATGAGACTTCCGATTGGCCGCTTCTCTACAAGAGCGATCCAGAATTCAACCACACATACAAGGCACTCTTGGGAGGTACGCAAGTTCCAAATTTTCACCTCCAAGATGCACTGTTATGTCACCTGGGACACCTTTGTGTTCCTTCAAGCGAGCGTGCCAAGATGATATGGGAAGCGCACTACAGTCGAGTCGCTGGGCATTTTGGGGTCGAGAAAACAGTGGCAGTGTTGCAGAAGTATTTCTACTGGTTGAACCTTCGACAAGATGTCGGGAAGTACATCAAATCCTGCACTGCTTGCGCCATAGCCAAACCGAACATCAAGAATCAAGGCCTATATACTCCGCTACCTACCCCTAGTCGACCTTGGGAATCCATCTCCATGGATTACATGTCGAGCCTTCCTTCGACTAAGCATGGAAACGACTGTGTTTTCGTGGTCGTCGACAAATTCTCGAAGATGGCCATTATGGCGGCCTACAAGAAGCATATCACAGCAAAAGCCACTACTAAACTCGTCTTTGAACGTATGGGTGCACTTTGGGATCCCACAGTCTATCATATCAGATCGAGACAGCAGGTTCCTCAACACATTTTGGTCCAGCCTCTGGTTAATGCTGGACACCAAGCTCACTAAGTCCACAGCTTTCCATCACCAAACTGATGGCCAGGAAGAGGTCGTCAGTAGGATGATTGTACACATTCTGCGCATGTACAATTCAAAGCATCCACGCACATGGGATGAGAGCCTCCCCTATGTACAACACAATTATAACCGGGCCCTCCATAGCTCAACCGGCCACATCCCCTTTCAGGTGGGCTTCGGATTCCAGCCACTATGTCCCATTGACATAGCCATGCCATTTGTGGCTACTCAGGTCGATTTAGCTCATGTTCAGTCTGAAGCTGACAAAGCAAACAGCTTCATCGAGTGCATTCAGCACGTCCGCCGACAGGTTCATGACATATTGGACAGAGCCAATGCTAAGTACAAGCAACGACATGATCAACATCGAGTGCCACACAACTTCCATGTGGGCGAGAAAGTGTGGCTACATTTGCAGAAGGAGTGCCTCACTGGACTCCGCCGCAAGCTTCGCCCGCTCTGATATGGGCCATACACCATCACCAAGGCTGTAGGGAATAATGTCTTCGAGCTCAGTATTCCACCATTCCTTGGTCTGCACCCAGTATTCAATGTGGGTCGCCTTCGTCCCTACTTCCCACCTCTACTGGACACCTCTAACATTGCAGAACAACTCACACCAACAGAGTTAAACCCAGACTGCATGGAACAAGCCACCACAGATTGTATCATGGACATGCAAATCAAGAACACTCGCCAACAAAAGATCCAACTATATCGGGTTGTCAACGCTGGCCAACTCCTGCACCAAGGCAAGTGGTTCACCACGGACCAAGTTAAGCAGAAGTTTCCTCATCTCATGGAGAAACTCAACGCAATGGGGACCATCGCTTCCTAAGGGGGGAGGAATGATCCAAGTGGATATTGGTGGCCACTCGCCTATTCCACTTGGGGCCCCACCATTGTCTCTTTCAGTTTTTCATTTTTGGCACAACTTACTATTTTTAGCAGTTTTTCGAGTCTTGTACTTCCAAAACTGTTTTGAGGCCCTAAACGATGTTTTTTGGGAAAACTAGGAACAACATGGATCCATTGACCAATGTTGCTCACATCAAAAGTTGTAGTCCTCAGATAGATCTTTCTAACGAGGTATCGTGCGCGTCAAACGGAGATTGTATGCCAAAGTTACATCCCTGGGAAGTTGAAACACCAGTTTACCCAAACGGAGCCCATATTTTTGGCGCTTCATCTCCTAGGGTTAGGGTTTTGGATGTTTAGGGTTTTTTATTGTTTCTAAATAATAAATAGGCCCTCGAGCCTCATTGTAACACAGTTCAAAGGCTTGTAGCCAACACATCTCTTCTTAGAGATAAGCTATCAGCACCGAAGTTAGTTTATTTCCATTCTGTCTTTAAGCAAATTTCAATTCTTTGATATTAATGAAATGAAGTGTTATTTCCGCTGCATCTTTGTATTTATGGTTATATGTGTATGCTGTTGCGTTCCTGCTTCAATCTGAATCACCTGCCAACGGCCAAGGGAGCTAGAGCCACGGGCACAACATCTTTAGGTCGCGACTAAGGGTTTTTTTGAGAAAATATAGGTTAGGTCATCTTCAGTTGCTTGCACAATACTTCCAGACATCAGTCGCTCAGTCACAGATGTTTGCGATCAGTCTTTGATAGCATCCTGCATTCAGATCTAGGATTTGGCAGTTGATATCAATTTCCTTCAGTGATCTATTGTATCTGGGTTTCTTGATGTTGTAGATTTGCAGATCTCTAGATCTGACCTATTTATTTCCACTGCATATGTATTGAGCTCATTGCACTCTCTGCTGAAAACTTTTTATGACGATTTATTGAAGAAGAAGATCTGAAAGGGTTTCCCCCTTGTGGGGTTTTCCCCTGCTCTTCGACCAATTTGTTGTCTCTTAGGGTTGTGTTGTCTGCTTTATCACTGCATGTAATGTTTTATCTTCAATGACAGGATATGATTAATTATACTGCTAATAATTGGATGCATTGTTTATCAAGAAATAATTTGGGCTACAGTAATTGATACATCATAGAACAATCTGAAAATTTAACACCTCCACCAAGGGAATTTTGTATTTTTTTTTTAAATTGGACCCTTGGACCTTGGTGGTTAACTCAAAGTCAATTTTTTAAGGAAATTAGCTCAAAATAATTAATTTTGAGCTAATTAAAATGGAATTAAATACTAAATTCAAAAATTCCTCAAAAATTAAAAGAATCAAGGACCAAGATTAAAAGATCTTGAAGTGTTTATCAACGACCAAGATTATTTTGACAAGGATCAAAGAAACTAGCCATTATTTTCCACTTGGAGGATTTATCTATAAATTAGAGAGTCGGTTGAGTCTCTAGTCATCTTGATCTCTAGGTAGAATTGTAGCTGAAGCATTTTGTAATCTATTGTCCCGCTGAGAACTATAATTTATACTATGATAAAAGACTTTTGGGTGCAACTCGCGCAGTTCTTTTTCCTTGATCTGTAGTATGTATCGACTACAGGCTTCCTATGTGGTACTTTATTTGATTATTTTGAGATAATACATAGTGTTTGCAGATACTCAATCCTTGGCCTTCAAGTTCACACAATGTGGGCAAGGATCATTTTTCTTAAATCCTTAGTTTTTATATGGTGGATTAAATCTTCGCTAGGGCTATTGCGAGCATAAATTTTCTGAAGCATTTTTAGCCATGCTTCAAAGGAAAAAATATTATAAAATTGTTTTCTCAAAATTCAATTAAAAAACCCTATTATAATTTGTAAAATAACTATGTAATTTTAAATTGTAAATTATTTTTCTAACTTGGGTTGGGATTTTTATATTTATTTTGTATATATTTGGGGTTTGGGTGTTGTATTTTTATTTTTTGCAGGTTGAATCAAGGGATCAAGTGGAAGACGAGCTAGATCTAGGCCCTTGAGGGTAGAATCTACTCTCTAGAAAATTTTGCAGCAAAATTCAGATCCAAGGGAGAAGAAAAAATTTCGAGACAAGGGTTTTACTTTTTCAAGCCCCCTGGGCCTGAATCCAGCCCTCCAAGGGCCAGCGTCTTCCCTCCTTGGCCTGCATCAGCCATCTAGGAGCCTTTGCTTTATTTTTTGAGCCCTCTAGGACAGTCTGTAGCCTCAAGAGGCCTCAGCCTCCCTTTCCTAGCCATGTGTTATGGATTTTAGGCCCTAGAAGGCCTAGTCATGGGTCGTAGGCCACACGGCTACCCTCCTCTATCCCTAACGGTTGCCCTATAGGTAGACTGTCCTATTTTTAGCCCTAATTTGCCTTCCAAAACCCTAGTGTCCAGCTTTTCGTGGTCTTTCTCCCCCAACGTTGCATCTTTTTGGCCTGCTCTTGCCATTTCAGCCCCTGGTATATCTTTCTAGCCTCCTTATCCCCAAAAGTTGGCCTTCCTTTGCCTAGCTTTGCCTTTTCTTGGCATTTTTTGCCCTAATCTACCCTAAACCCTCATCTGAAATTTTTAGGGCTAAATACTTGGTGGTTTTGCACGTTTTGAGGCTCAAAAATTCTGATTTTCAAGTGGCACTGTCATCCAAAATTTGTTGGATCACTTGGGCATGTGTTTCTACAAGGCCTTGTGCCAAGGGTTTGACCTCTAAACCCTAATTTATGTAATATTCCCAATTAGCTTTGCTAATTGGAATATTTCATTTTTGCTTTATTTTGCCGCTTTAGCTAGAAATAATAAATAAAGTGAGAAATAAGAGGGGTCACCTCACTTTAGTCACCTCACTTTATAAATAAAGTGTTATTTTCCTAGTAGATTGACGTTATAACTTAGAGAGGGGGCCTTGGGGGTCCACATGAGTATGATGGGGAGGCATCAGGCTGACCCAAGGTAAACTGCGCAGGTCAAAGGAGAGTAAGGACGCAGTTAAGTTTTGGAGGGAGTTTGGCATTATAAAAGGAGGGGTTCTCACCTCATTTGGATATGCATGATTTTATATTGATATTGAGAGCTAGACTTCTGTCTGCTTCAGCACGCCGGTTGTTTAGTCGGTCTGCAGCACTGTTTAGTGCAACCGAGTGTCTCCGGTCGGAGATCTCACCCTTAGCCTCGGGGGACTTCGAGTGCCTGCACTGGTAAGGTTATTTCTGGTTTCACCCTTAGCTTCGGGGGACTTCGAGTGCCCGCCCTAGTAAGTTCAGCAGGAGAATTGGAGAGGAAGAAGCCCTCTTGTGGCTGCGCAGATCTGGAAAGAAGAGGACGCTGTTCCAAGGGGAAAGAGGACGCAGATTCAGCCCCAGAGTGAGGACGCTGTTCCAGGGAGGACGCAGTCCAGTTCGGAGCAGGGAAAACGCTGTTCCAGGAGGAGGAAGGACGCAGATCAGTCTGGGAGTGAGGACGCTGTTCCAGCAGGAAGAGGAGGACGCAGATCTGAAGGCACATTGATAGATCCAGCCTTGGAGATTGTAGATCTGAGCAGATATTTGCAGATCTGGTTCTGTAGGTGGCAGATCTGGGGAGATAGCATTAGATCCAGCTTGGGAGATTACAGATCTGAGGAGATATTGGCAAATCCAGCCTAGATCTGAAGAGATAACATCAGATCCAGCCTTGCAGGTTGCAGATCTGAAGAGATATTGTCAGATCTAGCATAGATCTGAGGAGAGAGCAGTAGATCTGATATAGGAGGACGCAGATCTGGAGGGACAGGACGCAGATCTGGATTGTAGACTCCAGATCCAGCAGATCTGAGCATATAGGACGCTGATCTATCTGGGAGGACGCTGATCTGATGAGCAGGGTCATGTGAGCAGGGCTTGACAGCGTTTTTGGCCTTGAGGAGCTGAGCTTTTCATCTGGAGGGTTTTGGTGACCAGCACCACATCTGTTCCAGCGCTGTCACTAGCAGAGACAGCGTTTTCATTGGTGAGGGTTTGGTGTATTGATATCAGCTATCTTTTGGTCTTCAGCTCATAGTTCCAGTGCAGTCCAGCTTCAGTCTTCAGAGCAGTCTTCAGCCAGCTAGGACGCTGTCCTTGTTGCAGCCATCATTTGTCTGAGAGGGCCTCCACTTACCTAGGGCAAGGATAGGTGCATTTATTCTGATTTTGCTGTACTCCTCTCTATGTACTTCCAGATTAATAAAATGGCTCAGTTTTCTGGCATTCTATGTGTATTGGTTCCATGATCTGGTTCAGCATTGTGTTTTCTATATCTGTCTGGCATATTTCTGTTTATTACTGGTTATCTCCCTTTGGGGATATTACAGTGGTATCGGAGCATAGATCTGGCTCAGCCTGTGGTGCTAGCAGTCTATGACGCCCGGGGATAACCCCTACATCCATCGGAAGAGTCTCTTCGGGGGAAGTGATTCTGATCAGGAGCCACCCGAAACAGATTCAGAGACAGAACAGCGAAATCCGATGACAGACATAGCTGAGAAGTTGGATGCACTCATCCATCACGTACAGGATGTATCCAAGAGGATTGCAGCTGTAGAGGTAGCACAGAGAGAACCCCCTAGGGTTCTCCAGGTGGGAGAAGGATCGGGCGTGTCTCGCTACATACCAGACGCTATTCCCATTGTGACAGCGCAGAGACCCTATATGCCCACATTCACAACCGAAGACACAGGGACAGGAGTGCGGGGAGGTGCACAGAGGGTCAATCCCGCACCCACGCGACCCACCATGCCTACCTTTCCGGTAGAGGACGAGGGGTCGACAGCACCAAGAGATGTGGGTCCAGCTCAATATGCGGCCGTTTTTGCAGAATGGCAGGGTCTAGGTCAGGCGTTCATGGATGCTTTCCCCTTAGAGCGCTATTTCCAGTACCGATGTGGCGTCAAAGCCCATGAGCAGGAGCAGCACCAACACAAGGGACGTGGATCCCACCGTGATAGTCACCGTGCAGCAAGTAAATTCCATTTGCCGATGTTTGATGGTTCGCAGAAGACTACGGCAAAGTCCTGGGTGGAGAAGCTGGACATCTATTTTCAGCTTAACCAGATGCCAGAGGCGGAGGCCATTAAGATGGCTGCATTGCATTTAGAGGGTGAGGCCCAGGACTGGTGGTTTCATGGGATGGCAACACTGGGACATTCCACAGTGACGACATATGCTGAGTTCACCAGGAGAGTGGTGGAGCGTTTTGACAAGAAGGATCCGGAGCAGCATTTCTTTGAGCTAACCAAGCTCAGACAGACGGGGAGTGCAGAGGCATATATCTCAGACTTCTTGAGGGTTTCAGTGATGGTACCTGACTTATCGACAGCTCGGATGGTCTATATGTTTGTGGAGGGGCTGTCAGAGCCACTTCGTGGCCTAGTCCGGTCAAACAAACCGGCTACACTACAGGATGCTATCAGTAGGGCTCGTGACCTACAAGATGTCTTGCCTAGGACTCGGCCACCTTATCCCCAGAGACAGGCTTTCCAGCCTAAGGGGAAGGACACGAGGGTTCCGCCTCCCAAGGCGAATCCAGGACGAGGACAGTTTGATGATGAGGCCAGGAGAGAGCTGAGACGGAAGCGATTATGCTTCACTTGCCAGGAGCCGTGGGCACCGGGACACAAATGTACGGCAGGGAAGGCACATTTCATAGAGGTCTTTTCCGAGAGCAGCGGGGAAGAGGATGAGGTGGATGATGAGGAGGCAGGAGGATGTTATGCAGCGCAGAGTACCTTACCACCTCCACCACCCGATGCAGGTGGGGCATCATTCGCACCTACTGGGGGAGCTCTAGCAGCATTACGAGGAGTCCCCAAGTATCTGACATTGCGCGTACGAGGGACAGTGCGCGGACAGCGGGTTTCGGTCTTAGTCGACAATGGGGCCACCCACAACTTCATTGATGCCCAGATGGTCGCACGGAGAGGCATACCGACGGAAGGCTTTGATGGGTTTTCTGTTTTGGTACCAGGAGATCAGACCATGGCATGTGCTCGATATGTACCAGAATTGTCAGTGACGATGGGCACTTATACATTGACCGATCACTTCTTTGTGGTGGACATCCCGGACACCAATGTGATATTGGGGGTCCAATGGCTTATTACTCTGGGGAAGGTCACGACGGATTGGAAGGCCTTAGAGATGGAGTGGGATGATCCCAAAACGGGGAAGCATGAGAAGATACGAGGGCAGAACACATATCCACCCCAGACAGTATCGGCACACAGCATGGAGGCGACATTCCGCAAGGGAGATATAGAGGGGGCAGTAGAGTTGCGGGCTTCGGAGGCAGTAGATACAGGACGGACGGTGCACCCTGATCTACAGACTATTCTCGACAGATATGCAGTAGTTTTTGGAGACATTCCGCCGGGACAACCACCGGATCGGGGGTTTGAGCACACGATCGAGCTGGAGCAGGGGATACAGGCGGTGATCACCACACCGTATAGGCATCCCAAAGCCTATCGAGACGAGATAGAACGGGCCATTCAGGAGCTGCTGGCCCTTGGGCACATTCGACCCAGCACCAGTCCTTTCGCTTCTTCAGTAGTACTGGTGAAGAAGAAGGACGACACATTACGCATGTGCATTGATTACAGGGCTCTAAACAAGAAGACCCTGAAGAACAGGTACCCCATTCCTAGGATCGATGAGTTGATGGATGAGTTGAGAGGAGCACGGTTCTTCTCAAAGATTGATTTGAGATCCGGGTACCATCAGATACGCATGAGGGAACAGGACATTCCCAAGACTACTTTCAGGTGTCATTATGGGCACTTTGAGTTTTTGGTCATGCCATTCGGGTTGACCAATGCACCAGCTACCTTTCAGTCTTGTATGAACCACATTTTCAGGGATCATCTGAGGAAGTTTGTGCTGGTTTTCTTTGATGATATCCTTATATACAGCAGGACTTGGGAGGAGCATCTCCAGCACATTGAGACGGTCTTGCACATTTTGGAGGAGCAGCAGTTCTTTGCCAAGCTCTCCAAATGTGAGTTTGGATTGACGGAGATGCTGTATCTGGGACACATCATAGGAGTGGACGGGGTGAGAGTCCACGAGGAGAAGATCAGGGCTATCAGGGACTGGCCAGAGCCACGGAACGTAACAGAATTTCGAGGGTTTATTGGTATATGCACCTACTACCGGAAGTTCGTCAAGGGCTTCTCACAACTTGCTGCACCCCTCACGGAGCTTACAAGGAAGGGGGCATTCAGTTGGTCGGATACAGCACAGCGAGCTTTTGATAAGCTCAAGGAGGTGATGAGCAGTTGTCCAGTGTTAGCACTACCAGATTTTACGCAGCCCTTTGTCCTAGAGTGCGATGCCTCAGGAGAGGGGATTGGAGCAGTTTTGATGCAGGAGGGTCATCCGATTGCGTTCGAGAGCCGGAAGCTCCTTCCACACGAGAGGCTTTATCCCATTTATGACAAAGAGATGCTGGCCATCATGCATGCATTGGCCAAATTCCGGCAGTACCTGGTAGGTGGCAGATTCAGGGTGAGGACAGATCATAACAGCCTGAAGTACTTTCTGGAGCAGAAGCAGTTGCAAGAGAGGCAGCAGAAGTGGATCAGCAAGATCCAGGCTTACGACTTTGACATAGAGTATGTCAAGGGGAAGAATAACGTGGTAGCTGATGCCCTTTCCCGTAGACCGGCCACGTTATCACTCATGAGCCTGGACGCTGACTGGAAGGCTCGACTACTGGTTGAGTACTCCAAAGACAGATTTGCATGCGAGGTTCTGGATGGGCAGGTAGCGGATAGCAGATACAGGGTGGCCGATGAGGTCATCTATTACAGGGACAGGATCTTCTTGACTGAGGGATCTCAGCTCAAGGAGAAGATACTCCAGGCTTCACATGATTCACCATTGGCGGGCCATCAGGGGTTCACCATGACGTACAGGGCCATCCGGGAGAGATTTGCATGGAAGGGCCTCAAGGAGGACGTACTCCAGCATGTCAGGGAGTGCGAGGTTTGCCAGCGGAACAAGGGAGAGATGAGCCACCCGGCGGGGCTGTTGCAGCCGCTTCCCATTCCGGAGGGGAAGTGGGAGAGTATTTCGATGGACTTCATCACGGGGTTGCCCACAGTGCAGGGCAAGGACTGCATCTTCGTAGTAGTTGACCGACTAACGAAGTATGCTCATTTTTTCGCCATTTCGGCACATTATACCGCGGCACAGGTGGCAGAGTTTGTTAAGAAGCTAGTAGAAGATGAAGATATGGCTGATTTGTTAATGTGAAGCTTGCTGCCTTACTTTGATTGATTTGTGACTCATTGCATCTCCTTGGAGAGACTCAAGCACTTCAGTCAAGAAGTTATCAACAATTTTCGAAACCCAAATTTTAGAAGATATTATTTTTAATACCAAAATACTATAATACTATAAAATATAGGTGCAATAAACTATTATTTTGATCAACAAGACTCTAAATAAGCATTAATTTGCATCCATTTATATAATTAGTTAAACTAAATTATATAGTTGATAATAGGATAGTAGAATATATTATAGGGTACTTTCAGAATGAAATACATTTTGTTCATTCATTGGAAAGCTTCACAAACCACTGTGATAATAGAGTTCTCAGCGCTAATACAATTATTTTGTCGATCTGTGCATATATTTCTCAATATCCCCTTCCCATATGGGAAAGGAGTGGACTAGTCACTTACCTCACAAGGTCCTTATGGAGTTGTTGTTCCAGGCCACACGTGCACACCATTTTACCAACAAGACAATTTAGTAGACAACTCGACAAGGCCTTGGAGCTGGGTGCCCCCAAATCCACACAGCCAACCATCCATCAGGAGAATTTTTCCATGCCTGGATGTTAGGAGAGCTTGCTCAAATTTGGGCTTCCCACAAGGATCATACTGTAGAGCCCTATCAGTCCCAGACACACTCCAAAGGACATCATCCACTAGTCCAAAAAAAATTTTGCGGTCATTGAGGACTCTAGCAGGGAGACCCCCCTTGATCTAATTGCTCGTCCTCACCTGTCAGCACTAGCATACCATGACTAGTTCAAACTAAAGTTCCTTTGGTCCTCAGATATCATACATATTATCTTTTTCTTGTAATTACTTTATCTCCACTCCGAGTCATGTACTTTCTTATCTTCTCTTGTTGTTCTGCTTCTAGCACAATTAAAAATCTGTTTTGATATGATTTTTAGCATCTTTATAGTCCACACTTCCACACTTCCACATTGTATTTTGGCTAGTGATGTACTCTTATAATCCCATTGACCTAACATTTTCCCCAAGGAAAACCTTGTGGGGAAACCCAAGAGATGCTTCCTCATGTTTGTGGATGGCATCCCTAGTAACCCTGTTCGCTAAAGTCATAGACTAGTGTGCCTAACCAGGAGGGTTGAACTAGGCAGATGCCCAACAACATGAAAAAAAACCAGTTGAGCTAACCCTTGGTCTTCCCATTGACATACTCCTTTGATCATTTGCTGGACATTAATAAACTTATATTATCAAACTTTGGTTTTTACAAATACTGCAACAAAAAAGGTGGTTTGACAAACAATGCAACAAATCAGAACTCATATTTTAATAATTTAGACGATAAGAGGTATTCCAAAAATCATTGACAAAGACAGCCATGCTTTTATCTAGATTTGCATTTGAAAAAATTGTCAACTTATCTGTTATATTGTCAACTTGAAATGTGAAATCCAGATATGAAAACTAGATATGAAAGTATTTCAAAAATCACCTCTTGGGTATTAAAATAAGAATGGAGCTGTACAGGATGGCATCAAGGCCAATGAGAAAAATTACAATTAATT